>OZ020614.1:36550291-37150291 GCA_963971575.1 Liopterus haemorrhoidalis | reverse complement strand
GCCATGATTCGCGCTTGCTTTCTTTCACAATCCTCTTAGCACGAGCTTTCGCTCGTTGGAAAGCTATCATGTTTTCCTCTGTTGGACAACGACGGAATGTATTGAAGAGGTGTCTCCTTTCACGTAGCGCTAAGTCGCATTCCTCGTTCCACCAGGGAACGGGAACTCGACGGGGCTGAGTGGATGACAGCGGTATGCTGATTTTAGCCGCGCTTGTGATGGAGTCCGTGAAATGATTCACCTCTTCGTCTACGGTCAAGCTCGGAATATCCTCATGCGAGAATGATTCCGCAAACTTGGTCCAATCTGCTTTCCGAAGAACCCACTGTGGCCAGCGGGATTCGGTAACAGTATTAAACAGAGGCTTTAAGAGGATTGGAAAGTGATCACTACCGCACAGGTCGTGATGCACATCCCATTTGAACAACGGAGCGATGGCTCCTGAAACAACGCTAAGATCTATAGCACTAAATGTACCCGTTGCTGCACAAAAGTGCGTGGGTCTGCCGTCGTTCAGAAAGCTCAAATTTAATTCGTTCAACATATTTTCCAGGTGACGTCCCCGTCGATCGTTCCGCACCGATCCCCAACACACATTGTAGGCGTTAAAATCGCCTAGTAGTATGAAGGGTGGTGGGAGCTGATCGATGATGTTCACGACATCTCGGATGTCAGTTCGAACACCAGGGGGAAGGTAGATAGAACAAATCGTCACCTGGAGGGGAAGTGCAACACGAACTGTTACGACCTGCAACTCAGTGTCAATGTCTACAGGATCGTGGTACAATGTGTCTCTAACGAGAATTGCCACGCCGTCACATGCTCTTAACCCCGTAAGGAAATCCGTGCGAAACACGGAGTATCCCCGAGGAGAGAATGTGTCGGTTTCGTTGAAGTTTGTTTCCTGCAGACAAACACACGAAGGCGCAAAATCTGACAATAAAAGTCGCAGTTCTTCGTAGCGCTGGTATACACCGTTACAGTTCCACTGGATTAGTGGACCATTCATTTCTGCTTAGGGGAGTTACCCCGCAACCTAATGATCTTTGGTTTACCCTTAGGTTGCGGGTCTACAGCCATTTTCTCGGCTACACCTTCATTTGGTAGTCCATGTGTTTTGTTGGACACACTGGACTCCTTTTTTGTTTGTTTGGTTCTCACAGGTATCCAGTGAGAACCAACGGATCCCTTATCAGTCTCCTTTTCAGGAGTGACTGATGAGGGCTTTGTAGAAGCGACCATTCTCTGATCGCTTCTCGTTTGTGGAGAAGACTGTGGGGTCTTCTCCTTAGGTGGTTGGGAGAACTGAGGTTGAGTGCGTTCTCCTTTAGGGGAGGGGGATTTGTTCAGACCCGATCCCCCAGATTGTGGGGTCTGAATTTTGGTCTCTGGGACCAATACCACCTTTTCTCTACTAGTATTTATTGCAACTGTCACAGGTGTTGCAGTTGTCGAACGAGGCACTATCTCTGTCTGAGTTTGCACACTTGCAGTTCGCTTGGCAGCTACTTGCGCGAAAGATCTCGCAAAAGTAACCGGCGCGCTTTCTTTGTATTTCCTCTTGGCGTCGAAATACGGTATCCTGTCCTGCGTTCTAATGACCTGTATTGCCTTCTCCTCCAAGTACGTTGGGCAGTGGCGTGAAGTAGAGGCATGCGCCCCTTTGCAGTTCACGCAGTGTGCCGCGTTTGGACAAGTTTCAACTTCATGTTGATCCTGTCCGCAGTTGGCACAGATGGTCTGCTTACCACAACGACTTGAGGTGTGCCCATAACGCTGACACTTGTAGCATCGCATCGGGTTTGGGTAGTAGGGGCGAACGTTAAAAACGTTATACCCCACCCTAACCGATGTTGGACACCTGGTACCAGCGAAGGACACCACCATGGAGATCGAAGGCTTGCCGTTCCGGGGGTTGAGCTTCTTGCATTCAATGACACCTTGCGATGCCATTTCCTGCACGAACTCTTCCTCCGTAACGTACGCCAGGTCACGATCCGTTACGACGCCTTTTGAGTAGTTCAGTGCCTTATGCGGCTGTACTGAAATGCCAAACTCAGCAAACTTCACACATTTCTGTAGTGTTGACGACGCTTCAGTATCTGCTTCTATTAGCAGTGTACCGTCCGAAAACTTACGCACCGACTTTATGCCAGTAGAGCACGTATTTCTCAACGTTCGGGCAACAAAGAAGGGGGACATCTCCTTAAAAGACTTACCCTCTTCTTGAACCTTCACGACGAGAAATCGTGGTACTGGTGCACAATACTCAACACTCTTTTTACCTTCTGCCTTTTTGGCAGCTGGCCTAACACATCCCTCCCCGGCATCCACGATCCAGTAGTGGAGCCACTCTATTCATGAACCGTGACACCAGCCGATTGACTGAGCTGACCAGACTCAGCCTCCCGTTTTACCGAATCCGAGGCCAAAGAAGGCGTGTTGGGATCGTACTGTCCGCGGGCAGCAGTCTCCCTCAACCGACCAGGACCCTCTTCTCCGGCGTTACGGGTCTCCACGCACGGCAAACACGTGGGTAGGAATTTAAGTGGGAGATCAAAGAGACAACAGATAAGCCTATTCCTACAATCGGTTTCTCTGAACTGTCTCCTCCCAAATGATATGTGATTCAGGGTACGTGGGATCATCAGGCCCAAAAGCTCTATATGGTCAGGTGATGCGACCATTATGAACTTCCCTTGCGTGATTGAGGGTACGCGGGATCATCAGGCCCGAAAGCTCTACAAATGGCCAGGTGTTATGGCCATTATGATTTTCCCCTGCGGGGGCCTTCGATCGGATGTCACATGAACTAATTTTGGAAAAAATAGAGTACTATGGAATTAGAAGTACCGCCCATCAGCTAATGGCTCCATACCTAGAAAATCGTAGGCAAATAATTGATCACAATTCCGAATGGAGTGAATCGCAGATTGTTAAATGTGGTGTCCCACAAGGTAGCATTCTTGGTCCACTACTCTTCATCATTTTCATAAATGATTTGCCAAGAAATCTTACGTGCGACTGCATCCTATACGCTGATGATACCACCTTGATAACTCACGACAACAATGCCTGTACACTGAAAAGAAAAGCTGATGTAGCCAACGTGGAGGCTAAATTATGGTTCGAAGCGAACGAATTAGTTCTGAATAACCAGAAGACCAAATCAATAACATTTACGTCAAGACAGAAGAAATTTTCAGGATGACACAGGTGTTTTCTTGGGTTTAAGCTTGGACTCGGGATTGACATGGCATACCCACATTTACAAGATAAGTGCGAAACTAAATAGTGCCATATACGCAATACGACGAGTAAGAATGATATCTAATGAAGATCTGGCCTTAACGGTATATCATTCGTTATTTCACTCGATAATGACAGGGTTTAATCATATGGGGAAATTCACCGCAAGCAGAAAACATATTTCGCTTGCAAAAGCTGTTCGAGCGATTGTTGCTGCACCACAGACTGCTTCCTGCAAGCCTATTTTTTTAAATATGAAAATTCTAACGTTGCACGCACAATTCATCTTCTTACAACCTCTTGAAATCAAGAAAAATATTTGCAACCATACGACCCGTCAAGACTGTCATAGCTACAACATCCGTTCGAAACACAACTTAACAAGACCCACATCCAGACTGATAATATCTGATAGAGTAAATGCAGGTTACAACATATACAACAAGATTCCCTTATCATATAGACAGTTAGAAATTAAACAGTTTAAACATAAATTAAAACAAATTTTCCAGGGCAATCCATATTATTCTGTCAACGAATTTCTAAATCATGATATGAAATATATATAAATTTCAAAATTTAATGTAAATTGATATAGCATGTATATTCTCTTTTTTGATGACTTAACTTGTAAATATTGAAGTTAAATAAAGAATTATTATTATATTATTATTATTATAGGCGACTCGTCCGAATGATGTACTTCAGCCGCTACTTTAAAAGTATTAATAGCAATACCATTTTCATTTTGTGCATTAATGATAGTTTTACTGGGATTATTAGAATCAATTTTAATATTATCTTGCTCTGAATTTATTGTAAGACTATTATTAAGAGAATTGCATGTTGACATTGCTACATTTGACTTAATAATTTCTTCAGTAATTAATGATTTTTTTGCTGAAGCTGATAAGGGATTTTTTAAAGTTTGTCTATTGTTAGTTTTAAACGGACATTTAGGTTTTTTAGGTCTATCTTTTTTCCGGGTAGTTTTTACGTCTACCTCTGGCTCGTCTTCTGTTTCGTCTACAGGATCGCCACCTCCCCCAGTCATTATGACTGCTTTACACTATTTGAACTTTAAATGGTTTAACCACTATTGATTATGAGCAATATTGTAAAATATTTTGTAAAACAATTGATCACAATTATATAACTACATATACACACTTTCTGTTATTTTATGTTCTGAGAAAAGACTGTTTAAAATTGGTTTTCAGAATTTCGTCGTGGTCGTGCGTTCGTCAGTGATGAATCTCGTGAAAGTCTACCAAAATCGGTTTGATTCAAAAAGACATCGATGCTGTGAGCAAAATGACTGAAGAAGATCGGCATGTGACTTACCGTGAGATAAAGGCATCCTTTGGCATATCTCAGACTGCAAAACATTTGATTTTACATGAACATTTAGCTGTGAAAAAGATCTGTTCCCGATGGATTCCGCATAATTTGATCGAAGCTCAAAAAAAGGCTCGTTGATTAGTGTAAGGGAATGCTAAACAATTTCAACATAGGCACTGCAAAATCAACACACTTACCTGTTGGGTTCGGACACGGGGTAGAGACTCTGGACAACCGGCAGTTCTGGACCTTGGTTCATTGCCGTGTTGTTCCATTTGGGATGTGTTCCGTGAATTAATACTATTTTATTGCAATTTTCTATGTACTATTCCTACATAAAAATTCCGCTGTAGCCAGCACCAAAAGCGACCGTCACCACAGATATGTAGTGAAATAAGTGCTTACATTGGACAACACACTTGTTGGGTTCGGACACGGGGTAGATACTCTGGATTACCGACATTTCTGGGCCTTGGTGTACTGATGTGTTCGACTTGGACAATGAGCTAAGAATTGATAAAATATATCATATAATGGAAGTATTGTGATCATACCGATTTTGACATTTCTAGATTTCGATGGATGTTCACAAATTGAGGTCTCTATAAAACGTTTTGACTATTTTTAGTAATAATAGTAAATTTCCACGACCGGTTGACTGATTTTTACCAAAAATTGATCAAATACTGGTATTGATATCAAAAGCTTAAATATGAAGTTTTATTTAGCCAAATTCGCTGTACATGTGTCCACGAACCGCCAGACAGACATACAGAGAAACCGACAAACATCATGCTAAAAATAGTCAATACATTATGTAGAGACCGCAATTCATGGGCATCCATCGAAATTATATATGTATCTTATGGTTTCAGATAAATAAATATCTGTGCACAGCTGTGACGAATTGCAAAAAATTTCTTTGTAAATTTCTCAATTATTCATAACGAAAACATATAGTCATCAAGTGATATTATCAAGTTATAAAGATTAAAACAATCATCAGCTTTTTCTTACAAGTCAACAGCTACATTATCAGATTAAATACCAGCCATTTGAGACGTGACGACTGGATATTGTTACGAATGTTGATCAACGAATGTTTTTGGACTTTGGCCAAGTCTGTCTAAAACAACGACTGATAAGTTTTGTGATGAAATTGGTAACATGAATTAAACATCATATGTACTCAAATATGTACCCAAAGAGAAAATTATGGAAAATGTAAAATTCCCCTGAGCGTCCAATGAAAGTTTTTTTTTTATTTGAATTTAACGTGCTTCACCTTATTCAGGTATTAGCACTTTACAGATCAATTATGTATAATTCGTATTCTTAAAATTATAAAATAACAGTAACATTCATATAACAGTGATATATATAAACATGTACGAGTATTAACATATTAATAATCATATTTTATTTATTAGTTCTGTATCTAGAAGAAATTATAAAAGTTTTGGGGTATTACTGTCGTCCAGTATTCCTTTTAGTTGGATAGGTAGTTGATGTTTATTCCGTTCCAGCTGGTATTTTTGACAGTGTATTAGGATGTGCTCTACACTTAATTCTGTATTACATTCTTCGCAGATGGTTTGGTCAGTTCTTTTAAAAAGGAAGTTGTGCGTTATTCTCGTGTGGCCAATCTTCAATTTTGTTAAAACTATTTGGTCTCGCCGTCTTCCAGTTACTGGCTGCCATTTTATAATTGTGTCCTGGATTTTCCGGAGCTTATTTGAGGTTATCGCTTACCATTGCACTATCAATTTTTCTTTTACAACGGATTTTATCTGGGATTTAAGGTCGTATGCCTGGACTGGTACTTTGGTTACTGTGAGATTAGTAGCTTCTTTGGCAGCGACATCAGCCTGTTCGTTTCCAGTGATGCCAGTATGTTATGGTATCCATATGAAAATAAGTTCCAGGTTTCTTTAGGAGAGGCGGAACAAAAGGTCTTGGGTAAATTTTATAAGGGGGTGTTTTGGGAATATTGCTGTTAAAGATTGAAGTGAACTGAGGGAATTGGAGCATATTACATATCTGGTATTGTTTGTATTTAGCTGATCTATGTGTTTCAGACTAAAGTATATGCTAGTCATTTCAGCCGTATATATGCAATAAGCACTTTGGTGTCTGAAATATATAATAACTTGGATAGTAATAAATTCTCTGCGGCTGTATTTTTAGACCTGGCTAAAGCCTTTGATACGGTCTGTCATGCACGTTTAATTGTAAAACTTGACACTTACGGATTTCGTGGTACTACTTTAGAACTTTTAAAAAGTTATTTATATGACAGAGTACAGTATACATCGATCAATAATGTCCTGAGCAAACCGGGTCTAGTTAATACAGGTGTTCCACAAGGAACGGTATTAGGTCCGTTACTTTTTCTAATTTATATCAACGATTTACTCTCTCTTAGTTTGAACGGAATGATATTGTCTTATGCAGATGATACTGTGTACTATGTGTCTGGTGATAGTTGGGATGATGTTTTTGATAACATCTCGATCAGCCTGCACAATATTAAATTATGGCTCGATTCAAACCTTCTGTCCCTAAACCTCACTAAAACCTATATTGTTCCTTTCATGTGCCAGAAAAACAGATTACCCAACATCAGTGATATCAAGTTTCATGATAATAACTGCCAATTTGCCGTGGCATCTAATTTGTGTACCTGTACTAGCAAAATTGAAATTAGAAAATCAGTCAAATATTTAGGAATACATATTGATAGCTGTTTAACCTGGAAAATGCATATTAACTATATTACTGAGAAACTGCGCAAAACGGTATATTTATTTAAAAACCTGAGGATGTGCATGAATCTCTCCACACTTAAAATGATATACTTTGGTGTAGTCCAATCAATTTTAAACTATGGAATTTTATTTTGGGGCGGTGCTAGTAAAACAGCTATTTATAATATTAAAACTGCACAAAAGCTGGTACTTAAAGTCATGATAAATAAGCCACGTAGATTTCCAAGCGAACAACTTTTTAGAATTACTGGTATTTTAAGTATACCTAAACTTTTTGTTAGTAACATTGCCCAATACTTTTTTAAAGAAAAAAACGAACTTTTCTCAACTTTACAGCTACCCGAACATCTGTATAATACAAGGGGCAAAAAGATCGGACATTGTAAAGGCTCTAAGAATTTAAAAAAGAAAACTGATAAAAATTTTCTTAATATTTTGCCTAAATTGTATAATGCGTTTTCAGATGAAATAAAAAAGAATCTTTTTACCTTCTCTAATCACTATTTCAAGAAAATTATTAAGAGATGGATACACAATATACCAGTTGACATAATTAACTCAATAATTTCAAATGTATAACTGTGATAATATATTTTATTTCATATTAGTTTCTTGAGTTTATATTTTTGTTGGTGTATTTGATTATCTTTTATTTCATTTTATTTATTTATTTTTTTATTTCATTTTATTTATTTATTTTTTTATTTCATTTTATTTATTTATTTATTTTTTTATTTATTTATTAATTTATTTTTTTTTATATTTATTAATTTATTTATTTACTAACTTATTTATTTATTAATTTATCTATTTATTTATCTATTTATTTACTTATTTATTTATTTATTTATTTATTTATTTATTTATTTATCTATTTTAATTTTGTATGAGCACGATTATTCCAAAATTTACTTATTACATATACTTAGTAAGCGATCAGTCTCTTATTCTCAGTATCCCTGCTATTCTCTTAGATATTTATAATAAGTTTACTTTATTATGTTTTTTTTATTAATTAATTAGCTATATAAATATTTGTATGTTTTACTTTTATATTTTAAATTTACTTTAACGATTTATTCAACAATATTACATTTGCTTTTCTTAATACTTACATGCAAGTATGCCATATGTATGTGTATATGTATGTGTATGTGTGTATGTATATGTATGTATATGTGTATATGTGTATGTGTATATATATGTATATGTGTGTATGTGTATGTATGTATACATATATACATATATATATATATGGGTATACTTTTTTTATATATATATATTTTTTTTTTCTTGTTCTCTTATTATTATACAATCTGCTTTTTAATGGTTGATCATCCTTACGTACTGGACTATGTCATTTTCTAATTTTATTATTTTTGTCACCACAAGATACTTAGTATCTTTTGTGACTACATTATTCATGTTGATTTGCTGAATATTTAAACTTTTTATTTATTATTTTTTTTTCTTCTATTGATCAAAATCAAAATTGTAATTAATTAGTATAAATTTAATTTGTATTATTTCATTTTGTATTATTTAATTTGTAATTGTATTATTTATTTAAATATCCAATTTAAAATATCCAATATGCTAACCTCATTTGGAAGATGGTATTTGTGTGTCTCGTTTTCCATAATTATAGCTGAGCCTACTTTATCGCCAATCTTGGATGCATCAGTGAATATAAAATGGCTATTCTCGTATCTTTGTTTGATGACTTGGAATTTATTTTGTATTATATTTGGAAATTTTTTGTTGCAGTGTAACAGGCTTAGGTTAATTTTTGGTAGCTGTATAAGCCATGGGGGGACTTTGGAGGTTTTATTTACTTGCATGTCTGGTATGGTGGTATTTATGGAGTTCAGTAATTGTTTTATGCTTATTTGAAGGGGGTGTGCTTTTTATTACTTGTTACAGGAGACGTAGGATCGAAAATATATTGAAATGCGGGGTGATTTGTTTGGGTTGCTAGGTTGCATACGTAAGATAATGTCAGTACTTCTCTTCGGTCTTTAAGAGATGGTTCATTCGATTCGCAGTACAGGCTTTGAATAGGACTAGATCTGTATGCTCCGGTCGTAGTGCCGCATGGTGTATCGAGTCTAAGGGTCGAAGAGTAGTTTTCTTTGCTGTTGAGTAAATCATTGATCCGTAATCAAGTTTGCTTCTTATTAGTGCTTTGAAAATCGAATGTAACATTGCTCCATCTGCTCCTCATTCATGGTGGGATAGAAGTTTTAGTAAATTTAATTTTCTGCAACAGTCAGCAGCAAGATCTAATATATGTTTTTTCCATGTGCGTTTTCTATCCATTGTTAATCCCAAGAATTTAATATCATTAACATAACTTATAGTTGTACCATTAACTGTAACTATTGGGTCAGCCAGTCTGTTTGTTTCTAGCGCAGGCTAGACAATGAACAATAAGCTTGAAAATTAAAAAAGATGGTTTTAGTTATTTAAAAAAAAATACAGTTATTAGAGTTATAATGAAAAATGCTGTGAGAATTATAATCAGGTTGTAAATCTGATACAACAATCACAGCTGAAAGTGTAACTAAGCGTTAACACTGGATGAATCTACAAAAAAGATAAACAAAGAATAAATAAACGATCGAGAATCACTGAAACTAATTTTTAGGACAGAAAATGGTGTGTATAAAAACAAGGCGGAAATAATTTGTAAATAAACACAATTAAATCCACTAGCCACAAAACTGCACAATAAAACACTAGTGATTTTAATTTAGATCGCTTTATATAAAATATTCCGAATAGCAAGAATTCACTTTAAACTATTAAAAATGGCATCTACTCGTTAAAACGAGAGAAACTGGAATGTTACCTCGAAGGGTATCGTGAGATAAGGGTCATAAATGCCGAACCCTGATGGTCGGCTGTTAGTACCAACTGTTAAAATGAAATGTTTCTACAAAAACATTGGCGCTGAATACAATATAATATTTAATATAATACGGATCAATTATGCTTGATATTGCTACCAAACATCCTCCCCCCGAAAGACCATCACAGGGTCTTTCAGAAACATTTAAACTATGATAGTTCAAACTAGATTAAGTTTACAAGCTTAGGCGGCTCTGAGGCCAAATATCAAGTGATAAATCACTTATACATAAAAAATTCCGGTTCTAACAATAAGAACATGCGTAGCTATAAGCCAACGTTGGAATAAAAATAAAAAAATTGGTGTCCAAAGGACAGCTTCGAAAGTGGACTGTATATATAACAATAATGATGATGTATATATAAATACACCTAGAAAGCCAAAAGGCGAACGGCTTAACCTAAATTCTAAGTAACCTTACAAATAAGCTAAACCTAAACAACTTAAACTAAGGAACTACAAATACTTGAATTTATCTACAACTTAACACGAAATTCGGATATCACGAAATTCATGGCATTAATTATCATAAATAGGAAGTGGGCAGAGTTTAACCAGCGGGCGTAACATCGTACCCGAAGTTGTTTGAATTTCCGCAACTCTGCTGATATGGTCTTTGCCAGTGAGCACTTTAGTGATCTGCCATTTCCAACATTTCCAAAAGTGGACAATAGTGTTTTGGAGTAGTTGCCAGCGACGGAGCATTGGCATCTCCAAATGTGGGTCAGTCACATCGGGGAGCGTGATAATGGCTTCTCCAACCAGGAAATGACCGGGTGTAAGAGCAGTTATATCAGATGGGTCTGAACTGAGAGGACACAGAGGTCTTGAGTTCATTAAGGCTTCGACTTGAGTTAGCACAGTGCTAAGCTCTTCGTAAGTGAGTATTTGATTTCCAATCACGCGATACAAGTGCTTCTTTACGGACCGAATTCCGGCTTCCCATAGCCCACCCATGTGCGGAGCAGTTGGCGGGTTAAAATGCCAAGTGATAAATCTACTTTGGCAGAATTCTCGCATTTCTTCATTGAATGCACGGGAATCAATAAAATGGCGTACGGCATCCATGTAGTGTCTAGTACCTCTTTTCGGAGCTAGAGTAACTTTAAAGGGGTCACCGTAGTCGACGCCGACCTTTAGAAAGGGTTTAACTTGAGTGACTCGACTAGTGGGAAGGTTTCCCATCATCGATGTATAAGATGGAGGATCATCTTTGAAGCAGGGAATAGAGCGATGCAGCATGTGTTTCAAAACAGCATGCGCTGAGATAATCCCGTAGCGTTGGCTAAGGATACCTTGCAGAGCCTGAGAGCCTACGTGACAAGGTCTAACATGATGACCGTTTGACGGTAACAAGGGGTAAACAAGCGTAGTCCGTTTGTAAGACGGAGAACGTATCCACTCTAAAGTGACTATTGAGTCGGAAAAGTCGTAAATTTCCCCCATACAATCGCCTGAGAGCGCCGAGAGGTCAGCTGAGAGCGCCATGTGACCGCTGTCAAGGTAGTCCTTCATAAACTCTATATATTGAGTTTTCTTTTCAGGCTTGCGTTTCAACCTCGGACATAGCGACTTATAGCAGGATAATGCTGCGTTATATGACATTTCTAACACTGGTGGAGATTCAGTGAAAGGAAGAGCCACCGAGTAGCGTGCGCTAGAATCTCTGGTGTGCCTTGTGTCAAATATCTCTTCACACAATTTCTCTTTACTATTGAGCTGGGCAGTCTCTGTGTGTACGTTTTCAACTTCCCAGAAGCGCTGAAACGTATTATTGAGTGACTGCTCGTCAACGACGGAAGCAGTAATAAAGCCACACATTTCAGGACCAGAAATGTGGGAATCAGGTTTGGCGTTAAAAGCCTTACCCATGAGAACCCATCCAAATATAGTTCTCATTGCAATAGGTGCATTTTGTTGACCGATACGTTTGCCGGCCATCATAATTGACGGCATCAACTCGCAGCCGATTAGCATGTCCACATTGGCTGGCATATACCATGAAGGGTCAGCCAGTTTAAGCCCTCTCAAATGAGATTGATGTAGACACAGGTACTTGCGGCGTGCTGTGCGAAATTGATTCAACTACCAAAGCTGTCGTAGCCAAATGACGAGCTGCGTTTGCAGAGGGAGCTATGAGACAGTTAGTGAAGTGATTGATATTAGGCAATTGTGTTTTGCCTAACCCAAACACTTCAGTTTTAAAAGGATTAAATTTTAATTTAAGCCTGGAGGCGCAATCTTTAGTGATATACGAGGACTGACTACCTGTGTCTAGGAGACAGCGAACGGGAACAAATTCGTCTGAGCCATTTTTTACGAAAACAATAGCGGTCGGTAAGACAACCGTAAATTTGTCTACCATACTATTGTCAACGATAGTTTGATAACTGTGTTCTCCTTCCACAGGAGGTTCGTCGTCAGATTTTTTTGTAACTTCACGCGGTTTTGAAACCGGTGTTTTTTTACTAAAATGTAGTAACCCATGATGGTTTCGATGACATGTAGGACATGTCTGCGAACTCTGACATAGCTTGTCTTTATGTAATATAAGGCATCTGAGACAACAATCAGAATTCTTTAATAGAGTCCAGCGTTCGAAAGGACGTTTATTAAGAAATTGAATGCATTGAGTTAGAGAATGGTTAGACTTGCATAAAGGACAAGCGGTTGTTGCCTTTTCAACTAAATGATTAGTGGACTGTTTGGGAAAGAATTTAGGTTTGTCGTACAAACTGGCCTTGTCATTAACCCTTGACTTGTCAGTAAATTTATTGAAGGTTTTAGCTCTAAATGTATTGTTACCAGAATTATCCATTGCCTGGAGCATTATAAGTTCTGATTCTAAAAATTTGAGGAACTGATCAAATTCCGGAAGGGCTTGGGGCTCACAATCATTTTACTAAATTTTCGTAACGCGAACGCGTTTGCGAATCTAATTTCTCCTTGACGATTGTCAACAACAGAAAATTCCATTCCTTTATAGGAAGACTCAGAACTTTTAGCGCGGCAATATTTTCTCTCAACACATTGACTAGCTTTGTGACATTATTATAATTACGACTGACGCATGAAGGTAAGAACAGAATTTGTTGGACGTGGTACTCGACAATAGTTCTTTTGACATTATACCTATTTTGAATAATTTCCCAAGCACTAGCATAGCTTGCACTATCAACACGTATATGTTTAATTAATGCTAATGCTTCACCTCTAAGATTAAGCTTCAAATATTCATATTTTTCGATCTCCGTCAGAGAGCTATTGCTATGAACAAGACTGTTAAATAAGTCTGAGAAATTCGACCATTCATTTAATTTTCCCGTAAATGTAGGAATAGAAAGTTTGGGTAATTTTGTGTTGCTTGAGCGAGGTTTTGAATTTATGTCAGGTTTAGTTAGATTATTATCATCCGTATTCAGAGTTAATTCATAGTGAATCCGCTTTATTGCTGTTAATGAATTGTTAAAAGTTTGTTTTACCTCTGGTTGTGACTTTAATAATTTTCTACTTTCTTTAGAATCTTCTGTTTCTAAAGCAATTTCAAGATCTAACTGAGTAGTTCTAAAGGTTGCTTGTTCGGTGACCAATTCATCATATCTGCCTTTAAAATCTGGCACTTTTGATGAGTCTGAAATGGCTAGATTGGCTAAATGCAAAATAAAATTTACGTTGTCAACAACAATATCTCGTAATTTTATTAATCTAGCAGCCATTTTGAATTTTAAATATGAACGCAGACAGCGATATGAAAAAATCAGTACAGCAAAAATTCAACACAACTAAGCTGAAGACTTACAAACATACAAAATTCGACAAGGCTTGACTCTAAGAAATAAATCCCTAATAAAATTAACTTCATATACAAAGACAGGATATGAATAAAAGAAAATATTAATATTGATGCAGAAAGGTACCTGAAATATATTGACAAACAAGTTATACATACACAATAAATTATATTTATTTAAAACAATAATAAATGAAAATAAAAATAAGTTTTCAATGTGCGTTGCCATTAAATAAATATTACCTGAAAGAAAAGATATGCGATGCCAAGAAACCGAGGAATATATGGAATAACAAAATGTTATTTCATTCCTTAATAATTTTAAATTTATTTAAATTATTTGGCTTATGGTTGAATCTATTGCAAGAGACAACAATTAGATTATTATTAAAAAAAATATTTTTAAGAATATTTTCTAAGTATTATGCACACGTATATGTTGTACAACAAACTAATATTATATTTCTTAAAAATCTACAAGTCCTGTTAATACAGAAATGTATAAATAAATTTTTGTTTTTCAAAAAATTCGAAAAACATAAACAGATTTCAAAAATATTTTCAAAATTGAAAAAAACCGTTTTTAGGGCCTTAACCCTCTGGTTCCCGATATGCGTCGCGTGAACACGCGTCTGGAGTAGACGCCTGTGACGTAACAGCGTCGCGTAGCGAGGTATAGCCGAACAGCGGGACGCCGTAACAACCCTTACCAGCACGAACGTACTGTACGGAAATACACGAATATTTCCGAACAATGGCCGACACAAAATGGCCTCCTCAACGAATACACAACTGAATAAATATATTAAATATTTTAAAAAATTTTAATTTACCAGAAACTCTAATACACTGATTTAAATTATAAAAAACTTGGAATATCAGGCTCGATAGGACCAAATGTTTCTAGCGCAGGCTAGACAATGAACAATAAGCTTGAAAATTAAAAAAAAAGATGGTTTTAGTTATTTACAAAAAAATACAGTTATTAGAGTTATAATAAAAAATGCTGTGAGAATTATAATCAGGTTGTAAATCTGATACAACAATCACAGCTGAAAGTGTAACTAAGCGTTAACACTGGATGAATATACAAAAAACAATGAACAAATAATAAATAAACGATCGAGAATCACTGAGACTAATATTTAAACAGAAAATGGTGTGTATAGAAACACGGCGGAAATAATTTGTAAATAAACACAATTAAATCCACTAGCCACAAAACTGCACAATAAAACACTAGTGATTTTAATTTAGATCGCTTTATATAAAATATTCCGAATAGCAAGAATTCACTTTAAACTATTAAAAATGGCATCTACTCGTTAAAACGAGAGAAACTGGAATGTTACCTCGAAGGGTATCGTGAGATAAGGGTCATAAATGCCGAACCCTGATGGTCGGCTGTTAGTACCAACTGTTAAAATGAAATGTTTCTACAAAAACATTGGCGCTGAATACAATATAATATTTAATATAATACGGATCAATTATGCTTGATATTGCTACCAAACACTGTTTCTTTGTTTAGTAAAATGAACAGCTTTTGTTTTAGATAGGGAGAATTTAAATCCAGTTTCCTTTGACCATTCTTCAATTTTTCCGATTGTCCTCTGTAGTTGTTGAATAGATAACAAATTTTTATTTTTCTGGAATATAACCAGATTATCTGCATATAGAAGAAATTTCACTGGGCTTTTTATGGTTTGTGCAATATTATTTATTGCTATGAGGAATAAAGTCACACTTAATGTTGATCCTTGGGGTATGCCATTATCCTGATTCATTTTATAAGAGTACACATTATTGGAACGGACTTTAAATTTTCTGTCGGTTAGAAAATTTTTCACAAAATATAATATATTTCATTCAATGTTATGGTTTTTAAGCGTTTTTATTATGTTATGCTTCCAGGTAGTATCATAAGCTTTTTCCAGATCGAAAAATAGTGCGATTAAATGCTGTTTATTTTTGAACGCTTGTTGGATTTCGGACGTTAAAATAATCATGTTGTCTACTGTTGAATGTCCAGCTCGAAAATCTGCTTGTGTTTTTGTCAAAATGTTGTTGCTTTCAAGATGCCAGTTTAACCTTCTAGTTATCATTTTTTCTATAATTTTACAAAGGCAGTTAGTTAAGGATATAGGACGGTAGTTCGATGGATTAGTTTTATCCTTACTACTTTTAGGAATAGGTACTATGATAGATTCGCGCCAAATATCTGGGAAGGTGTGAGAGGACCATATATAATTATAGATTTCCAGGAGGTATTCTTTCGCTTCGACAGGGAGTTGTTTGATTAACAGTGGAGATATATTATCAGGTCCGGGGCTGGATGCCTTTTCAGCCCTTCAATGGCTGTATTAAGCTTTCACATAGAAAACTCATAATTAATTGGATTTGTATTGTCTTGATCGATCGTTATTCCTTTGTCCTCAGTTTCGTCTTTAAGTTGTTTAAATTGTGGATCATAGAAGTTATCACTAGATATTTCCTTATAGCTGTTTGCAAGTGTATTAGCGATATCTTTCGGTGATGTAATAGACTGTCCCTCTACTACCAGGTTGGCGATTTCTCGAGGTGTGTTATTTCCTTTTATTCTATTAATTTTATTCCATACTACCTTTGTAGGAGTATCCTTGTTGATAGTGGACACGAATTGTTGCCATGACTGTTTCTTACTTCTTTTGAGCGTAAGTCTACAAATCGCTTTTGATTTTTTGAGGCTGGATGAGGTTTTCAATGTTATTATATTTCCTATATTTATACAGGGCTCTCTTTTGACGTTTTATTGCTTCCTTACAGTCATGATTCCACCAAGGAACGTTATTGTGACTTCTTATTTTGCTTCTATACCCTATTGCTATTTCGGCAGCGTCTGTGATTTGCGAGGTTATATCTTGTACAATACAGTTGGTGTTTTCCATTATATTTTGTTTTTTAATGTTCTTCAGTATTTCCTTATACTGGTCCCAGTTAGCATTTCTGAAATTCCAAGCATTACGTTCATTTTCGTCTAGATGGTTCGAGTCGTCCGATGTACCAAATGTTATTTTTATTGGTAGATGGCCATCTCCAAAGTGAAGCGGGAGTGTTTCCCAAGTCATACTCGCTGCCAGCTTGGCATCTGCAAATGTAATGTCTATAGTTGTTACCGCGGTTGCTCGCGTGCCGGTGGCCGCACCGCGCGCTTTTTCATCTCATCATGACCGCGTGATTCGTGCCGACACCTGAAACCTCTAATTAACTTAACCCGCGCATTTTTAGCAGGTATTTGCTAAAAATGACCCTATCAATGGGCGGAGTTAAGCACCCATTGGCTGAAATCCGGGAATTCACCGAATGACGTCAATATTTAGTATAAATATCGGCTCCGAACTCAGAACCGATACCAGTCCCATCTGGTCACCTACCAGTTCACTGTTCACCACCACAGCTCGCGTAAAGCTGGGCTCGGATCGCTTAACGCGGCCCGCAACAACGGCTCGCTTAATGCGCCCCGCAACAACGGCTCGCTTGACGCGCCCCGCAACAACGGCTCGATTGACGCGCCCCGCAACAACGGTTCGCTTGACGCGGCCCGCAACACATTCGCTTAACGCGGAGACATTCTCTTAACGCGGAGACGTTCGCTTAACGCGGAGACGTTCGCTTGACGCGAACACCAACGTACTCACCCCTCCCGTTCGTTCCTAATACGTGGCACCAACCGCCACCAGCAACGACGATGGGGAAGTATCTCTCGAAGGAAGAACGTCCCTAGAGAAGGAAGACCCGAGAGCCCGGTACACCGCGCCACTAACGTCATCGGAAGCGGCGCCCCATAATTTGGACGCGCCCGGGGCCGATCACCCTCCCGAAAGTGGCGACCTATATTTTTCCGCGCCCGTGGAAAAACCGACTGGCGGCTCAAATGAATCGGGGAAACAACACCAATCCAGTTCCGCCAACCACTGCTCCCGCACGGCTCCCAGGGCCGAGATCGCGTCTCCGCCAGGGCACAAAACCGTGCGGATATTCGGATGAATAGCAGCGCAGCCTGGAAACCAGGACTACGAAAGCCTTCAGCTCTTCTGAGTCCCTAAAAATCCATTGGCTTTCTCGATTGAAGCGCCACCCGCCTAAAATCCTAAACCTACAGTCACCCATCGCTCTGGATGAGTAATGGGAGAACGGGCTGTAAAGGATAAACAGCACAATGAACTCCGTCACCGTCACCTCACCGAGATGTTCAGCGCAACGGACCGCAACGCCTGCTGGCGCTGCCACCAAAGGACACTAGTTCGTCCGCAAACGTCCACCATGGACAAAACCATGACGCTCGACGTCCATCGACGATCAACGCCGCGACGCCCATCACGATGTTGAACGCTCGCCGCGCACAACGACGCTCGCCGTCCTATCACACAATCCCTAACCCACAATCCTAGTCTTCAACTTTGTATTGCTGTTTTGTATTGTTAGAATAAGTTTAGTTTAAATACAGTCTGTACGTTTATTTATGCTTTTGTTAAATAAATATGTAAACTCAATTCTGCTTTTCATTTGGAACACCCCAAAAGGGTCACCCATTCTCAATTTCAGACGCTTCAGCAAGACAGGGCTCTTCAAGCCTAGGCGACATACTGGAAACCCTGCTCGTGAGCTTAGCCTGGGTACAATGTTCGGGATAGTCATCTTGGGAACTTCTCCTGAGTTGCACTACCTCCTGTAACATAGTGCTAAAAGCCCCTAACCGAGCCGAAATATATGTTCCAGATCCATCATTTAGCATTGTTAAGTTGTCCAATAAAGTGTCCTCTATAATTTTACCTCTTTGATTTGTATTATGTGAACCCCATAAAACATTATGTGCATTGAAGTCTCCAAGGATAATGCGTGGTGCTGGAAGCTGATTAAAGATATCGAGTATATCATTTGTATTAATATTTTTATCTGGAGGTATGTAGATATTACATATAGTCATAGGGGTTGGAAAACTAGTTCTGACTGCTATTGCTTCTAGATTTGTATTTAGGTTGATTTGATCTACCTGTATTGAATTTTTACATAAAATTGCAACGCCACCACTTGCTACTCTGTCGTACTGTCTATCATTTCTATATACATCATATTGTTTCATTTTAAAATCTTAATTTTCTTGAAGCCTTGTTGCTTGAATACATATAAAATGTGGTTGATGTTCTTGTATGATTATTTGAAGTTCTGGTAGATGAGATATTAAACCGATATTGTTCCACTGAATTGCAATCATTTTGGGGTTTTAGACTGAAGATTTTTCTATTGTTGCTTGTAATTGTTTTTGTTCTTCGTGCAATTGTATTCTTAGCTTTGTTGTGATGCGTGTTAATCTGCTTTTTATAGTTCTGTTTAATAGTAGCGGCTTTATATCATCCAACATATCTACTAATTGATTTATATCGGTTGTATACTCTCTTGCAATGTGAATTTGTTCGTTAGATCCTTGGATATTTTGAAGCAGGTCTTTCATTTCGTCAGACTTTAATACATATTTTTGTGGATTATTTGTTATTTCCTCATATACAGGAGCTAGTTGTTCATCAAGTGTTGTTTGACTAATAGGGCTTTGGGATCTTGATCTGCTCTTTGTGTTTGATTTTTTTGTTCGTTTACTTTGTTGTTTAACTACATTTTCAAGCTATACTGTAGCAGTTGTATTATCAGTGTATACTTCTTTATTTTCTTTGTTTAAATTTGTATTTGAATCCTTATTATTTACAGTGTCCAGTTCTATGAAACTTTTATTGCTTTCTTGGGTACTGGTTGTTTCGGTGGAACTATTCTCTGGTTCTGAATCTATGGGCGCAGATCTTTTGTTTGTACCCTTTTCAGGTATTTAAGTATTTTGAGTCGGTTTTAGTAAATATGATTTGCATTTTGAAGGTATATGTCCTGTTTTATTGCACAAATGGCATAACACGATGTCGCCGCTTAAGAATATTCTGTACTCGGTTTCTTCATATTTAAAAAGAATACTGTCTTGTACGGTTTTACTTTCAGGTGATGCATATATTTGTCTTCTGAAACTACATATATGAGAGTAGATATCCTCTTACATGCCAGCCCTTTGAAAATGCATAGGGGATACGGGTTTTATGCCATTTTGTATTAATATCTGTTCTACAAATGTATGTGGGATGGACGGACACACGTTAGATAACACTATTTTTATAGATGGTGTTATTAGTCGTCTTATTTCTATGCTGTGGCTGTTAATTTCAATATTTTTATGATTTTCTACTAGATATTTTAATGACGTTCAATTAAAAACGATTATTATTAATTAATAAGCTGCGGTAATTAGTAATTAGATAATGAGTAATCACACGAGAGCGCTCGTACACACGTCTGCTTCGTTCGGCTGATCGAGACTGTCCCAATGAAAGTTTAAAAGAATTTTTGGAAATAGTAATACCAAGAAGAGTTTCTGGAAAGGTGAGCAATAATTGAAATATAATTCCAGAGAAATAAATATAATTTATCATTTCTGCGAATAACAATACTTCTCTCTTAGGCCTATGTTCAAAACGAAACTTCTTTTTAAGAATACCAATATCAGACTCAAAACCAACTGCAAAACTATAGTACATCCACTTATGTATGGCTCCAAAACATGGACCTTAATTGTGCTGAATTCGGGTCAGAACGTACTGGACCAACATTCCGGTACTTTTTTTGTACACACGGAATGTGTTCTGGAACCTTTTCCAAATGTCGTAATATAAAATCTTTATCATCGACCACTGAACTAAAAAATCATATATTATATTTTTAAAAGTACTATGAAATAATAATAAAATAAATAATAAAATAATAGGATCCCAACACCTAGATAGGCGTATAAGGGGCAGAGAAGATAAGTTCTCCGTTTATAAACCGTCAACCATAGATATGAAAGCCAAGTGGTCAGTGTGACGTTTCGGTCCGTCCTACTATCCCTGTATAAACATGGTACTCATTTTAAGTATTAAATACTTGAGGCTATATATATCGCCCCCAGGGCACCACCCGTGAGGGTGTTCAGCTTGTGCATCGCAAACGGACGGCTGAACAAAAGGCCAGATTTTGGGGTAGATTCTAGTCGAATCCTGCGAATAGAGGGTGGTCATATGAAAGCTTGCACTATGGGCTACATTTGGATTCGATTCTAGAGAGGGGGCAGTATGTCTTTACATTAAGTTGTATCGAAATTAATATACAATAAAAAAGAAACATGTTCATTCATTCAAATATTTTGTTTTACTTAAAATTGTAATTTATCGTTATTTGTTTTTGGCGACTTTATCTTTTGCAAAAAGCATTTTTTCGGCATGAGGCATTGAATGTGAGAAGATTTTTACTTTTTCAAATGCCATACATGCTTCCGAAAACAAAGGTACAGGCAGTGGATATTCTTCAACTCCATCTGCAACTTTTCGTATTTTTATATTTTACTACACAAAACTATAAGGTTTTGTTACTTTGAAAAAAATGATCGCTCAAGTATTACGTAAAAAAGCTGCGATATCGAATAATGCGGTAAACCGATGGATAGGGGAATCATCGATGCGCTCATTTTTTTGCTTGTTTTTTATGTAATTTATTCGGAACTCTATGAAATAAACGACACATACGGGAAAACGATTATTCGAGCGAACGATCGATCAAGATTGCACTGCATATTATAAGAAAAAAAAATATTACAAAATCTTTAATTGCTATTTGGTTTTTATTACTAGAGAAACACTATAACTTAAAACAATTATATAAATTATATGTTGTTAATTATAACCTCGCTCTACAGGAATGTCGCTCAATAAATCTGCTTAAAATTTCTTCTAAATTTAAATTGTGGGCCATATCCGCCTCTATCTAGGTATATATGTACTTGCTAAACCAACTAATCCTTCCTCGGTCATTGCAGTTTGGACATAATTTTTAGTCGGGTTAAGTTTGGAAAGACTTGCAATAAAAATGTTAAATGTAGTGTACTCCGCTCTTGTGAAACGGCGTCGTGACGCAGACTGCTTCTATTGTGCATCTTGTCGATGGTACTGTTAATAGTTATATTTAAAAATAATAGATTTCTTTAAAATATTTTAATTTACATTTTTCATTTTGTTTCTTACTTTTAAAATTTTTATTTAATAGTATAGTTAAATCCAGAAGAAATATACAAATTTTGACATATTTATTTTTGTAAAATGTAAACGACGTATAGGCCGGATCTGAGAGAGAGAGAAAATGGTACTACACTTACCTGTTGGGGGCGAACATAGGGCCGGAATCCGGGGTGGTAAGGACTAGTATGCCTCGGTATTTCTGCTTGTTGTTGTACTTGGGCGTTGACCTACAAATTAATAATATTTTTATGCTACAATCAATGCCGGATAAAGCTAGTGTGCAGCATGTAGTATTTACTATAAAAGGGCCCAAAATTGGGCATGTCCCGGTATACAGGTGTTCGTTTTTAATTGCTCACCATTGCTATCTCGAGAACTATATGAGTTAGGAGGTTGCTGAAATTAGACAACAAATTCTATTTTACAGGAAAATATCAGCGAGTGAGCAATTGTTTATTTCGACAAGTGGTTCTCATAGTACGTTTTGCAACTTTCTTATTTTAACTAGGAACACACATTTTATTTTTACTTATTCGATAGAGTATTCTATTCTGATTTCAACGTTATAAAAAATAGCCTTACATCACAAAATAATCGAGAAAACGCAAATTAAATTTATTTGAATTTGATTGAAATGAATTATTATGAGGTTACAGATATTATTCAAAATTACCCCCATTCTTATTTATGCACAATTGTACTCTTTTAATTAAATTATTCCTTATTTTTTTATTATCCTCCCGTCGATATTACTAATTGGATACTATTTTTGTACAATGTTGTACACATTGTCCTTAACCAAACCCCGTAAGAAAATATCCAAAGGACTTGAGTCGAGAGAACATCCGGCGACCCTGCGGGCCATTCAATAGGCCCACTGGTACCAATCCACAAGTCATGAAATTTTTCGTTAACGTACTCTGCTACTTGACGAGAATTGTGAGCTAAAGGTACATCCTGCTGAAAGTATACATCTTTAAAGGCAGATTGTCTAAAATATCGTCGATCTTGTTTCTTAAAAATTCCACATCTTCTACGCCAAAACATCTACTTCAGTATTGTTCATTGAATTTTGTACACTATTACGATTACATTTAAATGCCGCAGTATCAGTGTGGAATCTTAGTTCCAGTTTTAGAAAATACCGCGGGTCGGGAACTTCTTTGGCAAGGCACCGTTCTCAGTATATAATTACTGCACCATGAATATTTTTATGACACAAAATGTACACCTTTAACATATCAATGTTTTCGTCACGCGTAAATTTATTCATTTTCTTGTTGAAATATTAATCTACACATCGTAGCAGGCGATTATGCGCGCATGCGCATAATCTTTTTTTCTTCATAATCATTGTTATTATAGTCATAGTATTCACCAGTATTTCTGCTAGACAGCACGTAAAATTCGGTGACGTCGTCTCGCCATTAAATAATCACTCTGTATGTCTAACAACAAGAAATTAAACAAGATAAGAATGTTTAATTTTCTCATTCATAGCACTCTTGTTACAACGTGATTTTAATAAAATCAATATAAATTTAAATTTCAGTTTTATCAGTTATTTTGTGTTGTTAAGCTGCATTCAGAGCTGTGTAAATCAACACGTTGTACGCTATGGATAATTTTTAAACGAGGTCATTTGGTATGATCGGACGTGCTCGTGCTTTGTCGTTGCTATACTACTGTTGAGCGATATAGTACGAGCTTGTCCGATCATACCAATTGCACTCGTTTAAAAACTATCCATAACGCACAGGGTGTTAATTTACTGAGCTCTGAATGCAGCTTAAGTTTTTAATTGTCTTAATAGACAAAATTAGTGACTATCGAACGTGTATAAACAAAATTTCTAGATATTAACAGATTTATTATCTATTGAAAGATATTTTAGTGATCCTCCGCCGAAAATTATTTATTTTAAACTCTTCACACACCATCAGTACCAGTTTACATAAATTTAGTAGTCTAATTTTTCAATTAAAATCTATTCCCGGTGATTTCAGAACCCGTTTAATAACGATAACATTTTAGGCAAAAACCCTGATCTTTCAACAGATTTGTCAAGTTTACAATCCACCCAATTTTAAACACCATTATTTCCGACCATATTTTTCTCTTTCACCTATAATCAGCTGCGATGTCGAGAGAACATTTTCACTTTTTAAAGATATACTTACTACAAAAAGGACAAGTTTTACAAGTGACAATTTAGAAAAATATTCTGTTATTATCGCCAACGCAGGAAATTTGTTGTAATAATATTATTTTATTGATTCTGTTTTCTTTTAAATTTCCATAGCTTTACAAATATCCGCTTGCTAAATTGAGAAGACTCGTTTCTTCATTCTAAACATTTTTTCTTATAAATAGGGATTTTTACTGTAAATAATAAGAAATGTTTCAAGATATCAGTTGGCGTAACTCATAAGGCCGTCCTAAGATATTCGGTGCCCGTGGGATACTAAAAATAATGCGCCCCTCTTCATAATAACTAAATAACTAATAATAACAAAAAAATATAACACCAATAAAAAATGCCGCCCCTAAAAGGCTTGCGCCCCGAGGCTATAGTCCATTTAGCCTTGTGGTTAGGGTTGCCCTCACTGTAAAAAATCCATGTAATCCAACTAATAAAATTGTAGCGATTTTTACAATATTGATACTAATATTTGCACAAAAAAGTTGAAAATTACATATTTATTTTTAGGAAAAATACAGTATTTAGTAAAATTGATTGTAATTTTACTAGAAAGTTGTAAATACCCATGAAAAATGTCATAATATCATATTTTTTGTAGTAAAAATTACTTCTAAATGTACAATAATCTCAATTTTTCAACTATATTGTAGTAATGTTACATTTTTATGTAAAGTCGCTCATGCGCGTATTGTTATGAGACCACGTGCTATCTACCAACCGTTGTCATCATTATGTTTTGTTTGTGCTGTGTTTGTAATATAGTAAAAGTTTCGTATCGAATATTAAAGTATTTATCAAGTGTAAGCTCTAAAGTGTTATATTGTGCATCAGAGGTATGGAAATATAGGGGAGACCGGGGCTTGTGTGCTACAGGGGCAGGTAGGCACAGCCTTATTATTTCAAAAATGGTTAGAGGAACGGCACCACCAGTCTCACTGTAGGTAATCAGATGTTTGATGCTATGTTTAATGTGACCTTCAGTCCATTTTATTGTGTTATACGAAGATTATACACTAAAACCGTGTTTTCAACCTGGTAAGTAAAAATTTTCTTTTTTGAAACTTTTGTTATATTATATATTCTTTTTATCTATACCATTTTAACTAAAAGTACGTGCAGGTGTGTATTTCTTAGCTATCATAATCTGTTTAGTTTTGTTATTTTAAATTTCGTAATCATTCAGTACCAGCCAGTTTTGAGCTAAATGCGTGTTTGGGGTTGGTCAGCACACTCAAGTAAGGGCAGGTAGGCACTGTGCCTACCAGCCCCGCTCACTACGTTTTTGTATTAGGTATATAATATTTTTGATTGAATGTTAATATAATGATTTTATTTGTTTAGTCACGATGAGCATGTATAAAAGAAAAAGTGAGAGAAGTAATTACCCGAAAGAAATAATGCTGAATGCAGTTAATGCTGTGATTGTTGAAAAAATATCCGTGAGTGATGCTTGGATGATTAGTCATCCTGGGCAAATTATGACCATTTATGACATCCCCGGAATTGTAGCGTCTCCTTTGCCCTTAGCCTGTTCGCCTACAAACATACAAGCTGGATTCCGTGTGTCAGGAATTTTTCCTTTCAATCCCGATATTTTCTCTGCTTCTGATTTTATGCCAAATTATGGAACTGACCGGCGTAACCCAGAAAGTCCAATTGAAACCCTACAGTAGAAGATATTACTACATCTTCGCCTGGGAACACTAAAGCAATAGTGCATTTCGCGATCTCTGATGTGGCAAAACAAATCTCACGACCTCGTCAGGATCTCGGCCAACTCCAGAAAATATAAGACCACTTCCTAAAGCGCCAGCAAAGAAAATTGATAAGAAAAAGAGAGGAAGGAAACAAAAATCATCAGCTATCCTGACTGACACATCAGTTAAAAATAAACTAAAAGAGGAAAAAGAAAATGCTGAAAACAAAAAGATATACGTAGGAATCCGAAAAGAACAAAGAGCGGCAAAGACTTCAAGGGGAAAAAAAAACAAAGAGAAATTTATTTCAGGTGAAATCGAAATAAATTGTTATAGATTTACCCGGGTAATAGATTTTAATTTTTTAATTTTCAATTTATGTTTAAAATAAATTTTTATTTTTGTTAGATAGTAATTAGAATGTGCCTTTTATATTAAATAGATAATAAATTTTTATTATGACTTAAAAGTGTATTATTTGGTCATATCTACCTGTGTGCCTACCTACCCCGCTGGTTGTGCCTACCAACCCCGCACCTGGGGCAGGTTGGCACATTTGTTTCTTGGTTTTTAAAGTAAAAAATAGTGTTCACCGAATCAACATACTAACTCCTAATTTTGCTGATATATAGCCAAATGGTGCCTCTAACATTCCCCTTTGTCAGATATTTTCTATCTACCACTGAAAAATTTAAAAAAATTGGAATGTAAAAATTGTGCCTACCAGCCCTGGTCTCCCCTATACTTGTCCTGTGTGTAGGAATAGTTTACAAGGATTGTAAAATTTACACCCTCACTGCAAATAATTTGTGATTTAGTGTACATGTTTTTTGGGATTAAAGAGACTGAAGTGAGACTGATTTTATATATATTTTACATATGTTATGAAAAATTAAATATTATTTATATTTTTTTTTAATAAAATGAATTTTCAAAACTGTTTGTGTAACTGTAAAATCCTATTACTCAAAAAAAAAATAATATATATACCTATATATATATTAAGTTCATGTTTCAGCTTTAAAGGTGCTCAGATATAAGGATAAGCTTGCTGCAGGAAAATTTAGTAACATTGCAATAAAAAATGACCTTACTCCTCGACAAGTTGATCAGTTAAATGCGCTACGTGAGGAACTTGCGAAAAGAGTAAAAAATGGCGAAACTAACTTAACTATTAAATATATTAACAATATACCGAATATTGTACCAAAAAACTAATTTTGTCCGCCATCAAATCGCCTAGTATTCACGAGTTTTCTTTTCTATACACCAATATTGGCTCTCTTCGACCTAAATTTATTGAACTGCAATCTTTTTGTAATATCCATAATCCATCTGGAATTCTAATTGGTGAATCGTGGCTTGACTCATCGATACCTGACAGCACCTTCTCCATACCTGGTTATTTTTTGCTACGTTCCGATCGTACTTCGCGTGGAGGCGGTGTCTGTATTTATCTAAATCAGGTACTTTTTAGTGAGAATGACGTCGAACAGCTGCCAATTCATCTTGTTAACATTGAGTCCCTTTGGCTGAAAATTAATATTGGTAACACGTATATCATTTTGGCATGTATCTACAGAGAACCTGCTTCTGTATTTGACGACGACATTGCCTTTGTCACAGCGTTGAGAAATATAGAAGGTAAATATAAAAATCTATGCATTTTTGGTGACTTCAATTTTCCTGATATCAAGTGGCCAATTACTATATTTCCGAATAATCTCCTAACCTCCATGAACCTCTTTGTCGATTTATTGCTTTCAACTAATTTGCACCAGCTCGTTGATCAGCCTACCAGATTTCGAGTTAACCAGAATCCTTCTTTGTTGGATCTAATCCTGACCGATGACCCACTTATTTTTTCTAAAATTGAATATTTTCCCCCGTTTGGTCGTTCGGATCATGCAGCTATAATTGCACATCTACAAATCTCCTCCAATAACCTAGATAATACAGCCAGCCCAAAAAATGCTCGTAAAGCTGACATTGATGGAATTTCGAATTACATTACAACAAGATCATTTGATTCTAATGGCCGCAGTATTGAAGATTCTTGGAATGATTTTTCACATGTAGTTGCTTCTGCAGTTGATAAATTTACTCCATATACTCCTTACAGAAAAAAACCTAAAAATCAGTGGTTTTCTTATGATCTGATTAATATACACCATCTTAAACAGAAGTACTGGAACAGATATAAACGTTCTGGTCGGCATAATGACTACGTAATTTTTCGGGAAGCTTCAAATAATCTAACAGCTGCTTGTCGTCGAAAAAGAATTGACTTTGAAGAAAATCTCTTACAGTATGACTCTAAAGCCTTCTACCGATATATTTCTTCTAAGCTTGGTTCTACAGTAACAAGTCCTACTTTGCGTGATCAAGATAGTACGATTGTTAATGATGAATTATCTGTTGCCAATATGTTTGCAGAGGTATTCTCAAACGCCTTCACTATCGACCCAATGAATCCACTACCACCTCTGGATCCCGTCAGTCGTGTAGAAATTGACCTTGTTGATATTAATTTTTCAGCTGATGATGTACTTGTTGAATTGGGTAATTTGAAAGACTCCGTTACACCTGGAACTGATAATATATCAGCCTTCATATGGAAAAATTGTAGAAATACACTGAATGTTCCATTGTATAATTTTCTGCGATTATCATTAGATACAGGAATACTTCCTTCGTCTTGGCGCCTTGGTCATATAACACCTATTTTTAAAAAGGGAGATAAAATGGACCCTAATAACTACAGGCCTATCTGTGTTGGCTCTACTGCTCGGAAGATTTTAGAACGTTTAATTGTAAAATCAGTACTGGCCCATTTAACTACAAACAACGTTATTCCTGAACAACAACATGGTTTTCTTCCAGGACGTTCAGTAGCCACTAATCTCCTTCACTGCACTAATGAATGGTCTCGTGCCTTGGATAACTCCGAACCAGTAGACACAATTTATCTTGACTTCGCAAGAGCGTTTGACAAAGTGCCCATTCGCCACCTGTTGTACAAACTTGAACACTATGGCATTCGTGGCAAACTTCTTGCATGGATTAAATGTTTTCTATCCAATCTCACATTCAGAGTCAAGATTAATAAATGTCTGTCTAACCCTCATGCTGTACAAAGTGGCGTCCCCCAAGGATCAGTATTGGGGCCCCTACTTTTCCTAGTTTATATGGCTGATCTTGATGGTATTATTAAATCGAATCGTTCTTTTTTTGCTGACGACTCAAAACTTTTTAACTCACCTATAACGGACGGTAACACGCTGCAGGATGATCTGAAGAGTATTGCCACCTGGTCAGCTAATTGGATGATTCCCATCAACGAAGGTAAATCTACGGTTCTGCATATGGGGTACAATAATCCATGTCTCGACTACTTTATTGATGGGCAAACATTGAGCAAGGCGTGCGAACATATTGATCTGGGAGTCACCGTATGTAGCGATCTTAGTTGGTCTAAACAAGTAGTTGAGGTAGTAAAGAGGGCAAATCGGATAATTTACCTCATCAAGAAGAGTTTCTACTTAACTCCCACACTTTTAGTGAAACTTTTTACTACGTACGTGCGACCGCTACTCGAATTTAGTGCATCAGTATGGTCACCTAAACTCCTCAAAGATATAAGACTGCTGGAGAGTGTGCAGAGACGTTTCACCAAGATCCCATCCACACTTCGTTCTTTATCTTATGAGGAAAGACTACACAAACTAGGACTACCGTCTCTTGAAGCTCGTCGTACCCGTGGTGACTTGATAACTATGTACCGCTTGGTTACCAACTGCTTCAACTGCGATATGACCCCATTAATTAATATGAATACTGACTCACGACTTTGTGGCCACAGGTACAAACTTAACCACGAAAAAATACAAAAAGAATGTGCGTGCTAATTTTTTGACCAACCGAGTGTTTGTATCTTGGAATTGTCTGCCCGCAGAAGTTGTCCAAGCTCCTAGTCTCAACGCTTTCAAGAACCGGCTGGATGACTACATTAATTTGTTCCATTTAAGCTAACTTTTTGTTTTCATTTATTTCTGTTTATCTTTTTTTTTGTTTTACTTAATCTTTATTTTCTTTATTTATGTTGAGATGTATCATATATTTATGTATGTATATATTTATATCTGTATGTTCTATATATTTTTTTGTTTTGTATCAATATGTATGAACACACAAGCCTCTGGCTTTGTTCAGTATAATAATTAATAATAATAATAATATATATATATATATATATACCTTCTAATAATCTTGTAACAAATATTTCTTTTAAGCTTGTCTGTTAATTATCTGATTGTTTTTTTTTTGCCCTTTATGACCTATTCAAGAATTTTTGTTAATTCAGTTTATGTTGAATGTTTCAGTTTATGTTGAATTAGTTATTAGGCAAAATAAAACAAGAAAAAAGAATGATGAAATATGTAATCAGATTACTATACATGTTTCACATTTGCATGTAGGTATTAAAATTGTGTCTTCTTTACCCTGTTCGTACACATGCTCATTTAATTGTTCATTTTTCACCTGTACATATATGTATCTACTTTAAGCGTATTAGTATTAAAAATAGTCACCAACAAATTATTTCTGTTCGATTTTATTAAATATTTACATTCATGAACATTATAAATGTACATAATTCAAATATTTTGCAGAAATAATTTTTATTGGTATATTTTCTTCCTCCAAAATATTGTGTACTATTTTTGCCCATAATACGCTTAGAGTAGATACATATATGTACAAGTGAAAAATGAAAAACTAAATGGTTGGTGTACGAACAGCTTAAAGATGAAACATTTTTACGTTAAGTTCCTTAAAACTGTAAGTATACAATTTAATGGAAATCACCAAATAACTTTTTCATGTAACATTCCTCTATGAAGGTAAGTATACTTTTTATTGTAAATTATCTGTTTACAATTTTGGGTAAGTTTACTAAATGCGGTAAATGGCGTTTACACATACTTGTAGTACTACAACGCTATTGTAACATTAACATATCATTTGTAGGTTAAAAGGAAACCTACAATTATTGTAGTAAAATTTTATTACAGTGCTGGTAACTCTTCTAAGTGTTCCTAAGAAAAAACTTTGACTTCTGAGCCGCCCCAGAAAAAATTATGGGTGCACACCTTATAACACTTAATTGTAATTTTTGTAAATGACAATACACTTACCTGTGGGGGTGTTCCGTAGGATTGCAAACCACTCGGGTCCGGTGTGTTGGGGTTTGGTTGGTAATTGGGGTTGTTCTACGAATTAATAACATTTAATAGCAAAAATATTGAAGGGATAATAGTTGAAAGGGGTTACTCCACTTTTCAAAAATATGAAACTTAGAAAGAGTGTTTGGATAACTTCCAATAATAATATATCGCCAGGAAATAAGACGGACATTTTACTAGATTGTTTGATGGTACGAGTAGATGGACGAGAATTTTTTCGATTGGACCCCACGAGACTACTAGGGATAGAGGTAGACTATTTACTAGATCAGACTATTTACTAAGCTGGAAAAAGTACGGTTCCTTATACTATAAATAATAAGAGATATTTTAAGCTATTAGTTAGCGCCCTCCGTAAATGACCTAATATTTATACAACTAAAATATATATATGACAAAAAGCTTTCTTTTCAATTTTAAACAGTGTTTGTCATTTTGCTATACAAATACAAAATATTGCATCGTTTGATCAATCAGAGCTTAACTTACATAAGTACTTTTGAGTCCTAAGCAAAAATATTTCCCGGGCCCTTTACTATCATTAAATTGATTGCTTTCCTTGTTAACTACCACTTAGTACATTTGTATCAATTACAGGGCCGGAGCGAGGGTCTCTGGCGCCCTTATGCAAGATTTAATGAAGCGCCTCTAGAAAGGGCAAAATTTTAAGTGAAGACCTAAAAAAAAGGTCTTCACTTCTAAATTCCATGTGAAGACCTAAAAAAAAGGTCCTCACTTTAACCTTGGCGCGCCCTAATGCCTTGCATACCCTGCATACCGCGTTCCTACGACCCTGATCAATCATATCAAATATCTTATTTGCTTAGTCTTAAATAACGCCTTGTGATCAAATTTAGTTAACTCTTTTATTTTAACTAATAAATAATTAATATTTTCTACTTACTTGTTCATTTCGGATGACAGAAACTCTATGTATCAATAACGACAATACAAAAACACAAATAAACATTTTTCTACTCAATTACCAAACTGCTTATGCCTGGCACAGTCAACTGAGTAATGAATATTTCCGTCATAGCTCGGACAGCTGAAATCTTATTGGTTGAGACACTTTAATGGGAGGAGTCAGCAGTTTACTTAGTGGTTTCTATTTTATTAACATCCTTTTTAAACTAAGTGCTTGATAAATTCTACAATTGTCTTTCAAACATTAAGAAGAAGAAATGGTAATTTGGTTTTTCCCGTAGTCTCAAATACGGTTATAAATATTGGATAACCGAAAAGGCCGGAGGGATTTTTAATGTAAATTAGAATAAGGTTTATTAATATCGTCGAACTCGGTTATAACGAACTTCAAGGGACTAGGACAATTTGTACGTAATAACTGGTAGTCGCTATCACGGCTGTCTTAGGCCATGCTGTTAACGCCGATATGCCGCGAATTAAGGGTCGTACCGCGTTATATCTTACACCATTGGATTCACCGAGACATTTTCCATCGATCGCGACCCGTAAAACAGCTAAAAAATCGCATTTAAAATCTTTTTAATTAATAGGGCTCATTTTCCTATAACTGGGCGTGGCCTAAGTCCACTACCACGAAATTCCATTCCCCTTCCACTAAAAGGATGGTTTAAAAGAAGCCAGCATTCTACCACAGATTACTACAGATGCGAAACTCCCCATTCTACGTTTCTTATCGGTTGCGCCATTTTGTTATTTGTTGTTGTATACAGTTACTGTCAGTTAACGGTTGCTTTTAGTTGGTTTGATTTTTATTGTTAATGAAAATGGATAAAATTAAAGAATCAGTTGGTATTCGAGGACGAGGTGGTTAAAATTTTCATAATTACACCTACGGCAACCAAAAATACCCAAAAGTAAAAGCACTTTATGCTCTTATTTTTTTAATTTCAAAGGAAGTAGTAATGATGCATCTCTACCCTGGTCAAAAATACAAAAAGTCCTTTACATTATTATCCATAATTTTTTACAAATAATAAATAATATTTTTTTTCTAAAAACGTAAAATAAAAATATGCGTTATTTTCCGAAAACAATCTTATCAAAAATTCCTTTTGTACTATTCCGGTTCACGTCAATGTTCATTACTTAGAATTATTTTCAGATTTTTAGATTGAACCGTGTGGACTACGGCACATATTTGTTTATAATTTTAGGTTGATATGTTTTTTTAGAAGTTTTAGTAATTTTCCTATAGGGGGGTCAAAAAGATGTATAAGCATGTCAAATTTCAACTCTCAAGACCCAGCTGTTACCTTTTTAGGATAATTCCTTGGCGGAGTCAAGTGGCAAACAGGTTTTTTTTAGTTGGTATACCATGCCAATGTATGGTGAGTCCGACACTACCAATATTGGTGCCTATAAAAGAATTTTACCTATATTTAAAAAAAAAGTCCAACCGTTTGGCCATAATAGTAGTATAACAGTGGGCATACTGGCTCATTACCCACGAAACCCTGAAATTTGCACAAATTCACATTTCGCAAACGTACGCGACCATCGCTGTGCGTCCCCCCTCCCCCCGCCTCCCCTCGGCCTCGCACGTCCGATCACCGCGAGACTCGAGGTCAAAAAACAGGGTCCTTATCGGTCGCGGCGTCCGGCGCGTGCAGCGAACGAGTTCAAACTTGTTCGGGGTCAAAACCGGGTCATCGCAATCTTTGCTGACGCAATATGTTTTTCTGTTCGAGGTCGAAACCGGGTCATGACAATTTTTGCTGGTATAACAGTGGGCATACTGGCTCATTACCCACGAAACCCTGAAATTTGCATAAATTCACATTTCGCAAACGTACGCGACCATCGCTGTGCGTCCCCCCTCCCCCCGCCTCCCCTCGGCCTCGCTCGTCCGATCACCGCGAGACTCGAGGTCAAAAAACAGGGTCCTTATCGGTCGCGGCGTCCGGCGCGTGCAGCGAACGAGTTCAAACTTGTTCGGGGTCAAAACCGGGTCATCGCAATCTTTGCTGACGCAATATGTTTTTCTGTTCGAGGTCGAAACCGGGTCATGACAATTTTTGCTGGTATAACAGTGGGCATACTGGCTCATTACCCACGAAACCCTGAAATTTGCACAAATTCACATTTCGCAAACGTACGCGACCATCGCTGTGCGTCCCCCCTCCCCCCGCCACCCCTCGGCCTCGCTCGTCCGATCACCGCGAGACTCGAGGTCAAAAAACAGGGTCCTTATCGGTCGCGGCGTCCGGCGCGTGCAGCGAACGAGTTCAAACTTGTTCGGGGTCAAAACCGGGTCATCGCAATCTTTGCTGACGCAATATGTTTTTCTGTTCGAGGTCGAAACCGGGTCATGACAATTTTTGCTGACGCAATATGTTTTTCGAACGGGTATTGATAAGGTTTATTTACGTCTGCAAAAATTTGATTTTTGTACCCGGACACAAAAATTTGGTGCAAACATGACATGTTTACATAATTAAGTTCTCAGTTCTCAACTAATTATAATTTAATAAAAATATGATATAAACCGGATGTTGATAATAAAATAATATATATACCAGATGAATTCACAATCAAATCATTTTCATATATTACTACGTACTACGAAGATGAATAATATTCAAGAAGAAGATGTGATCAGTATTAATAGTGATAGTGATAGTTGGAGGAGTGGAAGTGAGGCGGAAGAAGAAGACATTATTGAAATTGGTGATGAGGGTGTGGAGTCGGACACGAACGATCACCGACAATATAACAGCAGCATAATTCGGCTGGATAGTTCCAGCAAAAGCGTATGTTTTTTGTACGCGTACAAAGAAGTAAATTCCGCTGGAACTTACAGCCGAGTTTGTGCGCTGTGTATTGACCGGTTTTTAGAAGAGGAGGTCACTATGACGTACAGCCGGCATACGACGGTGAACCCCGTGACGCGTAAGAAAAAAAGCAATATATGAAGTTATAAATAATTATATATAAAAATATATTATTTCCAACAGATGAAGCAAGAGCTACTGCGGCCGACCACCGCTGCGATGTTTGTGGGGATTCCTTGGTGTTGGCAATCCCCACAGACGTATGCCCTCGTTGTGTGAATACTGAGTGAGTATTAAATTATTGTTTTAACCTTTTTTGAAGGTTTTAAATTATTTTTTATATTCTATTTTTACAGAAATGATCAGGTTCAACACATCTGTTCCCCCCCAGCATCACCGCCCCCTCCATAAAAAATTTAATTATACTAATATTAACTTTAATTAATAAACCAACCTATAATTCAAATATATATTGACATGATAAATGACCAACTTTTGTTCTTAAAACAATTAACTGTGATTAATTAACTGGGAGTCGGGAATTCTAAAAATAAAACAACATGAGATTAAATTACATTATCTTTATTTAAAACACAGAGTATAACATTGTATTTTAAAAACACATAAGTTGAAAATTTATCTAATACTTATTTTATTCCTACTTAATCCTATCCTTATAACCCCACGGTATCGTGTCGGTGTATAAATAATTTACAACCCTTTTGTCATCATGCGGACTAAGCGCAAGTTTTTTTTGTTTAATTGTGTATACATCGTGCCGTGTAGATTTTATAATGCTTTGTTCTCTGATAAGTGTAATGTTTTGAAATAAACAATCGTGATAATCTTCAAAGTTTATAGTTTTTAAAGCGGCTTGCGTGACACCCTTCGCCCGTTTACCCGTTTTCGCATTCAACACCTTGTAACTGTACATTTTTGATCGTAATCCTATAAAATCTGTTATAATCTGGCCAGCGCATTCGTCTTTCATCAAACCTATTTTTTTGTTAACCTGAGGCATGCCGAATACGTTATCCTTGGGATAATCTGATGTGTCGAATTTACTTATATCACGTTTTATCATTTGGTAAACATCAAAATTTAAAAAATTATATATGAGGCTATCTGTATCTGTGTAAAGTAATTTCGCATTATCACCGACCGTTGCTTTAACATAGTTGTAATGGAAATCGTAAATGAAAGTTTTGGAAAGATCGAGTATTGAGAACCCGACATAAATAGGTTTATTGAATATCACCATATTTTTATTCATTTCAATCAGTATAATGTCTTCATCAAGTATGGTGCAGCTGTGAAAATTAGGTTGTGATATGTATGATTTGGCTCCGTAACGCCCCCCCCATTTTGTAACTAATTTCACATTTGAATGTTTACGAACGTTCTCCATCGTCTTCCCGAACACGGAATTGTTCATCAACTTAAAAAAATTTTTTTCGAATTCATTTTTGGCTACTTTTCTCAACGATGTGTTTAAATCTATATATTTCTTTAACCAGGGACTTTGTTGAAATTTGAGCACGCGGTGTATTTTCATTATTTTCATTCCGAATTGTACACATTGTTGTAAATTTTGATAGTGTATAACATATTTTTTTTTTATCATATAAATTCGGAATTAATTTTGCAGTCTTTGAGGTGGGGGGTGTAAAATGTTCAGGGCATAAAGGTAGATCTTTATGCATTCTATGCAATTCTACGGGGTATTCTAGATCCACCTCGAAAATATAACCGGTATCGGCTTCACCAGATAAATTTAATAAATCGATTTTATAAAAGTCCATTTCCGCCACCCACTCAAATTGTGCAAATGGTAAATTCATCCCCATAGCCGCACCGTACAAATTGTTAACATCGAAATACATCAGGTGAGATTCGGGTTCGTCGGGATTGTAATATTCACCCATATATTTATTATTGGCTTTCCCATATCTGTTCGAACACTGTGACACACCGCCTCGGATCCCTTTTTCCAAAAACAAAACTTTATCAACATCGGTCAATAACTCGAGCTCAATTTCAGTACACTTTAACATCGCGTCGAAAGAAAGACCGGGTGCCGTGTAATAATGTAAAGCATCCAATCGGTACGTTTGTAAACAGGTACCCCGAAAAGCCTCAAAGACATCCGCTAATAATAACACATCCGTCTTCAAGTAGAGGTCGTTGTAATCACCCAATGTCCGCACGTTGAACGTATTCCAAACTTCTCGAGCGTGCGAATAGTCTTCTTCACTTATACTTTCATTTCGGAGGGAACTGAAGAATGCGGTTTGCGGGGGTAATTGTACCTCATCGAGTTTTTCCCACGAATCGATGTACTCGTACGGGAACACACCTTTTCTCGTTAATAATTTGAACTCGGTTGCGGATGCGCAATGGGATCTGGTGATCGACATCTCCGGATCTTTCAGATAGGATGATAATTTATCAAGACTGCTCGCCATAAAACGAAACGAATCGATAAATCTGAATTTCACTTTTGTATTCAACACAGATTTAGTGAAGGATATGTACCGTTCTTTATTTATCGGTAGTAATGAAACAGATCCCGGTATCCCTTTAGCTATATTTTTAATGATGTGATGTGCATCGTACCCGGACAAGTTATGGAAAACTACAGGTATCGTGTGACTGGCGTGATACTTTAGGTTGCATGATTGATGTGCTGCGCCGCGGTAATTAGAGGTCAGGTGGTCATGGTCCCTGACCCGGACGTCGTTCGCGTGAAAATTTTGGTGGCATATATGACAAATTGTAGCGTCCATGAACCGCTTTTGTTCCTCGCGTGTCAGTTTCATCGGCAAAGCGTTGCGCATTATTTCATCAACTTGCGTGGCGATGTTACTAAGTTGATCCGTGAACCAATTTATGCAATCTTTACCGCGATTAAATCGGTAACCGGATAACAAACCATCATAAGAACACTTCATGTAATATCCCACGCTCGACGGAATATGTTTATGCGTGTTAATTGTATTTTTCCCACTTTTATCATCAATTTTTTCGAGAATGGCCTCGATGTCCGCATACAAAACGAAAGGTACTTTCTCTTTATTGCTGTAATTTTTAAATTTTAAAATTTTATGCGTCTCGTCGGGCAGTTCAATTCGCGTGCACGGATTCGTGATACGACAATTTAATAAATGTTTTTGCAGCGAAGTCTCGGTTATGAAGTGATTCAAACATCTATCGCACAGATATGCTTTATGGTGTGATTTGGAAATCTGTGTGGAGAGTAATCTTGATAAATTCTTAATCCACATGAAGTGGTAATTTCGCGGTGCTCTAATATTTGTGACGATATCCCCCTCTTCCATTTTTTCTTCTTCTTCTTCATCTTCATCTTCCACATTAGAGTACATCATTAAAAGATGTATGGTTTTCACGTCAGTTTTTTTACTTAATTTAACGGGGGCGACTTCATGTTTATTCTTACCAACTTTTAAAAGCGTGTACACGTTTATCGATAATTTATTCATCTCTTCAAATTTCGGTATGTCCTTAATTCGAATCGGGAACTGAATTCCGTCATAATTTAATGATGTACCAAAATGTGGGTATGACGTCACACGATCTGAATTCTTATCTGCCGGATACAGTGCGGACATAACAGCCCACAAGAAACAGTATTCATCACGGTTCTTCATATTTATTACGGCATGTTTCCTCTTCACATCACCCGGTAAATCAATATATCCACGTATGGTGATGGGTGAATAATTGTTTATGTTCACGTTTAAATGCATTATCTCATGCAACGACCATCCGGAGTCACGTTCCTGGAACTCCTCCAGATCACGCAATATATTTTCTCTCACGTTTTCATTATACCACACGTTGATATCGGTGGCGTTATCGATAATTTTATTGCACGTGTTAAATGTTTTTATTTCTATCCTACCGGTTGATGGTAACACAAATTCCCCACTAAATATCACGTTCACTTTTAAAATCGATTTCTTCAGGCTGGCTTTAATTTTATTCGTGAAAATCCTTTTGGATTTTTCGAGAAATGTTCTCGGATCTTTAAACCCTCCTTTGTTTATTATGGCACCGGTTTTTATTCGATTATTGAACACGGATTTGATGTCTTCCCAAACCAAATTTTGCTTCCTCCTCCGTGTCAATAGTCCTGCTCCGGTTTTTGTCGAACTCGTTTTGATATTCTTCAGCTTCTCACGGAAAAATTTTAAAATAGTAAAATTGCCTTGCAATTTGGCTAAATTCTCATCTTTACACCTGAACACCGTGATTTGGTTCTCGATACATTTCTGAACTATTATTATAATTTTGTTTATGTGTTTCCGCCATCTTTCGGCTTCATCGACAGTTCTAATGAGCGATAAAGCTTTTCGAATGTTAATAATAGCCCGATCGCTAATACTGCAAACTGTACTGTTAGAACTCATCATGAATTTATCAGTTCTCGTAGAATACTTTACCAAAACCCCCCCTGAGCAGGAGCTTTTATACCAAAAACCCCGCGTTGGAAAAACCTGTTGATAAGGAAAACTAGTTTGAACTTGTTCGTGCGACCTCGGACGTGTTAGAAACTTTTCGCGCGACCTTGGATGCACGTGTCAGACACCGCAACTGATAATGGAGGTTCGACCTTATCAAAACATGTTTATATAATTAATTAACTGGTTGGAATTCTAAAAATAAAACAACATGAAATGAAATTACATTATCTTTATTTAAAACACACAGAGTATTACATTTTATAACTATAATAATATTACAAGTTATAATAAGATGTAAGTTTGGTTAATAAATTTTTAAGTTGTTTAAATATTCCCACATTAGGACACTGTATATCAAATATAGACAAGTCAAAAGGTTCCGCCTTTACAAGTTTGTTAGTAAATTCACTGTACGCGTAATAGATTTTGTTTTTGAAAAAATATATTAAGCCATCCGTATATCGGAAGCCTCCATTAACACCTGGTGGTATTTCGGGGAACATTTTATAAACGTATGCGTTATCCTTAACATACATATTACATTCATCGATTTCCGAGCAATACACATCATTATAGAAAAAGTACGTGCGCCCCGTATATGAATTAAACGCACTCGTAATGTTTTTCATCGAATTAAAGTTTACTACAAGGTTTTCAAGTTGAAAAGATGGGAATTTAACGTTGTATATTATATTACCGGTAACGAGTATAATATTACCGTTAGGTCTCTGATAGACAGCTGATATTTTATCAAAATTTAATAAAAATGGTAGCCAGTCGGTAATTCGTGTTGGTTTATGATTTAAATTATTATCAGCTAGATTTTTCTGCCACACCCAATCCGCATGAAATATGTACAGATGTTCATTTATTATTAAGAATGTATTTAATTCATTATTTAAATCACAAATGTTGGGTGGGGTTGCTCCTGCTGCTGCTGCTGCTCCTGGGGGTTGTTCTTTGGCTGTTGTTGTTGTTGTTGTTGTTGTTGTTGTCGTTGTTGTTTCTAGAGGAGGACCGTATAAGGATTGAATAGCATGTTTGTCATCCTCTTCTAAATCCACAGCCGTGAGGTTGTTAAACATTTTTGAAAAATAATAGGGGTACATAATGGAGAAAAAGTTATTTGAATGATGGATTCCGAGTGAGTGCCCAATTTCATGTACCATCATTTCAAAGAAATTTGTAAAATTATCCAATGATGTGTCCAAATTATAGTCCCAATTTTCATCCGAATCAATATGTATTTCTACGGGGGTTTGATTTGCGTTGGGTAGGTTGGCGTGTGCCAATGTACCACCGGGACCGTCAAAAGAATTGACACAATATGCGTATGTTTTAGAAGTGAAATGACGTTTCTTTCCGAAACTGATTAATATATCAGGTCGAACATTTTTTCTCATAAATGTAATATCGGCATGCTTCGACCAAATATCGAATGCTCTCTGCACCAGGTTGATAGCTCGAGTATTAGAGGTTCGATATATTTCCCAAAATACGATTTTATTCATCCATTTATTATGACCGATAACATAGTTTAAGGTATCGGAATTACCACATCTCCGCTTTCTCATTAAATTCAATGTTTCTAAATTGGACGCATCATCAATGGACAAGTTGTGTTGTTTTTGAAAATATTTTAACGCATTTCTGTATTTACCATTTGTTTCATCGATCGCTTCGAAATTTAACTCGTCGCTAAAGTTAAAATAGCCGTATGTGTGTAGGTGGGTTAGAATTTCTTCAAATTCTGACGCTTGTATAAGGTTATAACACGGGAGAAGAAAAATAAACAGCAGTAACCCCAACATCCTGAAGAAGACTAACTAATTTTCCACAAGTGTTTATTATTATAACAAATTTACGATACCGGTTAAGGGTGAATAATCGGTAATTTTATCATGTAATATTAGACAGTAAGCCGTTGTTTGAGCGGGGAAATTTTCGGTGGCTTCAAATTCTAATCGGATATCAACAGGACCAGATTTGATTTTTTCGTTCTGTTTAGAACAATCGATTACTATTAAACAAACATCCTTGAAATTAGCCCAATTTAACAGGGGGCTGGTCTGTTGATTATAGTAGGACTTTTGAAACTGTGTGTACATTTCATACAATACGGCATACTGATTTTTTCCAAAATTTATATTTAGATTATCGTACGGAAAGCATTCTGAATTAAGGTGGAGTTTAACATTTGTCAGATTGCAATGGTTAAATTTACCAGAATCCGTATTGGTTTTATTTTTAACATCGCTCTGAAATCCGAGTATTACATATCTGGGTGTCTCTAACCGGCTCGATGATTTTATGGCCCAAATTTGTTTTGAAGCGGTTGGTAATACGGGGTACTCGTAAAGGTCCCAACCTCTATATGGCGCCTGTAACACCCCGCCATTGTTAATAATATTCAACAAATTTAATTTTTCCTCATCGCTAGGATAAATATGTTTAATTCGCCATTGTATCTTAAATATATTTATTTTAAATTCTGCATCATTCATATACACATTTTTATCGTTTCTAGAACGGACGAGTATGAGTTCTTGTTTAGCATTTAAAATGATTCGATTGTAGTCTTCGGCAAAACCGAGCAGTAATTTTAGCGGTATTGATACGGTGAAATCTCCAGTGGCGTGCACGAGTTTTGCATTATTCCAACCGGCGGTTTCATAGTTAGATACCTCGTTTGATTTAATCGAAATATAACCTTTCATTGTACTTGTAATACCTACATTTTTAACCTTATCGATTTCAATACCGAATAATTCATAGCGAATTTCATCAAACAGAAACGCGAACCCATTTGTCGCTAATTTCACATCGACCGGTGCTGTTAAAGCGGTTTCATCAGGTTTAGTAAATCTACCCTCTATAACAATGAAACTATCGTACGGTGTTGTGCAGATATCTTGATGGTGAATCGGTATTCTTATCTCGTCACTGTTTTCATATCTCGTAGATGAATATGGATCATACGTATGCCACTCTTCACGTCTGACGGCATTGTTAAAGCTTACTTTACCGCTCACGTTTAGTATTTCACTCATTGTTGTTTCTTTAATTTGTAACCTTGAGATAAAAGAAACTGAATATTTTCAGGTGTTAACGCAGGTCTTGTTGGAGGGAGATTGAATTTATATTTGTCAGACGTGTTATTTATAGGTATAGGTTTTTTTTTGTTAGGGGAGTATTAAAATCAATACCCATTATAACTTTCTTAGATGTAATCTAACTGTGATTATTTCGTTTTCGAAATTTATCAGATATCCGTTCTGGTCACAAATTCGGAGAGTTAAGTTGTTCACACTTCGGACGTTCACAGGTAAATAAATAACGTTTCGTGGTGTCTCTGTATTATTTTATACCCCGCCGGAACAGTGGGGTAGAATTCATGGATAGTGTGCACTAACTCGTTTTTTCTATATGCACCCGTTACAATATTACACTCGATTTGTATCGAGTTAACCTTTACTATGTCCACAGGAAAATCTGATTCGTGAACTATATTAGGTTCTAATATTCTTTTTGAAAATCCCAACATATTCCCGATGCAATCATCCTTGGTAAAATCAATCTCGCAGTTACTGAGCAGCTCGCATTTAAATGTGGTGTTGTTAGCGTATAGAGTTAAGAAGTTTTCTTTTTTAATCACGGATGTGGATGGGGTTTGGTTATGTTCAAATATATGTTTGGCATTCGGATCACCGAACTCGAGCCGTAAATAATTATTAATGCCTTCTATCTCACAAGCGCCCACCGGTAAAATTATTACTTTATCACCATCATAATAGAATTTATTATTACCCACATCGATATTAGGTATTGAATTATATGTATAGAAATTTATTAATCCGATGACATAATCACCATCAGTCAGATCTAGCGGTGGGAAAAAATCACAACTAAGTTCATGTGATTTACCGGTCAGTGTAAATGTGTTTGTGCTATCGCCCGACATGTTCGTTAATAATGATGTAAAATCTAAGATGTTCATTTATTTATGTAGAAATTTAAGACATAAATGACCACATTTTATCGAATTATAATCTTGATCAGCGTTGTAATTATAGGTTATTTTAGCCCGCTCACCAAAATAATTAATCAGTTCAAGCGGTGGTGGTAATTTTCCGAAACTATCGTAATACTCAACATAATTACCGAATTTCTTGTAAGCCACCCAGTGCGTGCCGGGGCCATCCGCATTGTCTAGATTTATAATGGCGCATTCGTTAGTTTTAGGTTTTTTCGGTAAAGCATTACGCATAAACACACCTCTAAAATATATTTACAGCATAAATGTGCAGATCGTGATTTGTTAATGCTCGATTGGGTAAAATTAATGTTTTATTATTTTTTTTTTTTTTATTTTTCCGCTGTAATTTACCACCGCGTTTATGAGGATACGGACCCAGATACAGACCGCCACCCAACGCCTTTTTCGTTCCGTAGGATGCGGCTCCGCTGGCCACACCTGCCAATAACGCTTTCCCTATCAGCGGTAACAGCGCCGGTAGAAATGGTAGAACGCCACCTGTTTTTAAAGTTCTCGATCGTTTTTTCGTTTTCTTCGTTTTCGGTTTTCTTTTCTTATGCCCCATACCGAGTTTTGTTTTCGCTTTCATAGCACCCACCACCGCCAACGCCGCTGCTTTTTCACCTATGGAAGCGTCTTTTGATATAACTCTTAGCCAAGCCTTCTGCTGCAACACTTTATCCGCTTCGTGTCTTTCTTTTAATTCCTTATTCTGAGAATAAGCTATGTCGTGATCCTTACACGCGGAGTCTAAAGGGTTTATCCCGGGATCACCTCGTAATAATCTTTTCTGAAGTTTAGTACCGGGTCCGCAATATTGATATCCGGGTAAATGCAATTCAAACGGTAGAGAATTTATCGCGGAATTAAGTAAACCGGAGCCGTTATGATGCGTAATCATCAGGTGATGAAAAGTGAATGATATATAAATAGGAAATCCGCACATATATACCCTTCATTATTTGTTAAGATGCACTTCACGAAGCACAAAAGCAGTCTGCATGTAAAAAATTTTGATATGATGGATAACAGCTGTGGTGGTGGTGGTGGTAACGTCTGTAGAAGACATGGAGATTTATTACCAAATACCATCAGATGCATAATTTGTGGTCCGTCAAATTGCGGTAAAACTAATGTGATGTTGAGTTTATAATCAGATAAAAACGGATTACGATTCGAAAATATTTATATTTATTCTAAGTCACTTAATCAACCGAAATATAAATTTCTAGAAGAGTGCGTTTCTCGTGTAAAAGGCATGGGTTACTTTACGTTTACTGATAACGCTGATATCGTGAAACCTCAAGATTCAAGGTCAAACTCGGTGTTTCTGTTTGACGATATAGCTTGTGACAAACAGATGTGTATTCAGGAATTTTTTAGTCGGGGGCGTCATTATTTTATAGATTGTTTTTATTTATGTCAAACCTACGCTCGTATACCTTAGCATTTAATACGGGACAATGTGAATTTGATTGTCATTTTCAAGCAGGACGATATGAATTTACATCATATATATAAAGATCACGTGAATACCGATATGACGTTCATAAAATTTAAAGAATTTTGTTCTGATTGTTGGCGGGATAAATATGGATTCGTCGTGATCGATAAGGACAGCGATATACTAAAAGGGCGGTATCGAAAAGGTTTTCATAATATTCTAACATAAGAAAAACAGGTCGAACAAACAGGTCGAACCGACAGGTCTAACAGGTCGAACAGACAGGTCTAACAGGTTGAACAGACAGGTTGAACAGGTCAAACAGACAGGTCGAACGGGTTGAACAGGTTGAATAGGTCGAACAGGTAATATAGGTCGAGAACAGGTCTACCTGACTGCTATATATATATATATATACAGGTGTTGTTATATCGCATTCTTTAAACAAACCTGTATAAGGTGACACGTAGAAACGGATGGGTGTGAAAACAACAGATGATGATACTCTCAGACGAATAATAGATGTGAGTAATGCTATTCGTCTGAAATATAACAGTCTGAAGCGGGGGCGAACTGAAACCGAGAAAAATCTTGAGGAAACCTTTAGACCCATAACTCACTCCTTAAAGAAATTAAAGTTTGAAAACATTGTTAAAACCACACCGCGATCGTCAGTGGTGACACCTCTTATAAAACCTAAAAAATTATACCCGGGTGTGGATGGGGATGATGAGGGGGAAGGTGAAGCGGTAGGATCACGAACCTTCAAAACACCGACGAGAACATCATTTCTGAACACCGAATTAATTGCCGAAGCTCGAAGTAAAGATGAGGAGGATGTTTTTAGACCTGTACGTGAATCGCTTAGAACCGAGGAGACGCGTGCTGAACTTAGTAATTTACTAGGTGACAGAGCTGCGGAATATTTTCACTTCTTCATAACGGCGGACGATAAAGAAAAAGATACGGTGTATGGAATTCATAGGGATTCTGACGGTAATTGGGTGGTCGGTAATACAATAATTACAATTAAACATAATGATATATCCGTCAACGATAAATGGTACGAGGGCACGAGGGGATTATATGAATAATTATTTAAGAGAAGTCCTTTACATTATACTCCAGAAGATGTGGAATCCTACATTGACATTGTTGTAAAAACAAACGCGCATAGAAGGGGGTATCATGCGGATGGTCAGTTAAACGGAAACGGTGGTAGAAAGTATAGAGAAATTATTAAACCGGCGATGACTGCTTTGAAAACAAGACAGCGATCTGGTACAAGATTAGGTCTTACTCAAAACCCTCAGTTAACTGTAAACGATAATGATTATAATTGCATATATTGGTATTGGAATAATATAAACGAAATCGTAGACAGATTACAGTTGTTAATCGCATCTAAAAATGCCGGTCATTCAAATCATAATAACGAAATTTTAGCGATAGAAGAGGAGTTGTATGAAGAAGGTATAATCAAGATCAAAAAGAAAGAAAAGGAGGAGAAGGAGGAGTAATTATATGATGATACTTATATAAGCGAAATTCCAAATTTTTAAAAACAGAACGTTTTAATTCGTCTGTGTATAATGAGTAAATTAAAAATCGTAAACGAGTTACACAGATCGGCTCGTAGAAATTACCCGCGAAGACGTGTGATAACTAAAGGTATTGACGACTTATGGCAGAGTGATCTCGTTGAAATGATTCCTCACGCTCGATATAATAAGGGTTACAAATATTTATTAACAATTATAGATGTTTTTTCCAAATATGCTTGGGTGGTACCGGTAAAATCAAAATCTGCCGAAAATATATCGCTTGCTCTTTCAAAAGTTTTCGAGCAAGGTCGTGTCCCGAAAAATTTACAAACAGATAACGGTAAAGAATTTTATAATTCAAAATTTAAAGAATTAATGAAACGGTATAACGTCAATCATTATTCTTCGTTCAGTAATCTTAAGGCCTCCGTTTGTGAAAGGTTCAACAGAACACTTAAGAATTCTATGTGGCGAAGATTTAGCCACCAAGGTTCACATATTTGGTTGAAGATTTTATCGAAATTGGTCGAACAATACAATAATAAACGACACAGAACTATCGGTATGAAACCGGTCGAAGTTACACATAAAAATGAGAAACTTTTATTACAAACGGTGTACAGTAATATTAAAATTAGTGGTAAAGCTAAACTTAAAGTTGGAGATTATGTACGAATAAGTAAAATAAAGCACTTATTTGAAAAAGGTTATGAACCCAACTGGTCCACTGAAATATTTAAAATTGATAAAATTCAACACACAAATCCGGTTACTTATAAACTACAAGATTTTCAAAATAACCCTATTTCAGGCGGGTTTTACGAGTACGAGTTACAAAAGACCGCATACCCCGATATTTATCTAGTTCAAAAGATATTGCGCACTAAGGGGTCTAAGGTGTACGTTAAATGGTTGGGTTTCGATAAATCTTTCAATTCTTGGGTTGATAAATCAGATGTAATTCAAAATTAAAAGACGATTACGACATGTTTGAACTTGTTAGAACCTGTTCGTGCGACCTTGGACGTGTCTGCGCGCGCTGGACATCACAACTGATAAGGGGATTACCCAGTTTTGACCTTGAGCCCCACAGTGATAACGATTTCCAGTTGTGAACAAGTTTGAACTCGTTCGCTGCACGCGCCGGACGCCGCGACCGATAAGGACCCTGTTTTTTGACCTCGAGTCTCGCGGTGATCGGACGAGCGAGGCCGAGGGGTGGCGGGGGGAGGGGGGACGCACAGCGATGGTCGCGTACGTTTGCGAAATGTGAATTTGTGCAAATTTCAGGGTTTCGTGGGTAATGAGCCAGTATGCCCACTGTTATACTACTCATAATTTTTACCGTTTTAACAGATAGTCCACAAAATGACGGTATAAGTTTTTTTTTTTTGTCGTATTTACAAAACCTTAAAAACAATCTATTATTATTATTTTCATTATGATTATGTACGTCTATCCTATTTTGTAAGTAATAATAAATATTAATATAACTATAATAATTATACAAATAAATAAGCAAATATATATTTTGAATATCTCTTTTTTAATATTTTTTCCTAATAACTGTTAAATCCTGGTTGTAATAAAAATTATATATAATTAAATATCCAATATTTACTACTAATTTCTTACTTATTGTGTAAAAAAACATAAAATAGAATTTGTTGTTTAAAATTTATCTTTAAAATTGCCGCCCGACCACACCAACGGCAAAATGGCAGCCTTGATTGAAGGTCACCAAATTATGCCCCGCTACTTCAAAGGTGCCGACGCTGAGTTTCGTATCTGCTAGTAGTATTAATCTGTGATTCAACGAAGAGACACTGAGTCTGTTCGCCGTTGAGTAAGCATCGGATGAACAGTATTATTGCCAGGTGCTGTACTTAGCTGACAACTCGTGCTTATTGGGTGAGTATAGAGTGTTTACGTGCTGTCTGGATCGCGATTAACGGTTCTATTCGTGTACGAGAATCCGCAACAATCGGATTTAGATTGTTAGCAGTCTAAACTGCAACGTTCGGATAGGGTATCCTGTTCAGCGCTCTCTGTAAGCGAACCGGGATGGCCCCCGGTGGACGCGTAGGCGTCACCGGGAAGCCTACCGAGGAACCCCAGTCTCTTCTTCACTTCAAAATAAGAGTGGAGAACAAAAATCGCACTGATGAGATCAGACAGTGCTGCAACTGCCAGGGTTTATACCACACGGCTAGTGGCTGCCATGCCAAGCCGCGTTGCAACTGGTGCAGTGGTGATCACTCATCACAGAAGTGTGTAACGGTTCACGTGAAACACTACATTCTTAACAAAAAAAAATATTAAAATTATAAATTCATTAACATTCTCCAAATATTTCAACTAGATTCAAAATAGATAAAGACATTCAATTGATAATAGTAAATAAACATAGTAATTAGAAAGTTTTAAGCTAATCGCACATTGTTCAACTAATAGATTTGTTTTAATAAAGTAAATTGGCCGGTCACCGTGGCGCAGAGGTTAGCGTGGCAGTCTACTAACTTCTGGGCCATGGGGGGCTCGGGTTCAAATCCCGGTTATGGCATGGATATTTTGTGTTGTCCAAAAAATGTACATTGTAATTTTCTGTAACATTTTCAAAATAAAAAATTGCTTCTACTGGATAATGGCCTTAGTAGCCAAGTCCAAACATATTTTAAAAAAAAAAAAAAAAATAAAGTAAATTAATACCGTTAATTCCTAGAAAAACTTTTTAAAATTGTTTTCGGGAATTGATGTTTTTTCGTATAAATACACGGCCCCCTGTTAGGGATGGGACAGTTGACAGTTAGAGAGTGGAGAGTTAGATAGTTCCAGTGTTGCCAGATGGTGAAAAAGAAAAAATCGTACCAACACTTCAAAATTATCGTATTTTCAAGAAAAAAATCGTACAAACAATCGTATTTTTTAAAAAATAATCGTACAAAAAATTTGCTGTGTAATTAATTTAAAAATTATTAGGTATACATATATTTTTCTATTGCCCAATCATAGTAGCAGAAAAGGATAAAAATGTATAATACAGCAAAGTCATTTTTATAAATTTTTATTGAATTAACAAAATACTTAGATAATAATTAACATTTATAACATTTACATATACATATATATATATATATATATATATATATATATATATATATATGTCGGCAATTTTCCCGAGTCAGGCCCTGTAGATTGTGTGTGTTGAGTGAAGGAAGTGCGCGCCTGCGGAGAGAGACAGTAACATACACGCCTGTGTCACTGGTATAGAAAAATTTCGACACGGCCCCCTTCACGCCGTCCCTGGATGCAGCATGTTATGTTTCACTTTGCCGCTAGGCAGCAGTAGTGTTGTGTAGTTCCCATTGGTTGTTCCCCTTCTCTACCTCCATAGTTTATTTAAAATGGCTGCCGAAGTTGACAGATTTTATATAATGAATCTCGAATCTTCGAATTTTCTTATTGTTATTCTGTTTTTGTGGTTTTCGTTCCACGACATGGTAAGTAGTATCATTCATATTTATTTTATATATTTAACACGGCAAAAGTTACTATTTTTATTTTTTATACAAATGAAATGTTTACAGTAACAGTTTGAGTTATTGTCATGTAAATTGGTAAAATGTAATTAGAACTAGAACATTGTCATTAGTCAATTATTTTGTTGCGTATTTTTTTTTTTTAGATCTGTGATTGTACTGATATTTTGGATGGTACATTCAGTACATCAATTTTATAATTAAGAAAGGCTAAAACAATTCAAAATTTGACTTTGCTATTCATTTAATTTCCTTTTACCGACATTATTTTCAAGGCTTGAAATGTACCGGAGCGGTGTTCCAGATTGTACAATTTTGCTCTTTGAGCCCTAATTATATTGCCTATGAGCCTATAATTAATTTCTTAGCTTAGTGGGCAACTAAATGTAATATTTACTGTGGAATTGGTCACGAGCTCCCTTTTTAACGATTAAAGTGGGCTTTTGCTAAACAAAATGATCAAAAGCTTAATTCAAATCTAGTTCTGCACGAAGCTAAGAAATGAGCTTTATGTAGGCAATCAATAATTAATCTGATATGTTAATATGATTGCTGACATATAAAATAAATTAGTTGCCTGAATCAGCCACACGGATTTACTTGACGTATTGACAAAAAGAATAATTGAATATTATTTTTTTCAGAGTAAAACGCCGAAATACTGTATAGTGCCTGGATGTACAAATTATGCCAATCGAAGTACAGTGAGTCACAGTGAAAATGATGCAGTGCTTAATAAATTATTCAAATTGAAATAGCAAATAAATTAAAAGCAAAATTTTGCAAACAAAGCTCATGATACTTACATACTAGTCTTTCAATTGTTTTATAATAGAAATAATTAATATTTGATAAGAATTTTATAAATTTTAATAAAAAATTATAAATCTACACAAAAAATCATGTCACAATGAAAATGATGCACTAAGTATAAACTAACATAATAAGTATGTAAAAATTAAATTAAAAAAAAATATATATCATTCTAATATCTAGTAAGATTTCCTTTTGACTTGATAATTAATTTCAATCTATTTGGTACTGATTCCACTATTTTTTTTGTATATTCCGGCGTTATTTTATTCCATTCTTCCAGCAAAGCTTGTTTTAGGTTATTTTTATTAGTTATGGTGTGTTTTCTAATTTCTATTTCTAACTTATGCCACAAGTTTTAAATAATATTAATGTCTGGAGATTGGGAAGGAGTATTCATCACCTTTGGGGTATTGTACAACAACCACTCACGCACTACACGCGAAGTGTGCTTAGGGTCGTTATCCTGATAAAACACAAAATTTTCTTTTATATTTAATTTTTCTGCACTAGCCACTAAATGTTCCTTTAAGATGTCAAGGTACATCATTTTGTCCATTATTCCTTCGAAATTTCCTATGAAATGTAAACTTCCCACTCCGCCTGCCGAAACACAACCCCAAACCATAACGTGGCTACCGCCATGTTTGACGGTGGGAGTTAAATGCTGACGTTCCATTTCTTCATTTGGCCGTCACCATACATTAACCTGGCCATCCGAACCAAAAAGGTTAAATTTAATCTCGTCTGAATATAAAACCGTTTGCCAGAAACCAAAATTTTTGTTTTGATGTTCTGTTGCTAAATTTAAACGTATTGCCTTATTATTTTTGCTGACAAACGGTTTTTTTCTCGCGACCCTGCCATGTAAATAAGTCTTCCTCAAAGTTCGGCGAATGGTTTCTGGGTTAACTCGCTTACCAAATGCTTTCTCCACTTCATTGGCAAGTTGTGGGGCACTTAATCGTGGATTTTTCCGCGAAGAACGAACAATCCATCTTTCTTCTTTTTCGCTGAAGATTTTCTTTGGGCTTGGTTTGTATTTATTTTCGATTCTATTTTCCTTCTGGTACCGTTCTATAATATGTTGTACCGTAGACGCGCTTTTGTTAACAAGTTTTGAAATTTCTCGTTGGCTTTTTTTATTTTTAAAATGAAAAATTATTAAATTTCTCTCTTCAATTGTGGTGTGTCTACCCATTTTGAGTATTGGTTACTTTTTACTGTCATTATTGTAATTTTAATAATTATTTTTGTAATTTATTTATTGTAAACGCTATACAAACGTATTTTACGTTAAGATATACTCATCTAATATAAATAGAGGAATCCCTGACGCTGTAAGATAGGTTGCATCATTTTCACTGTGACATACGATTTACTGGAAGTTTTAATATTTTTTTACTAACATGAACAAATAAAAACAAAATATAATATATTTATGTTTCTGATATAAATAAAAGTCTATATTTTATATTAGTTATATTAATATCCATATAATCAACATTAAAATAAACAAAAATTGAGAATAAATTATTTTTTCGGAGGTGCATCATTTTGACTGTGAGTCACTGTATGTTTACGTTTCCTACGAACCAGGCACTTAGGAACAAATGGCTGGAAGCCATTCCTAACATTGTGGAAGCACTGTCGCACTCTGTTTCGAGTAAGGGCTTTAGGTACTCAAGTCTAAAAAATTATAGAGTGTGTAGTGCCCATTTTAGAAGCGGCCAATTTTATATGCCGGAGCAAAAAATCAAATAACAACAAATACCAGATTAGAATCAAAATCCACATGTCTTTAATCCATATTTTTGTTATAATATTACTCTCCCTGTAATATAGAGCATTATAGGATATTCTAAACGTTTAAGCGTAACTAAATGGAATTTTTATGTTAATTTTAAATTAAAAATATGTTTAATTATAAATTATCACGAGCCAACTTTTTAATTATTGAAGTGGGCTTTTACTAAACACAACGATCAAAAGTATCATTTAATCGATTACTAGTTGCCAAAATCTATAGTTTGTTTATTTGATTTAAGCAGAACTAGGTTTTGAAAATTAGTAACTAGTAACTTTTAACGTTTAAATGTGGCTTTCGATCATTTTTTTTAGCAGAAGCTCACTTAAATCGTTAAAGGATCAGCTCGTGACAACATACAAATAAAATCCATCTAGTTCCTCTGAAACGTTTGGAATAGCCTATAATTCCGCTTAAACCAAAGAAACGGGCTTTAGTTTTAAAGCTATGTTACATGTATGCTGTTCACTTTTGTAAACACAAACTTAAAGGAAATTTTGATTTCAATAGTTTGCACCTTTGAAATTGTATGTCATGTTGGTATTGAAAAATGTTTATATCGTAATTATAATGATCATATCTAACAATTCTGAAGTCTGTTTCACAGCGTTTTTTTTTTTTTTTTTTTCAATAATATACTATAAAAGTAACCAAAATAACCAGATCTGGTGTGTCCTTACAAAAGTGAAAACAATGTACTAATATTAGAAATAGTACTAATTATCAGAACGAATTTTGTACGAAAACAAAAAACTCATACGATATTTGAATGCATGTAAAAAAAATCATACCATTAATCTAAGTGTCACAATCGTTGGATTTTTAATATCCACTATTTGTAAAAATAAAACATGCGATTATTGTTTCAATTTTTTTTTATGTATTTGTACATACATATATATATATATTTATTTTGGTTTCCTAAGCCATCTTCAGGAAGATTTATATTTGCCTTGTTTTAAATGTTTCAACGAGTGCATTCAACTATTATAATTTAATTAATATTATCCACTATTTTAATTGTAATATATTTTAGTATAAAAATATGTTTCTTTTATCACATCATAGATAACGGGCTAAGATTTTACTATAGCAAAGAGTTCGGTAACCTATCGCTCTTATGCTAAATATGGCTCTGTGACGAAGTCAACATGGCTGAGCGCCATAATGACTAGAGATAATAATAAGTGTTTTGATATTAATAATAATATTTTGATTATATTTGGTGGAACTTTTTATTGTATACTTCATCAGCTGAAATCAAACTTAGATGTATCGTATATTAGATATTTTTCTTTATGAAGGTTGTCGATCTCCGAACAATATTATTTATGTATCTACTATATTTCTATGTATGTTTTATATATGTGTATCTATAATAAGTAACAATAAAATGCTTAATTTTATATCCTTTTTTTATTTATGATCCCTTGCAATTTTTAGACTTGCATACATTTTTGTTTTATTAAAATTTTATTATAATTCAAAATTGTAATAACATTTTATATAAAACAAAAATGTATGCATGTCTTTAACAACTATTTTTTTTTTTTTTTTAATTTTGGGAATAATAATGATAGAAACATTCAAATTTCGCGGGTTAAGCGAAAGTTAGTTATGCAGCATGCTAATAGAGGGTACTAGTTACGCTGACAAAAATATTTATACAGCGAAGGCGCTTCTGGTGATATTCTGTGGTAACATAGTAGTGAGTGTCGTGTGAAAAGGTGCAGGGTAGCACAACAGAACAAAAACTATATTTAATTATAATACTAGGATAGAGAATCCTGTGTATTTGGTTATTATCATTAAATTCATTAAAATACAGTGTAGTGTTTTATTGAAAAAGTCCTCCTGTAGAGAACGGGTGCGACAGAGCAGCGGTGTGATTTTGTGAAACAACCAGTGTTTAAAAAAAAAAAAAAAAAAATACGTGTAACGACGCTTGTGAAGTGTTGATAACATTTAACTTACAGTGGAGTAACTGTAAATGTACTTTGACAAACTGTGCAGTGACTTGTGACCACGGTTTTGTGAAAAAAAGTGAAAATATAAAACATTCCCGCGTAAACTTTATCGTGTGTGAAACTGACCCTTCAGTACACGGGACATAAGGACGAGTTTATTGTGACTTGTTGACAACAGAGAAAAATAGACATCTAGTAGAGTTTTTACGGTAAATCATTGCTCCTGAGCGCTGGTAAGTCGTAAGAATTTTGAGTGAACTGATGACAATAAAGTGCATTTTAATAAGTTAAAAGACAATAATAGACTTACATGGCGCCATAAGCGCATGGTAGTGATATAGACAATAAGGTCGAAACTCGTTGGTTATCTGGAAATTGGCGGGAACGAGCGAGTACGTTGTGACCTTGGAGTGGCGCTGTTGAGCGTGTTTGAACTGAACAAAAGTGACAGAGACGTATTCAGAAAATTTAAATTTTGAACATTTAATAAACGCTAGTAAAAATGACTGAAAGAAGTGATAGTAGGTTAGGAAATGAACTTAATGCAATTGCGGAAGGTGAAGAGTGGCTCGGTGTAAGCTCTACACCGGCTGGCGTGGACGAGCAGGCCCACGGTTTTCTACAGCCTTCGCACGACTCGAATGTAGGCTATGGGAACATGGAGTGGGAACGCGAGATGATACGAAGAGAGCGCGAGTTACTCGAAAGAGAACGACAGTTGCTGCTAAGGGAGAGAACGTTCCTAAATGATTCCATGCGTGATCAAACTTTCGTTGGGGGTTTTCCGAAGGATTTTGCCAAAAACCTATTACCAGAATTTGACCCTGCAAAATTGACTGGATTCACGACAAAACGTTGGATTCGGCGTGTTGAAGGAGTGGCCAAGGCATATGGCTGGAATGAGGCGGTGCTTTTGGCGCAAGCCGTGCCAAAATTAAGGGGTGCAGCAAAATTATGGGCAGAATGCGACTTGGAAGAGATATCCACGTGGGAAAACTTCAAAGCGAGATTACTTCGTAGTTTTCCGTGCCGTGTGAGTCAGGCTGACATCCATTTGGCTCTGACAAAGCGAAAGAAAATGAGGGACGAATCTTATGAAGAGTATGTTTTCGCAATGAAATCTTTAGCTCAAAAGGGAGGCATAGATGGAGACTCCTTGATAAGATACATTTTAAATGGGTTGAATGATAAAGAGATGGTTAACTCATTAGCCTCTCATGATTACAGCGACGTAGAGGATTTTTTGCGGAGAGTCAGATGGTATTTGGGAAACATAAACGGAGAAAAGAAAGAGCAACGGGAAACATGGGTTGCAAATAGAGACCCAGTAACCCAGACAACTCCAAAGGCCATGCAAAAACCAGTGACATGCTATAACTGTGGCGACACTGGGCACTTTGCGAGCAGGTGTCCCAGGCCGTACAATAACAAGAAAACGTGTTTTCTCTGCAAAAGCGACGGACACATAGCAACAGCTTGTCCGAAGAAGAGTGAAATTAAAGCAGCTAGAACACATGAAACGAAAAGAGTAAATGAATTGAGACACGACGAGAGTAGGCTAGACAACTACAGAAAGACTGTAGAGGTCGAAGGGCACGAGATAGATGCGTTCGTTGACCTGGGAAGCGATTGTGTGACTCTGAAGGAGAGCGAGGCAAGACGGATGCAATTAACATATCTGCCTACCAAAACAGTGCTAAGAGGGTTTGGTGAAGGCCAAAGCACGACGATGGGAAAGAAGACGATCCTGCTGGTTTTAGAGGGCATCCAAATGGAGGTGGAAACGTTCATCGTCCCAGATGAGGCGCAGGAAGAAGCCATGATCATCGGACGAAGTGCGCTAGAGAAACCTCAAATTTTAGTCACTATGAGAAATGGTCGACTAGAAATAAAAGAAGAGAAACACGAGGGTGAAGAGACGCCCAAAAGAATGATGAAAATGAAAGTATTGGAAAAACAGAAATTAGAACGGGAGAAGGATTTCCCAAAGTGGAACAAGAAAAATTGCTAAATTTAGTAAATAAGTATCGCAATTGTTTCGCGAAAAAGTTAGATGAGATTGGAACTGCAAAAACGGAAGAATTCCAAATTGAGCTGCAAGACGAAAAACCAGTGTGCTACAAACCGTACAGAATCCCATATAGTGAGAGAGAGCACATGAAGGAGATTATAAATGAGTTGTTGGAGGCCAACATAATCAAGCCATCGAAGTCTGAATATGCCAGTCCTGCATTACTGGTCAATAAACCAAATGGTAAGAAGCGGCTGTGCATCGACTATCGTCGTTTAAATCAGAAGACAAAAAAAGATAAATTTCCCATGGTAGCCATGGACGAGACGTTAGACAAACTAGCAGGGTACGAATATTTCATAACACTCGATATGGCGAGTGGCTATTATCAGCTGAGAGTAGCTGAAGGATCCATTCCATGCACGGGCTTTATAACCACAGAAGGGCACTATGAATTTTTAAAAATTCCTTTTGGGCTTGTAAATGCCCCAGCTGCCTTCAATCGTATGATGAAGAAAGTGGAAGGAATGATGAGACCGGGTGATCTGGTCGTTTACATGGACGATGTTCTTATACCATGTAAAACAATCGCTGAAGGAATGGAAAAGTTATAGCGTTCGTTAGAGGTCCTAAGTGAGATAGGATTGACTTTGAACATCACCAAGTGTTGTTTCTTTGAAAAACAGATAGAATTCGTCGGGTACGAAATCAGCGGCGACGGTATCCGCCCTGGAAGGAAAAAGACAACTGCAATACAAGAATACAGGAGACCAGGAAATGTCCATGAAGTTAGGCAATTTGTTGGACTTGCAAGCTTTTTCCGACGATTCATACCGAGTTTTGCCAAGCTGTGTAAACCCTTAACACGACTTACTCGAAAAGGAATCGAATTTGTCTGGCAAGACGAGCAAGAGGAAAGTTTCAAAAAGCTGAAGGATGAGTTACAGAGGCGCCCAGTGCTAGTATGACCCGTCAGGGGAATTTGAGATCCATACTGACGCATGCAAACTTGGTGTTGCGGGCGTCTTATTACAGAGAACAGATGAGAAGAATGGTTGGCAACCGGTCAGCTATTTCAGTAGACAGACGACTGATACCGAGTCAAAATACCATAGTTTTGAGCTAGAGACTATGGCAGTAGTTGAGGCTCTAGAGAGGTATCGTATCTATATTTTAGGAAAAAGAATTAAAGTCATAACGGACTGCAATTCGTTAAAAACCACAATGAGCAAAAGAGATTTGAACCCTAGAATTGGTAGATGGTGGCTTCGAATCCAAGATTTTGGTTTCGAGGTTCATCATAGACCAGGAGAGCGCATGCGACACGCAGACGCCCTCAGTCACAACCCAGTCGAGCTAGCGAAGGAACTCGATACGGCCGACATGAAAGTTTGTATGGTAAGAATTGACACCAGCGATTGGGTCGCAACAATGCAAAACCAAGACAGAACCTTACACAAAACTATAGAGGAGCTAACGAAAGAGCCAAATGACGACAGAATGAAGCAACTACAGTTAGACTATTTGCTGGAAAATCACAGATTATATAGAAGACTACCAGGAGGGAAAAGAATGGTCTTACCAAATGGAGCAGTTTGGAAAATTATCCAGATGTACCATGACGAGATGGGGCATCCAGGCATTGACCGGACGCTAGAAAATATCCAGAAAAGGTTTTGGACGAGTGGAATGAGAAAACGAGTTAAGAGGTACATAAAGGCATGTATCACGTGTGCCTACCACAAAGTGCCTGCCGGAAAGAAAGAAGCTGAGATGCACAGTATTCCACGAATACCCGTGCCCTTCCATACTATAAATGCAGACCATTTAGGGCCTTTTCCACCTAGTGCACGTGGAAATGCTCACCTATTAGTAGTAGTGGACAGTTTTTCGAAGTATGTTATCCTGCGAGCGGTGAAAAATACAAAGACTGAACCTACCTGCAAAGTATTTAAAGAGATTTTCAGCATATATGGCTGCCCGAACCGCGTTATAACAGACAGGGGAACGGCTTTCACGTCAAGAAAATTTGAAGACATGTGTCGAGAGTATTTAGTTACTCATGTTAAGAATGCCACTTCAACCCCACGGGCAAATGGTCAAGCAGAACGCTTTAATCAGACAGAACGATCAGAACGACATACACGAGAGATGACGGAAGCGATTGGGATGAACGGTTAAGCGCTTATACAGTTCGCACTCAATAGCATGAAAAGCCGTACTACCCAGAAAACACCACACGAGCTTGTATTTAGCTATACGCCTCGTACACTAACAAACAATGAGCTGATTAAGGAAGTAGAGAACGAGGAAGAAGATAACATCGATGTAGAAAGAAATAGAGTAGAAGCGATTGAGAATCTCGTCATAGAACAGGAAAAAGAGAAGAAAAGGTTCGATAGACGTCACAGAAGGCCGAGAACATACCAAGAAGGAGACCGGGTACTAATAAGAAGGGAAGCAGCTGCTACAGGTCAGCCCAAAAAGCTCACTCCCGCTTACAAGGGCCCTTATGCTGTGAGTAAGGTGCTTCCAAACGACAGATATGTGCTGGTAGATGTGCCCGGCGCAAAACGGACACAACGAACATTCGAGTCGGTCTACGCCGCAGACAACATGAAGCCGTGGTGTAGCCTGCTAGAAGAGGATCCGGTAACCGAAGCCGAATCAGGAGCCGAGGGCGACTCCGACGATAGCGCGGCCGAGCTGTCGGCAATTTTCCCGAGTCAGGCCCTGTAGATTGTGTGTGTTGAGTGAAGGAAGTGCGCGGTAGCACAACAGAACAAAAACTATATTTAATTATAATACTAGGATAGAGAATCCTGTGTATTTGGTTATTATCATTAAATTCATTAAAATACAGTGTAGTGTTTTATTGAAAAAGTCCTCCTGTAGAGAACGGGTGCGACATATATATATATATACAGAGCCGCAGTAAGGAAAACTTGCGCTAGGGGCAAAGCCGTGTTTTGGCGCCCTTGGCAAATAAAAAACAAGGTCCTGACCTCTCAAAATCCAAGTGATGAGCAAAAAAAAGGTCCTCACCTCCCAAAATCTAAGTGATGAGCAAAAAATAGGACCACACCGCAATGGCGCCCCTTAGTCAAGCCCGTCAGCGCCCTTTTTCTTAGTGCGCCCAGGTCCGTCGCCCCCCCCTTACTGCGGCTCAGTATATATATATATATATATATATATAAATCAGTCTCTTGTATCATTTTGTAAAAATCACATGCATAAATATTAATTAAAGTAGTTGAAAAAATTAGAGTACTCTCAGGGAAATACATATCTCTATATTAATACATTAATACAATAATATATTAATACAGACAAGGCCGATTTCAGTTTGTAGTACAGTCAGTGGCGCACCCATTTTTCTTTGGGGGGGGGGGAGTTAGACAAAAAAAGTAAAGATATAAAAAAAAGCTCCTCGCTTCGATGACAAAAAACAAAAAGGTCCTCACTTGTAAAATACAAGTGATGAGCAAAAAACAAGGTCCTCACTTGTAAAATACAAGTGATGAACAAAAAAAAGAAAGGTCCTCCCTAGTAAAGTACAAGTGATGAGAGAAAAAAAAGGTCCTCATCTCTACTTTTAAATCCATATCTATATATTTACCTAAGATCCATAATGCTAATTAAAAAATTTGGTATTTCCATCCTTCTTGGAGGGGGCCCCTTCTGGGTGCGCAACTGAGTACAGTACTCTAACTAATGAGGAGTGAGCTTTATATTTTTGAATATTCGAATATGCCCGAGCATACCCGATCTTAGCGAGATAAACCCAAAGAAAAGGGTAAAAAGGGATAAACCATTCTATTTAAGAGCGCATCGATTTGAAATCCAAGGGCTAAAATATTCAATATATCCCATTATATAATATTAATATTTAACTTACTAAAAATGTATATAAATAAATATGTTTCAGCAATAAAAACATCAAAAAAATCGTACATCTGATACCAAGAAGTCGTACATCGTACACATGCAAAAACAATCGTACAAATACGATTTAAATCGTACATCTGATTAAGGAGTTTAGGTATTAGGCGTGAGTTATATCCAGGGTTCAACAATATGATACGTGTATTCAATGATACAATTTGGTACTCACCAACCGACGGCTCGGCCATCTTATAGTCGTATTAGGTTGCTAAACACTTGGGATTTAACGAGACGGGTTTACAAAATGTTAACACAAAATTAAGTTTAAAGTTTATTAAACAATTCACCATAATTAAAGAAGTTAATTATGGTGAGTTAACTTCTATCAAATATTAATAAAACAAAATATAATTACATTTAATAATAAGTTGAAACCGATTCACGTGGAACACCAGATATCGCCACAGAATACCCCGGCGAATTCCCGATTATAGTTCGAATTGTGTAACTATCCAGTGTTGCCAGATGTACGATTTAAATCGTATTTGTACGATTATTTTTGCATGTGTACGATTTACGACTTCTTGGTATCAGATGTACGATTTTTTTGATGTTTTATTGCTGAAACATATTTATTTATATACATTTTTAGTAAGTTAAATATTAATATTATATAATGCGATATATTGAATATTTTAGCCATTGGATTTCAAATCGACGCGCTCTTAAATAGAATGGTTTATCTCGCTAAGATCAGGAATGCTCGGGCATATTCGAATATTCAAAAATATAAAGCTCACTCCTCATTAGTTAGAGTACTGTACTCAGTGGCGCACACAGGGGGGGGGGCTCCAAGAAGGATGGAAATACCAAATTTTTTAATTAGCATTATGGCTCTTAGGTAAATATATAGATATGGATTTAAAAGTAATAATAATAATAATATTTATTAACCATGTTACATTATACATGTTTATAGCACGTCAATATACAAGTAAAAAAAAAAATACAAATAAAAGTACAAATTAAAGTACAGATTTAAAAACAAATTAAAATACAAATTATAATATATATATACATATTTATATATATATATATATATATATATATATATATAGTAGTAAAAGTTATTGGGAGTAGCGGTGGAGAAAAGTAAACTCAATATTTACTCATACCCGATATTTCGGTCTAAATTTTTAGACCTTTTTCAAGGGCTGAAAATTTTATTTAAATTAATACAATGTGTTATACAGAATTGTGCAACTTACAGTAAAATCTAAGAGTCTCCTCTGATGTATAATTTGGTAGAACTCATAAAATTATATTTTAAAAAAAACAAAATAAAATTAAACATTAAAATAAATATCACAGCATAAAATCACAAAAAATCGTTGGTACAGATAATAAAAATTTTAAAAGTAAAATTAGGCAGTTTTATTGGTTGGTCAAAAAATCAAACGTGTCTCTTCTTATTCTTCTGTTCAAAGTTTAGGCGCGATCGCTACATGTTAATGTAGATCGCTATCAATACCGTAGATCTTATTGATATTGTAGTCGATAATGCAGGTCCTTACTTTTTACAGGTGTCCGTGGTTTATTTGTAAACATTTATTAACCTATATCTTTTTTGGAGATGTGTAATAAATGTTGATAAATAGCGTTTAAGCCCTGGATGTCTGTTTTTGCATTAAGATTTTTGTCAAATTCGTTAATGAAACACATTTCCAAAAATGTTCTTTTGTACGTGTTGGATTCAGTAGCCAATATTTCCGTATTCTCATATATTGGTACATGGGATGTAGTGGATAAGTGTTTACTTAACGTACAGTAATTAGGCTTACATTTTACATCCGACTTGTGCTGTGTTATTCTATTGCCTAAACGCTGCGATGTTTGACCCACGTAAGGTAAGGTACATTGGCATTCTATCTTATAAACCACGTTCCGCTTGTTTTTTGTTTTTTCTTTATCTTTTATAGGAGAGAATAGCTGCCGGATGGTTGTTACAGATTTTTCAGCAAGTATGATGTTTTGGTCTTTAAGTAACATTTTTAAGATGGGTGTGACCTCCTGAATGTAAGGAATTGAGAAGTACTTGCTATTTTGTTGTTCAATTTCCTCAGAGTTATTTATGTGTGAGGATGTGTTGGTGTTGAACATCAGTCTCTGGATTAGATTTCTGGGGTATGCATTTTTTGTAACAAATTGGTCAGCTATATTTTTTAAATTATTCTGAAGGAAAGAGGGGTGGGATATTTTCTTTACTCTATTCGCCATTGTTTTTGCCAGTGCTATTTTGTATTTAATAGGATGGTAACTATGGTAATGTAAATACCTGCCTGAATTTGTAGGTTTTGAATAATAGTCGAACATGATCTTATTCCCCGGTCCTCGGATGACCCATGTGTCCAAGAAAGGTACTGCTTTTCGATCATTTTCTGTTTCTAGGGTAAACTGGATGGCTTGGTCGTATGAGTTGAAGCTGTTAAGAACTACCTGTACTTTCTCTTTTGGAACAGCTAGAAGAGTATCGTCCACATATATCTTCAGGATAGGAATGTCGAATTTACAGGTGAAGGCTACGCTGCTTAGTAGATCTTTCATTACTCCTTTTGCGATAATTGGTGAGCTATCTGCTCCCTGGGCGAGGCCTGTTAGTTGTAGGAAGAACCGATCGTCGAAACTGCAGTATGATGACCTATTTACAAATTCAACCACTTCTATAAAGTCTTCCATTGCCATGTCTGTATGGGCACTAATTTGTATCCAGTGTTCCATAATGTATTTTTTACATAGTTCTAAAGTTACACTGGGGAACAAGGATGTGACGTCTAGGCTGAGCAGTACATAATTTTCTGGAAGTTTGAAGTTGTTTAATTCTTCTACTAGATCGAATGTACTGTTGACGTCATATTTACACGGTTCGTAAGAGGCGGTAAGTATTTTTGTGACGTATTTGGACCAGGTTGAAAATGGAGCGTTGGTGGTGTCTACGATTTGCCTGACCGGTGAGTTTGGCTTGTGAATTTTGACATGGGCAAAAAGTCTGGGACTTACTGCGTTATGGTTCCTCAGTTCTTTGGCCATTTGTTTGTTAATGCCTTCTTTCAAAAGAATTTGTGACACTAATTTATTGGCCTTGTTCTGGTAGGATGTAGTGGGGTCTCTCGGTAGTGGTTTGTAAGTGTGTATGTCATTTAATATTTCCATGACTTTATTAACATATTCTTCCTTTTTCATAAGAATGCTGACACTGCCTTTATCTGCTGGTACAACTAATATTTCGGGATGTTGTTTTAAGTAGCTTTTGGTTTTTTGAAAATTACTATACAACTGATCTTGTGTTGGTTTCCTTTGCACGTAATTGGTTAACACATTCGTAAACTGACCTCTGATGATGTTATTGTCTTTATTTCCTGTGGAATGTAGGATGTATTCTACGTCTGCGAGTATGTTGTATATAGGGAGATGCTTGTTTTTAGGCGGAACCGCAAATTTTGGTCCCAGTCCGATGGTTTGAATAACGTACTCAGGAATTTCAGTCTCAGTAAGATTTATTGTCCAATTTTCTGGCGTTTTTGTACCGTTGTTATTGGTGTTATTGGAGGTTAGTTTTTTGAATTTTTCTATATGTCTATTTTTTATTTTTTTGAAATATTTACTAGCAGATTGATTTTGTTTTGTAAAAAATTCAGTATGTATGTCGTACGGTACCTTGTTCCTAATTAGAGTTTTTATCTGTTCTAATTCTTTGTCCGATGTTCTTAATTGTTGTTCCGTGATTTCTTGTTCTAATTTTAAAATATGTTCTTTGATTTTTGAGTTAAGGTTGTCTATCCTATAGGATGTTCTTCCTCGTGCCTCACTCAGTAAGTTTGTCAAATTCTTGATGTTTTGTGTGATATGCCTCGGTATAATGTGTTTGTGTTTACATAGGATCAAAAAGTTGCGTCTATTTCTGATTCCTATATTCCTACGTTGTTCTTTAATCCATAGTTTCATAAGTCTAACTACTTCTTTGCCGTAATTCTGTAACATATTACTGAAGAATCCCATCTTATATTATTTGTATTTCTAATATTCCGTTCCAATATTATAGTAGTAAAAGTTATTGGGAGTAGCGGTGGAGAAAAGTAAACTCAATATTTACTCATACCCGATATTTCGGTCTAAATTTTTAGACCTTTTTCAAGGGCTGAAAATTTTATTTAAATTAATACAATGTGTTATACAGAATTGTGCAACTTACAGTAAAATCTAAGAGTCTCCTCTGATGTATAATTTGGTAGAACTCATAAAATTATATTTTAAAAAAAACAAAATAAAATTAAACATTAAAATAAATATCACAGCATAAAATCACAAAAAATCGTTGGTACAGATAATAAAAATTTTAAAAGTAAAATTAGGCAGTTTTATTGGTTGGTCAAAAAATAATAGATAACAACCTTAACTCAAAAATCAAAGAACATATTTTAAAATTAGAACAAGAAATCACGGAACAACAATTAAGAACATCGGACAAAGAATTAGAACAGATAAAAACTCTAATTAGGAACAAGGTACCGTACGACATACATACTGAATTTTTTACAAAACAAAATCAATCTGCTAGTAAATATTTCAAAAAAATAAAAAATAGACATATAGAAAAATTCAAAAAACTAACCTCCAATAACACCAATAACAACGGTACAAAAACGCCAGAAAATTGGACAATAAATCTTACTGAGACTGAAATTCCTGAGTACGTTATTCAAACCATCGGACTGGGACCAAAATTTGCGGTTCCGCCTAAAAACAAGCATCTCCCTATATACAACATACTCGCAGACGTAGAATACATCCTACATTCCACAGGAAATAAAGACAATAACATCATCAGAGGTCAGTTTACGAATGTGTTAACCAATTACGTGCAAAGGAAACCAACACAAGATCAGTTGTATAGTAATTTTCAAAAAACCAAAAGCTACTTAAAACAACATCCCGAAATATTAGTTGTACCAGCAGATAAAGGCAGTGTCAGCATTCTTATGAAAAAGGAAGAATATGTTAATAAAGTCATGGAAATATTAAATGACATACACACTTACAAACCACTACCGAGAGACCCCACTACATCCTACCAGAACAAGGCCAATAAATTAGTGTCACAAATTCTTTTGAAAGAAGGCATTAACAAACAAATGGCCAAAGAACTGAGGAACCATAACGCAGTAAGTCCCAGACTTTTTGCCCATGTCAAAATTCACAAGCCAAACTCACCGGTCAGGCAAATCGTAGACACCACCAACGCTCCATTTTCAACCTGGTCCAAATACGTCACAAAAATACTTACCGCCTCTTACGAACCGTGTAAATATGACGTCAACAGTACATTCGATCTAGTAGAAGAATTAAACAACTTCAAACTTCCAGAAAATTATGTACTGCTCAGCCTAGACGTCACATCCTTGTTCCCCAGTGTAACTTTAGAACTATGTAAAAAATACATTATGGAACACTGGATACAAATTAGTGCCCATACAGACATGGCAATGGAAGACTTTATAGAAGTGGTTGAATTTGTAAATAGGTCATCATACTGCAGTTTCGACGATCGGTTCTTCCTACAACTAACAGGCCTCGCCCAGGGAGCAGATAGCTCACCAATTATCGCAAAAGGAGTAATGAAAGATCTACTAAGCAGCGTAGCCTTCACCTGTAAATTCGACATTCCTATCCTGAAGATATATGTGGACGATACTCTTCTAGCTGTTCCAAAAGAGAAAGTACAGGTAGTTCTTAACAGCTTCAACTCATACGACCAAGCCATCCAGTTTACCCTAGAAACAGAAAATGATCGAAAAGCAGTACCTTTCTTGGACACATGGGTCATCCGAGGACCGGGGAATAAGATCATGTTCGACTATTATTCAAAACCTACAAATTCAGGCAGGTATTTACATTACCATAGTTACCATCCTATTAAATACAAAATAGCACTGGCAAAAACAATGGCGAATAGAGTAAAGAAAATATCCCACCCCTCTTTCCTTCAGAATAATTTAAAAAATATAGCTGACCAATTTGTTACAAAAAATGCATACCCCAGAAATCTAATCCAGAGACTGATGTTCAACACCAACACATCCTCACACATAAATAACTCTGAGGAAATTGAACAACAAAATAGCAAGTACTTCTCAATTCCTTACATTCAGGAGGTCACACCCATCTTAAAAATGTTACTTAAAGACCAAAACATCATACTTGCTGAAAAATCTGTAACAACCATCCGGCAGCTATTCTCTCCTATAAAAGATAAAGAAAAAACAAAAAACAAGCGGAACGTGGTTTATAAGATAGAATGCCAATGTACCTTACCTTACGTGGGTCAAACATCGCAGCGTTTAGGCAATAGAATAACACAGCACAAGTCGGATGTAAAATGTAAGCCTAATTACTGTACGTTAAGTAAACACTTATCCACTACATCCCATGTACCAATATATGAGAATACGGAAATATTGGCTACTGAATCCAACACGTACAAAAGAACATTTTTGGAAATGTGTTTCATTAACGAATTTGACAAAAATCTTAATGCAAAAACAGACATCCAGGGCTTAAACGCTATTTATCAACATTTATTACACATCTCCAAAAAAGATATAGGTTAATAAATGTTTACAAATAAACCACGGACACCTGTAAAAAGTAAGGACCTGCATTATCGACTACAATATCAATAAGATCTACGGTATTGATAGCGATCTACATTAACATGTAGCGATCGCGCCTAAACTTTGAACAGAAGAATAAGAAGAGACACGTTTGATTTTTTGACCAACCAATAAAACTGCCTAATTTTACTTTTAAAATTTTTATTATCTGTACCAACGATTTTTTGTGATTTTATGCTGTGATATTTATTTTAATGTTTAATTTTATTTTGTTTTTTTTAAAATATAATTTTATGAGTTCTACCAAATTATACATCAGAGGAGACTCTTAGATTTTACTGTAAGTTGCACAATTCTGTATAACACATTGTATTAATTTAAATAAAATTTTCAGCCCTTGAAAAAGGTCTAAAAATTTAGACCGAAATATCGGGTATGAGTAAATATTGAGTTTACTTTTCTCCACCGCTACTCCCAATAACTTTTACTACTATAATATTGGAACGGAATATTAGAAATACAAAAAATATATATATATATATATATATTCGATGTTTAAAACTGTGTGATATTTATTTATATACAAATATTAAATTGGTATCAAAGAAGTGTAAAAGACGGCTTTGGAGAACTTTTTCACAAATTTTAGAAAATATAGGCGTAATCGAAATTGGACGGTACTTGTCAGGAAGGGCAACATCACCTTTTTTAAAAACAGGAATAACCTTACTACATTTAAGAGCTGAAGGAAAAATGCCAGTCAAAAATATTTGATTTATAAGATGAGCTATTATGTCAGATACAGAATTAGCAGTGACTTTGAGCATTTTGCTACTAATTCCGTAAGCATCCATACTGTTACTATTTTTTAGTCAGTTAATAATCGACGCTACTTCATATTTATCCGTAAGTCGTAGATAGATATTTTTAGAAGTGGGAAATTTGTTAATGAAAGACAACGGGTTAAAACTAGTAATCGGTATTGACTCAATTAATTTTACAGGTATATTCACAAAATGCTCATTAAATAGATCAGCATCTAAATCCGTTTTGTGATTTACCTTTTTGGGAGGTCTATGTTGGTTAATTAAGTACCCAGTCTTGTCCTAGCGCTCGTCTGATGAGCACGTTATCAAGATAGATTAGTGTAGTGTCGATTACATCACAATCATTAATTAATTACATAGTGTGTAGAGACTTTATTCTTTAATTTAAAGTAAAAATCAATAATAATACATAAAAAGTATATAGTTCACCTCACAAAATAGTTAAAAGAACAAAATGAATGAAAAATCTGGGGGCCTAGAGCCCCCAGACAGTGAATTAAACATAGGAACATGCATAATAGAAGCAATGGAAGTGATAAATGGAAACAGTGATCTAATTCAACATAAAGCCGCAACATTCGACATAACGCAAAAAAGACAGGGAGATAATTTACAAAATTCTCGCCCCAATAAAATTCTTAACGAAGGTCCAAGTAATGAAATAACTACCAAGTCAATAAATCAAAATAACACTTTTATCAGTAATAATAATTCATTAACTACTAAAGTGATAAACCGCTCTCCATACGACGTAAATAAATCCAATAGATACAACAATACAGACAAAGGTCCGTTTTTTGTCCTAGTAGAAGGCAATGTAGGTAACATTGGTCTTTTACATAGGATGAGTTTCGGGAAGATACTTTTCAAAAAATTTAATTTCCAAAAGGCCGAAATCACTAATATTCACAATTTGGGCAAAAACAGAATCAAATTAATAGCACAAAACGCGGAAATAGCCAACAAAATACTCGATTCAGATCTATTACCAATAAATAATCTCCGCGGATATATTCCTGAAACGATTCTTTACCGTAAAGGAATTGTACGCAACGTCGATCCTAGCTTAACAGACGAAGAAATCAAAGAAGTTATTCAGTGCAACATAAGTATAAGCAACATAAGGCGTATAACCAAAAACATTTCAACAAATAACACACCTAATATAATCAATACCGGGACAGTAGTTATTTCTTTCCGGGGCCAAGTATTACCAGAAATAGCTATAATTTATGGGGCTAAGTGTATTGTTCACCCATATGTATATAAAGTAACACAATGCACCAACTGTTACCGATTTGGTCATATAAATAAACAATGTAAGAGTTCTTCTCGCTGTGCTAAATGCAGGGAAGACCACCTTACAGACTCCTGTCAAGCTACTGTGACTGAAATCATCTGCCTTAACTGCAAAGGGCAACATTCAACCTCAGACAAAGAGTGCCAACTGTATAAAGAACAACTTCAAATAAAAACATATATGGCAAAAAACAACGTTGGCTTCAAGGAAGCCAAAGCAAATTATAAATCCTTCGCAAATGTGGCATCACAGATACCTACTTTTAATAGTTCCAACTTTCCCCAACTTAATTTATCAAATAGATTCAACGTACTTCCAGAAATATACGACATACCAGATTCGCAACCAACCTCAAACTCCACGACATTTTCAAACCCAACAAGAAGAACTCCATACCCACAACGAAGCACAATACGAGCAACCCGACCCTTGCGTACTTCTACTCCTAATGTAAGTAACCACCCCCCCTCCACAAGAGGAATTACTAATCCTTACCCTCCACATACACATCTACTCCCAGCCAACCGACCTAGTTCGGAAAATATAAGCAACCAAAACAATTTTCACAATAATCATCTGCCTTTAAATTATAATCAAATTTTTACGAGTACAAAAAATAATGAAGACGCAAAAAACTTTATACTATCATTCTGTACACATTTAAACAGTAACTCTGGGAAGCAGGCCTTCTCAATAACTACAGATCAGCTCAACCAAGGTATTATATCTTTTCTCTCCTCAAACTAAAAAATGGATCCATTCAATATTCTGCAGTGGAATGCCCACTCTATTAATTCAAATAAATCATTTCTTGAAACTTTACTTGTCTCCTATAAAATCTCTGTAGCCCTAATTTCCGAAACATGGTTACTCCCAACTGAAAATGTAAATATAGCCGGTTATAATATAATAAGAACCGATCGCCAAGATGGTTATGGAGGATGTTGTATACTAATTAAAAAAGGTATACCATTCACCGTTACTAACCATAGTTCTTTTACTTCTTACTCAGTGCAAATTTGTGCCGCAATTCTACACTTAAAAAACAAAAATTTAAATTTAGCATCAGTTTATTGTAACCCTAAACATAAAACAAACAATATTTTCTGGTTTAACTTATTTCAGTCTTTTCAGTCGCCGTTTATTTTGGGAGGCGATTTAAACATGCACCATCCTGCATGGGGGTGCGAACTCGATGATTTCGAAGGAAGGGAATTTTTACAGGCAATTGACAAATTTGATTTGACTATATTAAACGATGGGTCTCCTACTTTAATCAGGGCTCCAAATAAAAGGAAATCTGCAGTTGATATTACTGCATGCTCACCAATACTAGCTCCATCTACCAGTTGGCAAACCATAAATAATACAATGGGCTCAGACCATTTTCCTATTGTTACATCAATAAACATTCCTACCAACAGTAAACTTACCATATTTCCAAAAACGAAGTGGTGTCGCAGGAGGTAGTACCGTAGGTGACGTCTCCCCACGTGACTATCCTGTACACTGTACCCAGGCTAGCTCATGAGCTGGGTTCCGGTTATATCCTCTCGGCTTGAAGAGCCATGTAGCACTAAGTGTCTGAAAATAAGTTGTGATACCCCAAGGATCGTTGTAAAAGACATACAAACAATATGAATTTAAGTATTTATTAAACAAGAAATGAGAATTGAAACATAACAAAGTAAAATATAAGAAATAAACATGTTAACAATAGAAGTTATAAATAATATAGTATTTAGGATAGGATTCTAAATAGGAATGTAAAGGACGGCGAGCGTCGTAGTTGGCGGCGACGTCCACATGAAGGTGGGCGTCGCGGCGATAATGATGATGATGTCCATCGTGGACATGAGTAACGATGAAAAGTGATACGTGAGGCTGTAGAGACATAGCGGTCACGCATAGTTTGTTTAAATATTGAATTTGAAATATTTATAGTGCCGGAAGGCGGCAATGAGCGGCGGTAACGCCGTGAAATATATACCGTTGGAACGGGGCCTGAGCGCCGTTTAATATGAGCCCGCACACGACTAAAGTGAGTCGGGGGCGGCTGAAGTGCCGTCGGGGGCGGCGATGCATTAGTCTAGAAGCGACTGTGAAGACGGATAAACACTTGCCATGCAGCGAGTGTGAAACGTAGTGACACATAAGCCATGCAGCGAATGTGTGATATAGTCCAGCGCCGCCTATCAGCGATGCCGGTGATGACTTCAGCGCCGCCTTGTCAGCGATGCCGGTGATGACTTCAGCGCCGCCTTGTCAGCGATGCCGGTGATGACTTCAGCGCCGCCTTGTCAGCGATGCCGGTGATGACTTCAGCGCCGCCTTTTCAGCGATGCCGGTGTAGACTTCAGCGCCGCCTTTTCAGCGATGCCGGCGAAGCACTCGATGACACTGTTACTATGGAAGAAAACCCTTCACTAAGCCAGGCAGCGAAGTGAAGTGTTCGGCTGCCGAGAAGCGACCGACAATTAGCGTAGCACGCTATCTGCTTATAAACCCTTCGTTGAGTGGAAGGGGAAAGGAATTTGTCTGGTGGTAGCGTAAGCCACGCCCAGATATAGGAATTTAGACCTTATTAATAAAAATGATTTTAAATTTGAGTTTTTGGATGATATACGGGTCGCGATCGAAGGTAAATGTCTCGCTAAATCCAATGGCGTAGGATATATCGCGGTGTGAGGCACCGGACGCGAGATATCTGCGGTAACAGTGGGATATAACAAAAGCAAACTGGAGTGAATATTATTCTTTATCAGACAGCCTCGCTAGAGAAATCTCTTTAGATGACTTCAATAGTCTTACCCCTGTGCTAAAATATAATACGGTGATTAAACTCATAAATTCAACGGCAGATAAAACCATCCCAATAAAAACCCCAAAATGCATCAATACATTTAAATATCGTCCTTGGTGGGATGAAGACTGCAAAAATCAGATAAAAGCCTCTGACTTAGCATTTGCAAAATATAAACAGGTGTCAAACCTAGAAAATTATATAGATTGTAAAAGAGCAATAGCTAAATGCAAACACTTATTTAAACTAAAGAAAAAATCATCTTGGCAGTCGTTCTGCTCCACAATAAATAGAAATACTAGTGTCTCGGATACCTGGAATAAAATTAAAATTCTTCAAAAAAACGCTAGCAATAACCCATACAAATTACCGGCCACTAACACCAAATGGCTAAACAAATTCTTTATTTCCCTCACTCCTCCATCTTGTGAGGAAAACTATATTTTACCAACCACCATGCCTGAACATAATAATGACTTTCTGGATAGACCCTTTACAATCAACGAACTCAACCACTGTCTAAAACAAACAATAAATACATCACCTGGATTCGACAACATTCACTACCCGATGTTATCAAACTTGTCTCTAAACGCAAAATCCCTCCTTCTTAACGTAATAAATGATATCTGGGAAAACAATATTCATCTAAAAGAATGGTCCATCCAACAGGTAATACCAGTACCTAAGCCCAACAAAGATCCTAATCAACCTGAATCCTATAGGCCTATCTCCTTACTGTCTTGTGTGGCCAAGACCTTCGAAAGACTCATTAAAACTCGTTTAGAGTGGTGGCTAGAGAAATATTCAGTACTCCCGCCTTACCAATTTGGTTTTAGGAGAGGCAAGAGCACCATGGACAATCTTTCTACCTTAATAACTGACATTCAACTAAACTTTTCTTGTAATCAGTATCTCTCTTCGTTTTTTCTTGATTTAAAGGGTGCATTTGACCATGTTTCGATCAAACATCTCCATCAAAAAATGTTGTCAATTGGAATTTCAACCCGTATGTCCACTGCAATAATCAATTTAATAAAACATAGAGATGTATATATAAAATATCATGGTGATTTGATAGGTCCGAGAAAAGCCCTGGTAGGGCTTCCTCAAGGGTCAGTTTTATCCCCCCTATTATTCAATATTTATACCAGCGACATCAAATACATATTCAAGCCAAACATTAAAACAATCCAGTTTGCGGACGACATTTGCTTCTACTCTTCCGAAAAATCTCTTTCGAAAACTCATTATGAACTTAATATAGCCATGCGACAATTTAACCACTGGGCTTTAACAAATGGTTTTAGTATATCACAGGAGAAATCTGTAATATCAGTGTTCACTAGACGTCGCCACATAATTCCACAACACATAATCCTAGATGGCAAAACATATAATATTCGCCCAACAGTCAAATTCCTTGGAATGTTTATTGATTGTAAACTTACATGGCTACCCCACATAAATTATATTAGGAAAAAGTGCGAAACTAGGTTAAATATTCTACGCACCGTTGCACATATCTCTTGGGGAGCTGACCCTAAAACCATGTTAATGTTGTACAATAATATGATACTGTCAATAATTGACTACGGCAGTCACCTATATGGTAGTGCCCCTGCTTACATCACCAAAAGGCTCGATACTATCCAAAATAAAGCCGTCAGGATAGCAATAGGTGCTATGCATTCTACCCCAGTTAATACCTTGTTGGCCGAGGCACATGTCATTCCTCTTAACTACCGTAGAAAACTTATGTCCGTCAAATTTATGGTATCTAGAATGTTTCTTGGGACCGAAATAAAAGTCGCCTCCTTGGCAACCGAAGTTATCACATCTAATTACTGGAAAATTAAAAAGACCCCTCCACTAGTAGACAGTTTTTTATACTTAAGTAATATTTTAACTCCACTAAATGTTCAAAAAACTTTACCTTGTTATCTCAACTCCTACGCATTATCTCTGCCTAATAATTACTTCATTAGTAACCTTTCCCTACCGGTAGAAAACGATCTTTTTATTAATAAAATAAAAGATCTCTGGCCTAACAGTCGCTTCCTGTTCACTGACGCCTCTAAATCTCCCGAAGGTGTTGGATGTGCATTTGTTGACTCCTTAAATAACTACCAAGAAAAATATAAACTCACAAATAGCACTTCTATATTTTACGCCGAAATGACAGCCATTAAACAATGCATTACATACATTTTCTATTACCTTCCAAGAGGGCATAGATACATAATCTTTTCCGACTCCAAAAGTGTCGTCCATAAATTAAAATATCCAAACTTCCACAATAAAAATTCAGCTCTCCTATATGAGATACTTGAACTAACTAAAAATATTAATCAAGAAGGCACGGCACTGAAAGTCGTTTGGATGAAGAGCCATACAAATATAAAACATAATGAACTAGCTGATGTCCTAGCAAAACTAGCCATTACCACAGGTACAAGCCTCAATAATAAACTCGAAGTTCCGGACATATATGCTCTTTATAAAAGATCTGTTTATAACACATGGGATCAAGAATACCAACTATCCGTTAAAACCAAAGGTCGTCAATACGGCAACATCCAGCCAAAGCTTCCTTTAAGGACATGGTTTAACTCGAACACACCCAGGAAGTTCATCTCTACAATATGCCGCATGCGCCTCGGACACACATATTGTAGAGATCACCTTTATAGAATTAACATGAGCGCCACCCCCAACTGTAGCTGTAACAACTCCATCAATGAAGACATCAATCATATTATTTTCTCATGCCCTAAATATACAAGAAACATATTATATTCAGAACTAACATCCCTCAATATAACATTTCCTACTAACATACAACATCTACTGTATTTAAATTCAGAAAAAGTATTATTATGCCTATATAAATTCATAGAACTAAATAGAATTAAGATTTAATGTTTGTATTATATATTGTACTGGTTAATAGCCTAAGTAGCTAAGACCATTATATTAATAAAAAAAAAAAAAAAATTAAGTACCATGCTGCCTTACATTTATTATCTGCCGAACTAATGAAATTATTAAAAGCATTTTTTTTTATGGATTATTATTTCTCGTTTATAAATTGTACGGAAGTCACTGTATAATCTTTTATATGCCTCATTCTTGGTTGATTCGTACATAGTTTTAAGAATGCCAAGCTTGTCTCTCATGACTTTTAATTTTTCACTAAACCATTTAATTTTCTTATTATTAGAATTGACTGTCTTAAATCTGAAGCAAGAATCAATATTCATCTTAAAAATTTGAAGCAGACTATCAGCGAAACAATTAGGATCAGTGAGTCTGAGTAAAGAACTGAAATCAAGATTTTCAAAATTAGATTTGAATATTTCCATATTACTGTTATTAATTACTCTAACTTTCTTTTTAGTTTTGTATATGATCTTGTTTTTAAAATTTTTAAGATGAAAAGAGATTGCTCTATGGTCAGATAGACAGGGCTCAAATACAGATGATATATAATTATTTGGATGCAAATTGGTGAATAAATTGTCGATGCAGGTTGCAGAAGTTGAAGTTAGATAGCCGTGCCACCATTCTCGTAGATTGATCGAGAAAAGTGATTAACTAATGAGTAATTATCAAGTACTAAATTTTTAATTTGAGTATCACTGAGTCAGTGCTCATTTATAGAGATGATATCATAAGGGAAACTAGTGAGCAATGATGAAATTTCGTCTATCTTATTCTTAAGGGCTTGAATATTTATATGTAAGATATTTAAGTTATCAGGAGAAAAATCTATAATTAGTTTAGAGTTACTTTGGGACGCCGGTTTTTTGCTAAAAAAGTACATTTCATTTTTTGAATATTAGGGGGTTGGCTGATGGCCTGATTCATAACTTGGGATGATGCGCAGAGATGACTTTCTTCTCCAGAGTTTAGGTCCACACAGAATGACTCCTCCGAAATTAAATGAATGGTCTCTTCAGTAGATGTTTCTAAGGTTGCGGGGTTTTCATAGTATTTAGAGTTTTTCTTGTTGGAGTTTTTGATTCGATCGACAATAGTTTGACATATTAAGAATTTGCCTCGTTTGTTCATATGAAGACCATGATTGGTCATGTGTTTATGTTCAAGATGAATGTTTGGCTCAATAAAATCAATATTATGACGTTCTAAAATTATTTGATTAAGAAAAGAATTAAATCTGAAGACGTTATTATTAAATATAGCATTGTGTTGCCAGAAAGGAACACCTAACACAATAACATTTGTATGATTTAAAGATGTAAAAGTCTTTAATATGATATTTTTATAAACAATTGCATTCTTAAGGGCATCATTGCTACCAGCCATGATAATTACATAATCATTAAAAGTAAATTCTTTTGTCAGGGAAGACAAATTAGAAACAACACAATTAAATTGAGCATTAGGTTTGAAAATAGAGGTTATATTATAATTCTTAGCAGGCAAAAGGTTTGTTAATATAGGGCCTATGTCCCGGCCGTGATTGTCTGCAAGTACCAATACTTTATTTAAATTATTATTAACTTTGCTACCATCTTTGCTATCGTCAACAGTATCCGGTGTTTTATTCCTTTTTTTGTTTACAATATTTGGTGGTCTAGAGTCAGATTTAATCTGGTACTTTTCTAAATTATTTACTCTGGATCTTAATTTTTTATTATTATTAGTTATTTTGCGATTATTTTTAATTAATTGATTAACAGTATTTTTTAACTTCATTATTTTAGATTTTAATATATTAATCGTAGTTAATTTTCTTTTATTCTTCTGTTTTTTCGTGAGAGAGTTTTTGGAACTATAACAATTTGTAGGCGTACACGAAGATAAATTCAAAGTTTCAATTTTATCTGGTTCACCAATAGTGATGAAAGAGGAAGAAAATTGATCTTTGAGTAGATTAATTAATTCACGCTTATTACCCTTTCTAGGCAGTCCAAGTTTATCTAGTTCAATTTTAAGATCAGTTAATTTCAAACTATCAATTCTAACTTGACTCATTTTTAAAAATTATTAAGTAGATACTTGTAGTTACTAACAAAATGTATCAAGACACGGTGAAACACGAAATACGAAAACTTGTGATAAAATAATACAGTTTGATTTAATTTTACATATAAAAAAAAACTTTTAACATTTGATTAAAAAAACTTTACAAAAATAATAATAAATAAATAAATAAATATTAGAAAGAATAAGATACGATAAAATAGAATTTAAATTAAAAAGTTAAAAATAAAAAAATAAAACGACCGTGACTAGTTTTGAACACTGATTGTTAGATTTATTTATCTAACGCTATAGCCACTACTCTATTAGTACCACAAAAAAATATAACACTTTTAAAGGAGTAATAATAATAGTAATAATAATAATAATTTATTTATTTAAATATCATACAACATATCATAATAAATAATAGCATAACAAAAAAAATAATAATAGTAGATACATAAATACTTGTATTGTATTTATTTAAAAAGGAATGTATTCATAAATAAATATGATTTTCAATACATCCATATAAAAAACACTTTAAAAATAATTACAAAACTTTGGTACGAATTAGACAAAAATTCTTAACAATACTATAGAACGATATTATAAATATATATATTTTTTTTTTTCCTATTTTTTTTTTTTTTTTTTATTTACAATAATTTATTTATACAATATTCATAAGAATAATAACAATGTTAATACTATATCACGTAAACAAAAACAAAAAAGAAGGTACATTATGCCAAACAATTATTTAACAATATATTTTTTAATTTATTTTTGAAACCATTAATATTTAGCTGTTTATAATCATTTGGTATTTCATTATAAATATTTGCCACCTGATACTTAAAACAACCCTTAAAATTTTCCGATCTATGTTTTGGTATTATAATCTGATTTTTTGAGCGAGTATTTTTAGAATGCACATCTTTTCTATAAGTGATTTTAGAGCTTAGGTAAGAAGGTACTCCTGTTTTTATTATTTTGTGATACAAGCAGCTTTGGTGCAGCAACCTACGTTGATCTAACCTTAGCCACCCTACTTCTGTAATTTTATTTCGTACAGAGAACACACGAGGTATATTAAATGCATACCGAACACACTGATTTTGGATACGCTGGAGTCTGTTCTTGTTTGTTTCTGTTAGGTAAGGTCCATATGTAGTATCACAATAATTGAGTTTGGAGAGCACTAATGAGTCTGTTAAGCGGAGTTTGATGTTTGTGGGAATTAGCTTCTTATATTGATAAAGGCACTTTAATTTAAAGAATGAGTCTCTCACAAGCTTGTTTACGTGTCCATTGAACGTCATATTTGCATCAACAGTTATACCCAAATTCACTACACTATTTGACCACTCTAGAACATTGTTATCCACTTGAATTTTAAAGTTTTGTAAGAAATACGTCTCTCGGTGTATATTGGAGCCAAACAGTAATATTTTTGTTTTATGTGGGTTCACTTGTAACGCGTTGTTTTGTGTCCACTGCATTACATTTTTAAGATCACTGTTAAATATATTAGTAGATTCTGCTGATTGTTCAGGTGTAAAACTGTAATATATCTGTATATCATCTGCGTAAAGATTAATCTTGCAGTGTTTTATGTAGTCCGGTAGATCTGATATGTAGATACTAAATAATAAAGGGCCCAAGATACTCCCTTGCGGCACTCCTGATAATGTTGTTCGAACAGAAGATGTGTTGTTCGAACAGAAGATGGTATGTATATGTATAATGTATAATGACAGGGATACAAAATTTTTCACCTCAAGGGGCCTATCATGAGGACTTACAAAATAACAAACAAAAGAAAGACCACGGATTGTTACAAATAAGTATAAAACAAAGGAAATTAAGAAGGAAATATCAATTTGTGTACTTATCTTTTTAAAGCAGTAGGCTGGTTGTTCAAGCGAAAATCATCTTTATGGACAACACCTGATTATTATTTATGATCCAAAAACACTTATAAATAATCAAAAATGTATAAACTATTTTTCAGATTGTATAGTTTTGTTTAATTATTGATTTAAAATAGTACTACAAATTATTTTTCACTATTTAATATTGAAAAAACTAATTTTATTTTAAGAGAATAAATGATCTCCAACAAAAATGGCGATGAATCCTAAAGTAGAGATGAGGACCTTTTTTTTTCTCATCACTTGTAGTTTACTAGTAAGGACCTTTTTTTGTTCATCACTTGTATTTTACAAGTGAGGATCTTTTTTTTTGCTCATCACTTGTATTTTACAAGTGAGGACCTTTTTGTTTTTTATCATCGAAGAGAGGAGCCTTTTTTTATATCTTCACTTCTTTTGTCTACCGCCCCCCCCCCCCCTAAGAAAAATACCTGGGTGCGCCACTAACTGAACTACAAACTGAAATCAGCCTTGTCTGTATTAATATATTATTGTATTAATGTATTAATATAGAGATATGTATTTCCCTGAGAGTACTCTAATTTTACTAAAATATTTTGTGATTTTTAGTTTTCAACTACTTTAATTAATATTTCCTTTTTTCTCTCGACTTACCTCAGGTGCACAGTCTACAAATATCACTGCAGATTTTCGAGTTAAATTTCAAGGTATTTATAAAGTTTTTATATATATCTCTGGGATAAACAAAGGTATAAATCCTGTATTTTTCCCTCATCACTAATACACCAAACACTTCACTCATTCAAATTATAAAATCTCTAAAAAAAATCGATCACTATTAACTGCCAAAAACAGCTGAGAAACGAAAATTAACGCGCGCCATCTATCAACCAACAAGTTACTTAAGTCAAAGTTACTTAAGTAACAAGTGTTGCTACTTGTCAATGATAGGAATTACCATGCTAAATTATCACACCTAGCGATATCTACAATTGAAAATACTTAATTAAAACCTAAATATCAAAATGGAGGTACAGAAACCTTCAACTCAACTCTCATTTGCTGATAAATTAAAAAACAACGCAAATCAACCATTTTTTCCACCAAAATCATTAGCAATCCTTATAAATGTCGAAATTGCAAAGATAATAGGTGCACAAAATATCACTCACAGTTCCCGCATATCTTACAACAGAATATGCATGTACCTAAGCAGCGAAAAACTCGTTGTACAACTTGCAACACCCACAAATTCTTCACCATTGAAAATATACAATTTGAAATAAGAAGATTAGTAAATTCTGCTAGAAGAATAATAATTTCAAATGTTTGCCCATCAATCCCTCACAGCTTAATTGAAAATGCTCGACAACAATTTGGTATAAAAACAACATCGCCAATAAACTTTCTACGGGCTGGTATGCAAGATCCAGAATTCGCACATATTTTAAGCTTTAGGCGCCAAGTTTACATACCGACAAATGAAAAAATTGAGATACCAAATTCTATTATCATACATTTTGATAACACAGAGTACCGCATATTCTTATCGGAAGATATTCCCATATGCACTAGATGTAAAGAACAAGGTCACCGAATGTTTGAATGCAAAATTACTTCAGAAACAGTCACGCCCACGCAAGTAAATAATGCTACCCCAGACAAGCCTGGAGACAACCCCCCAACCAATCATCCCAATATAACGGAAGACAACCTAACACAACCAAGTACCAGTCACCAAAATCTCAACCAGAAACTACAAGAAGGAAAAGATTTTAGCAGAAACCAAAAATTACCAATAAATTTACAAGAAGAAACGCTTGTAGAACCCAAACAGACTCATGCAAACAAAAAACGAAATATTACAGAAAGTAATTCAACTCTTCCAAAGAATAATCATATTAACTCCAGCCATCGGACCAGGAAATAACAAATTCCAACAGAATCCAGGATCACCACAAAGATTCTCAAGAAGAAACGAACAGACAAAATAAACAGAGCCCCACATTACTCAACAAAATTACAAAAAAAAAACCCTAACAACCAGTCTGAGAGAACAGACGAAACTAACAAAACATGAAAAAACTGAAACAAACAAAAGACCTCTACAAAAAACGTCTATTTCCGACTTAAGTGACAATACAGACGAAACTGAACAATCTACCAACAAAAATAAAATTCAGCCCAAGTCAAATTTAAGTACAGAAAAAATAGCAAAACTACGTCCAACCAAAAAATCCAGATCCACAAGCCCCTCGCACTACATAACCACCGATGAATTAACTGCTCATATTCGAAATGAAATAAACACAAATCAATCAAAATACATACTAACATTCGAACAACTAATGGACTTTATAGACAACTCTACTCGAAGCAATGGCCCTCTAAATATATCTAAAATTTACACAACCGACACGCTGAAATTAATCGACATGATGGACAAATTATACCCATTTCTTCAACAAAAATCAATAAAAAGCAAATTTACAAGACTCTCAAATAAATTAAAACTTCAAATCGACGACGATGAAGAACAAAACGAAGAAGAAGAAGAATCTGAAGATATCAAAAATAAATAAGATGAACCTCATACAGTGGAATTGCAATAGTGTAACGGCCCATAAAGGGGAACTAGAACAACTCATACACGACACAAACCCCCAATATCTCAGTATACAAGAAACAAGACTTCGGGAACATCAAAACTCCCCCTTAAGAAAATATAAAGCATTCAGAAAAGATAGGCAAAATCAAAATATAGCTAGCGGTGGGGTAGCGCTATTTGTTAAAAATTCCTGTTATGCTGAACAACTTACTATTCAAACAAACTTAGAAGCAGTTGCTATACAAACATACATACCGGAAAAAATAATTATTGTATGTCTATATCTCCCTCCTGGCCAAATTATAAATGAAACTGAAATTGAAGCACTAATACAACAACTACCTACCCCATTCCTAGTAACAGGTGATTTCACCGGGCATAATATATTATGGGGCTCTGAAAAATCAGATTCACGGGGAAAGGTCATAGAGAACATACTCAGCAATAATGATAATTTAATACTAATGAACGACGGCTCGGCTACACATTTTTTCTCAAAAACAGGAAATTTTTCATCAATTGACCTGACAATCTGTCACTCAAAATTAGCTCCCAACATAACTTGGGAGGTTCTAAAATATTTATATAATAGTGACCATTTCCCTATCAGAATCACCTTCCCATCAAATAATAGAGAAAACAGCAACCCCCAAGCAAAATGGAACCTCAAAAACGCGAACTGGAATCTATATACTCAAACTATTGAAAACAACCTTATAATACCGAACACAGAAAACATTAACGAACATATAGAATACTAGCTGAGTACCCGTGCTTCGCTACGGTATACTGACGGACGCATTAGTGTAAAATCCTCAGTTTGTTTTTAAACATGCGTATGGGTAACCTTTGTAAGCAAAAACCTAGTCGATATCTCATCTGTCCTAAGAGATATTGAGGAAACCATGAAAAAACATTATACCCTTTTACGCTATATAGGGCTCGAACTACTGAGTAAAAAAAAAACTGTAAAACTTTTTAAACATTTTAGAAAGACATATATATGTTAAAAGGAATATTATAACTCAACAAACGAAGAAAATGCGAAGAGTTTTATAATTCTTCTCTAGGGTTGATTAGGGTATAATTTTGACATAACTTTATGTTTTTATGGGTAACCTTTGTAAGTAAAAACCAAGTCGATATCTCAATGGTCCTAAGAGATATTGAGGAATCCGTGAAATCACATTTCAGCCAATTTCGCCCCCTTAGGGACCGAATTTTGAAAAATTCCATATTAGTGGGTGCTTACGTCATGGAGGGAATATATTTCCCGAATGTCTGTATGTCACGGGACGTTCTATCGAATAAAAATACCAATTTACCCCGTTAGGAATGAAATTAAAAAAACTGTAAAAACGCTTTCTAAATATTTTGAATAGAAACCTATGCACCAAAATGAAATGTTATAACTCAGGAAATACAAAGGTTTCTATAATTCAACCCGAATGTAGATTCACCCGTTTAGGGGTTGATTAGGGAAAAATCCTGAATAAAAAAAAAAATGTATGGGTAACCTTTTTAAGCAAAAATCAAGTATATATCTCATTCGTCCTAAGAGATATTGAGGAATCCCTGAAATTAAATTGCATCCCTTTTCACCCCTTAGGGCTGGAATTTCATAACACCCCTTCTTAGCGGGTGCTTACATCATGGACGGAATATAATTACCGAATTTCATGACTCTATGTCCAAGAGATGTTCTATCAAAAATGAGTGTTATAACTCAATAAAGATTGAAACTAAGAAACTGGAAATACGAAGGGTTTAGAGGTTTAATTTAGAGGTTAATTAAGACAAAATTCTGAATTCCTATGTTATTTAAACATTTGTTTAGATAACCAATGTAAATAAAAACCAAGTCGATATCTGATTGGTCCTAAGAGGTATTGAGGAATCCCTGAAATCACATTTGACCCCCTTTTTAGACCCTTCGAGGTCAACTTCGAAAAATCTCTTATTAGTAGGTGCTTACGTCATGGAAAGAATATACTTTGCGAATTTCATGTATCTATGTCCAAAAAACGTTCTATCGAATAAAAAAATACCCATTTACCCCTTTAAAGGTGAAATTTTAAAAGACTGTCAAAATTATTTCGAGGTATTTTAAAAAGACATCTATGTGCCAAAAAGAAACCTTATCACTCAACAAACACAGGAAATACGACGGGATGTAAAATTCACCCCGATTGTAGATTCACCCCTTTAGGAGTTGATTAGGACAAAATCCTGAATTAGGTTTTTTGGCATTTGTATGAGTAATCTTTGTAAGAAAAAACCAAGTCGATATTTTATTGGTCCGAAGAGATATTAAGAAATCCTTGAATTGACGCCCGTTGAACACAGGAAATACGACGGGATGTACAATTCACCCCGTTTGTAGATTCACACCTTCAGGGGTTGATTAGGCAAAATCCTGGAATAAGTTTTTCGGCATTTGAGTAATCTTTGTAAGCAAAAACCAAGTCGGTATCTTACTGGTCCTAAGAGATATTAAGAAATCATTGAATTAACATTTCACCCCTTTTCGCCCTTTAGGGATGATATTTTAAAAAGACACCTACGTGCAAAAAATAAATTTTATAGCTCAACAAACATATGAAATACGACTGGATGTATAATTCACCCCGTTTGTAGATTTACGCCTTTGGGGGTTGATTAGGACAAAATCCTGAAATAAGTTTTTTGGCATTTGTATGAGTAATTATTGTAAGAGAAAAACAAGTCGATATCTTATTGGTCCTAAGAAATATTAAGGAATCCTTGAAATCACATGTCACCCTTTTTCACCCTTTGGGGCTGAAATTAAAAAAAAACTGTCAAAACCATTTCGAAATATTTTAAAAATACACCTATGTGCCAAAAAGTAATGTTACATCTCACCAATCACAGGAAATACGACGGGATGTATAATTCACCCCAATTGTAGATTCACCCCTTTAGGGGTTGATAAGAACAAAATCCTGAAATTAGTTTTTCGGTATTTGTATGGGTAATTTTTGTAAGCAAAAAGCAAGTCGATATCTTATTGGTCCTAAGAGATATTAAAGAATTCTTGAAATCACATATCACCCCTTTCAACCTTTAGGGGTGAAATTTTAAAAAACTGTCAAAACCATTTCGAGATATTATAAAAAGACACCTATGTGCCAAAAAGAAACCTTATAACTCAACAAGCACAGGAAATACGATGGGATGTAAAATTCACCCTGATTGTAGATTAACTCCCTTAGGGGTTGATTAGGACAAAATCCTGAAATAAGTTTTTCGGCATATGTATGTGTAATCTTTGTAAGCAAAAACTAAGTCGATATCCCATCGACCCGAAGAGATATTAAAGAATCCGTGAAATCACATTTCACCCCTTTTCGCCCCTTAGGGGTTGAATTTCGAAAAATCCCTTCTTAGTGGGTGCTTACGTCATGGAGGGAATATACTCTCCAAATTTCAAGTTTCTAGGCCCAAGGGTTCGGGCTGGGCGGTGATGAGTCAGTCAGTCAGGACACTTGCTTTTATATATATATAGATTTAACCTCTGAAATCATAAAATCGGCAACATATGCGATAGGACTAAAAAATAAAAATAATAACATCCGAAAAGTACCTTGGTGGAATCAGAAGTGTAATGGAGCCATCAAAGAATGTAAAAAGGCACTAAATATTTACAGAAAACACAAATCATAAGACAATTTTATCAGTCTCAAACACAAAAAAGCAATCGCTAGGAAAACTGTACTAGAAAGTAAACGGAACTCTTGGGTAGATTATGTCTCAACAATAACAAACAGTACATCCCCGTCAGAGCTATGGAACAAAATCAGGAATATCAGTGGAAAACACATATCAGAACAAACAAATATTCTGTTTCACAACAAGAAATCAATTACAGATCCTCAAGAAATAGCAGACACGCTAGCAATCCAGTTTAAAAACAATTCTAGTAACGACCATTATTCAGACACATTCAAGGAATATAAAATAATTGCAGAAAATCAAGAAACAGGTTCAGAACATAACAACAGAAACGATGATGACATTAACCAACCTCTAAATATGACAGAATTATCAGATGTATTAATGACACTGAAAAATAAAACAAGCCCGGGTCCAGACAACATCCCATATGAACTTATAAAAAATTTACCTGAAAACGCCTTACACTATCTCCTACAAATATATAATATTATCTGGCAGAAAAATTGTTACCCCAAAAAATGGCAAGAAGTAATATGTATACCTATTTTAAAACCTGAAAAAAACAAAACTAATCCTGAAAATTACCGACCAATCTCTTTATCTAACTGTTTGAGTAAAATACTACAAAAAATTGTCAACAGAAAGTTACAGTGGTACCTGGAAACTAACAATATATTTATCCATGAACAGAGTGGATTTCGAAGAAGTCGTTCAACAACTGACCAAATAGTTTTCTTAAGTTCCGAAATTCAGTATGCAATGAATAATAAACAGCACACGATAGCTATATTTTTGATATAGCTAAAGCATATGATACTACATGGCGACACTACATCCTACAAACTATGAACGACTACGGTTTACACGGAAATATTCAAAAATTCATTTCGAACTTCCTAAAAGATAGATCTTTCAAAGTAGTACTGAACGGTTTCAAATCCCAATCTGAAACGCAAGAAAACGAGCTGCCACAAGGAGAAATTCTAAGCGTGTCACTATTTCTAATTGCTATAAACAAATTACCCACCTACATCAAAGAAAATGTGAAAATATCACTTTTTGCAGATGATCTAGTAATTTATTATAGAAACAAAAATTTAAAACATCTAAAGTCAACACTACAAGGAGCAGTATCACAACTAGAAAAGTGGTCACAGGAGACAGGATTCCAGTTTTCGACAACCAAGACAAACGCCATACATTTCACAAATTTGCACATCCCCAAATTAAATTATAATATAAAAATGAATAACGACAAAATTAAATTTTTTAACTCGATACGGTTTTTGGGAGTAACGTTTGACAAGAAGCTAACTTGGGAAACTCATATAAATAAACTAAAAAAGGATTGTATGGCACGTTTAAACATCTTGAAAAGTCTGGGAAACACAAAATGGGGTGCAGATAAAGATATTATGATAAATATTTACAAAACCCTGATCAGGTCAAAAACCCACTATAGCTGCATTGCATATACCTCAGCCAATAAACAGTTATTAAAGAAACTTGATATAATTCAAAATAATGCAGTTAGAATCGCAATAGGAGCCCTTAGAACTAGCCCTATTGACAGCCTGCTTTGTGTCAACAGCCTACCTCCTCTTGCATACCGCGGTACACAACTGGCACTGAACTACGTGACAAATTTGGCTAAAAATCCAGACATACCAACGTTTCACTACATCCTCAAAAACCCAGTAAATCCTAAACTCCTTAACAAAATTTCTCTACAAAAATATCTAAAAACGTCAATGAAAAATATTAATCTCTCCCTCCTCAACATAACCAAACATCTACAGCACCCAGTACCTCCATGGACCATGAAATCCCCCCAATACAACTTAAACTTAACCCAGTATCAAAAAAACTCTACTAACCCAGAAATATACCGAAAATTATTCAGAGAGATATGTAGTGAACTTGAAAAACCTAGCGAAATATTCACTGACGGATCCAGAATCGATGATAAGACTGGGGCTGCGGTCATATTCAACAATATAGTACACAAATACCGGCTTCCTCAACTCACCAGCCTATATACTGCCGAAGTCTCCAGTCTATGGAAATCATCGGAATTAGTTAATGAAGAAAACCTATGGGGCAAGAACTATATAATAGCAACCGACTCCCTAAGCGCCATATCTAACCTCCAAAAAACCACCTGCGATGAACAGCTAAATCAGACATGTCAAAAAAATTTCCACAAGACAATTGAAAAGAATAATAAAGTCTTAATAGTCTGGATTCCTTCCCATATCGGCATAGCCGGAAATGAATTAGCAGACAAAGCAGCCAAGGATTCCATCTCAGAGCCAACAGTCGCAGAGAACATTACAATACCAGCTGGAGACTTCAAATCCCAAATCAAACAAGGTATCAAATTAAGCTGGAATAAGAAGTGGAAAGAAATAAGTGTGCAAAATAACAAGTTAAGAAAAATAAAAGAAGATACAGTCCCATGGACGACCATAGACAGGAGAAGAGACCAAGTCGTCATTACAAGAGCCAGAATAGGACACACTCCATACACACACAAACACATATTCAACAAAACAGAACCACCCATTTGCAACACGTGTAATACACTAATCACAATCGAACACATCATAATACAATGCACCAAATACGCACACTACAGACAAAAACACAACATACCACAGTCACTCTCAGAAGCACTAGGCTCCAACACAGAAACATTACACAACACTCTTCTGTTTCTGACAGACATTGATCTCTACCACCAAATCTAGATCTTCTAAACGTGACCCATTCTCAGACACATAAAACATCTCATGTTGCCATGTTTTGACATTACAATTTCTTACTCTAAAATATTATTACACTCTGTACCTTAACCTTTATCTAACCTTATATAATTACCATATATGTACCATATACACTGTAATTAGTTATTAGTTAACACAAAACAATACATGTAACAAATCTTGTACCTATATAGTGCTAATGGCCAAAGTTGCCGAAGCACTCAAATAAATAAAAAAAATATATATATATTATTTATGCATGTGATAGGTATTAATGTGATTTTTACAAAATGATACAAGAGCCTGATTCATATATATGTGTATATATATATATATGTAGTAAGGGGGGGCGGAGGGGACGACGGTCCTGGGCGCACTAAGGAAAAGGGCGCTGACGGGCTTGACTAAGGGGCGCCATTTTTTTGCTCGTCACTTGGATTTTGAGAGGTCAGGACCTTGTTTTTTATTTTTCCAAGGGCGCCAAAACACGGCTTTGCCCCTAGCGCAAGTTTTCCTTACTGCGGCTCTGTATATATATATATATATATATATATATATATATATATATATATATATATATATGCATATATGTAAATGTTAATGTTATATAATTATTATCTAAGTATTTTGTTAATTCAATAAAAATTTATAAAAAGGACTTTGCTGTATTATACATTTTTTATCCTTTTCTGTTACTATGATTGTGCAATAGAAAAATATATGTATACCTAATAATTTTTAAATTAACTACACAGCAATTTTTTTGTACGATTATTTTTTAAAAAAATACGATTGTTTGTACGATTTTTTTCTTGAAAATACGATCATTTTGAAGTGTTGGTACGAGTTTTTCTTTTTCACCATCTGGCAACACTGCTGCCTTCTGGTCTCCCGCTATTGTGCCCCATAATGGCAGACACCAGAACTAGAGTGCGCCCTGCTTGCCTAACCATCTGTGCTTGGAACGCGGATGGTATGCGCTCAAAACGAGACGAGTTAGAGCTATTCGCTAGTGATCACAACGTTGATGTGATACTAGTTTGTGAGTTATTCTTAAAGCCTGCGATGAATGTGAATCTTCGCAATTATTGCTGCTATAGGAATGACAGACTAACGGCCAAGTGTGGAGGCACTGCCATCTACGTCAGATGCAGTATCAACCATCACCAGGCCTATGACCCCTCTTTAAGTCAGATGGAGGCAACCACGATTGAGCCTACTAATAGCTTCGGACCGGTGTGTCTGACGGCGGCTTATAAGCCGCCAAAGACACGCCTTCTCGTTGAGGACTTGGAGAAGTTGCTTGATCGCCGAGGCCCGGTTATTATCGTCGGCGATCTCAACTCACGTTGCGGCGCTTTGCAGATCGTACGGGTGTGATTGTTACGGCTCCTAAGGACCCTACTCACTACCCGCGTGTGCCGACTCACAAGCCGGACGTGATTGATGTTTTTATTCTTAAAAACATCTATCACCCCTGTGACGTTTACACACTTTCCGAACTGAGTTCAAACCACAATTCTGTGATTTTGGACGTGAATGGACCGTCAAATCACAATGCAGAGATTACTCTCTCCAAAGTGCATTGGCTTACTTTCTTCAGACTGGTGGAAGAGCGATCTGATTTTAACATGAAGATCGCTACTCCTGAACAGCTGGACTCGGCAGTTGAACGGTTTACCGTCATGCTGAGCGAAGCAGCGAAGGAAGCCACTGTCAAGAAAACCATTCGTACTCAGGCCAAGTGACTGCATCCTTACGCTCATTCTGGATCGGAACCGCGTTCGCCGCAGCTGGCAGCGTAATCGTGATACGGTGGACAAATCCGGAATGAACTGTCTGGACCGTGATGTACGCTTGGGTATGGTTGAACACCGTAATGAGGAATGGTCTCGCACTCTCGAGCAGCTGTCACCCGATGACCGCTCCCTCTGGAAAATGACCAAGGCTTTGGGTAGGACGCGTGGTAAGATTCCTCCCATTATCACACCGAAAGGGGTGATGTACGATCGCCAGAGCAAAGCTGAGGCATTTGCCGACAGCTTGCAGGCACAGTGCAGCCCCAACGAGGATATTGTTGAACCTGATTTTGTTCGAGAAGTGGGTGAGAAACTTCAAAAATCGCTAGCCGATGAAGATTTCAATCCCGTTAATCATGACTTCTGCACTCCTGGAGAAGTCGTAGCGATTATCAAACGTCTGAAAATAAGGAAAGCTCCCGGTCCGGATGGTATTTTTCACAAGATGATTAAGAACCTGGGTAGGAAAGCACTGCTTTCTCTTACACTGCTTTTTAATTCATCTTTGAAATTCAGCCACTTCCCAAGTCCTTGGAAAAAGGCGGACGTAGTTCTGTTTCCAAAAGCACAGAGTGATCGCTCTCTCGCTAAGAACTATCGTCCAATTTCTTTGTTGTCTTGTCTCGGCAAGATACTTGACAAGATTATTCTCAGCAGGCTTCAGTTCCATGCTGACTCGAACAGTCTGATTCCTGATGAGCAGAACGGTTTCCAACAAAGACATTCCACTGTCCATCAACTCATGCGTGTCACTGAGTTTGTCGCTGATGGTTACAACAGAAACTTCTCTACCGGTGTTACTCAGGCGCTGCCTGGTTCGTGCGCAACATCGACATCAGGAACGATTTGGGAGTGCCGAGTGTGGAAGATTTTATTCGCGCTAGCGCGGAGAAGTTCTTCCAGATCGCTCAAGTGCACCCCAACCCCACTATAGCATCGTCCGTCGACTATGTTCCGGCCGATGTATGGAAATGTCGCAAACCGCAATGTTTCCTGACAGATTGTTGATAAACGTCTTTCATCTAGGATTCGCTCTACTGTGAATTGTATCATTCTTATGATAGGTCACAATTGAACAGTATCTCGACCTACAGGAAAGGTCTATCTTTTATTCCAACTTTTTAAGTTGGAATACTCAAGACACGAGTTGAGGGCTTACAGCCCGGTACTCTTCCATAGGATTGGACAAGACAAGACAAGACGAAGAGACACGGTCGCTTCTCGGTAGCCGAACACTTCCCTTCGCTTCAAAGCTTAGAGAAGAAATAAAAGTAAACATAATAGTATTCATCGAAATATTCATCGGCAAATTGGTCGCTACGAGGCAACCAACACGGCCCTCTCTACTTGGCGGGCGCTCGATGGCATCGCTTCTTGGCAGGCGCTAGAACGACGACGGCTTTCGCTAGCAGGCGGACGCTAGTAGCCGCCCCCACACTCGCTGCTAGACAGGTGTTCTCGCTGCCTCCTTATTTACCCTTATTACAACGGACAAAGGCAACATCCTTGCCGGCCGCAGAGGCAAGGTGTCGCGAGAGAGGTATAACGCCTTACAAGCGCTCCGTCGCCGCCGCCTGATACCAACAGACGTGACAAAGCCTTATGCTGCCATTCCACGGGTAGTACAGCGTCACCTGCATCGACAGGGGGACTCTAGGGCTCGGCGCTTCACGCCAATAACGCCGCCACCATCACCAAGGCGCCTGCTATCATTCGCAGCCGCCCCCGCTCATTAGGACTGCGTCCAGAAGGCTGCAACAACCGTAAGAGTCTTCGGTAAACCGACGGCCGCGCCACCAGAACTGCCACCTCCGGTTCCGACGACTGCCGCCTCCAGCAGCAGTTGCCGCCCTCGGGCTGAAATCGCAATCAGAGACGACCCTGTGTCCGTTGCTGCTCGCCCAGCACTGCTGCCGCCTCCAGAGCCGCCTACAGCCGCTCCGGCAGCCCAAAGCTGTGTTCCAGCCCCAACGGGATATCGTTCCAGCACCACCACAGCCGTAGCTGCTCGAACCGCACTGCCGCATCCGGGTCCGACTTCTGCCACCCCCGGCCAGAAAAGGCAACCTGAGGCTCAAACTCATCGGCTCGGTGGCCCTGTTAGGAAGGCGATCTTAATCTGACTCTCGCCGTCTCCGGCTAAGACTTCTGACGCTCCCGGCTAAAAGGAAGCCCAAAACAGGGATCCGGCCTGTCCAAGGCCCATTTATCAGCCATGGCTCGGCTCTTTCTACAAAAAGAGCGACGTCGCCTCCTAAGAACCGCCCAGCCGCCCCCGACGTCGCGAGCCTAGTGAGGGCTCGCTGTATCAAGCTTTTCGGCCCGGAGATGCCGCCAACTACGCCGTCAACCAAACGGGAGCAGACTACCCTCCCCCGGCCTAAAACTAATAGCTCCACACCGGAACGAGAGAAACAATTGTTGGCCCTCTTCGGTCCAAAAACGCCATCACCACCGACAGCCCGACATCGGGCACCAGTTGCCCGGACCCCGACGCCGACGACTTCATTGTCACTCTCCCCGATCCTCACCCCCTCTTTCCCTGTCACCCCTGACATACACCCGGTCAGAAGTCCAATTCCCAAGACGCGGAATTGCTTCACAAGGAAACGTCTGGACTTCTGAACCAACCTTTCCTAGTTTTTGTATTATACCATATCAATGTTTGTACAGATTTTGTATTTATACCATTTTAAATTATTTAGAAAATATTATAGATGTCTTTTTAATTTTTTACTTAAAATAAATGATTAACTTAGAATTGTTGTATCACTTCTAACACCTTGGGGATTCACGTTCTATTTCAGGCAATTAGTGGTCGTGGCTCTTCAAGCCAGAGAGGTATTCTACGACCCCGCTCTTGAGCTAGCCAGGTAACTGTGTCCAGGAATAGTGGCCTGAGGATCTCTTCCGAGGGGCATTACCTCCTGCAACAATGCAGGGGCCTTTGGGCTCACAGAGTTTTGAACCCTTTTAGAAAGTAAAAAAAAAAATGTGAATGAAAACATCAGTATGTACTTTTATTTAGCAACTTTATTGGTTATTATGGTTAGCTTTATACAAATCAAATATAAGTGAAGTGATTACTATTTTGAGAATTGGACTTACGTTAATGATGATGGTTCCTTCCGAGATTTCTGTTGTGCAAAATCTTCTATTATGTCCTCAAAGTCTAATTTTTGAAGAATATCACTTTTTATGCACATGATTGACAAATTAGTAAGTCGTTCTTGTAACATAGTCGTTCGTAATTAATTTTTTGTTCTTTTTAGCCGTGAAAATGAGCGCCCAACTACAATTGGTGACCATAAATCTCATCTGGTTTTCGATTTACATTTAAATTTAGAAATTTTAATGGCAATTCTTAGTAAAATTGCACTAAAAATTGAGCTCCTCTTTTTTTCCGTGTAAACAACGACCTCGGCATTTTGAGGCCCCCCATCAAGCCGGGGACCCTGGGCTCGTGCCCCAAGTGCCCTTATGGAAAAAACGGAACTGGTCGCTATATCCGTAATGAGTAACCTCTTATTTTTTTATATTTTATACAGGATATATAAAGAGAATAAAATAATATTTAATAGTAAACACATTATAATATGTAAATGATTAATACATCAACAAAAAACAAAATTATAACATATATATTAAAAAATAATGTATTAATAAAATTACGTTCATATATGTATTATGATCTTCTTCTTCTTCGGGCATTGTCAGTAGGGTTGACTTTCGGCCTTACTCACTCAAGTCCTTCTTCTTGATCTGTTCATTGGCAGGTCTTTCCATGTATCTTCAACCAATACTTGTTAGATCTTCAATTAGCTGATCTCTCCATCTTTTGCGAGATCTTTCCACTGGTCGACGAGTATTCATTCTTCCCTCCATATCTTCCTAACCATTTTGTCTTCCGTCATCCTCATTACGTGTCCTATCCACTGTAATCGTCTACCTCTCAGTTCTTCTGCGGTACTCGACCTTGAATATAGTTCGCGGACATCTTTGTTCTTACGGATTCTCCATTCACCATTAATTTGAATGGGAACAAACATTCGGTGTAATAATTTTTCAAAAGTAATCAAGTGCGAAATACGACGCATTACCAGCTTTAAATCTGTACGTAATTTCCTGATGCATCAGATTCACCTGTTTTATCATGGTGCCCAGGTATTTGAAAGTATAAACTGTTTCATAAGTGTTGCCATTAATTTTTAAGTTAATCGTGGTCTCATAACTGCGTCTACGTACTAACAATGATATACTTGTTTGTTTCTTTATTGATGATTGATATATTGAATCCGAATTTACGAGCTTCGACATGAATATGGTTAGACATATAGTCTTCAACCTTATTTGAAATAATATTCAGGTCATCTGAATACCCAAAAATCTTGTGGTACCCATTGAGCTGTAAACCACGGTGGTTGGTATCTTGGGCTTTTCGTAACACCGTCTCCAGCACGAGGTTAAATAGCAAAGGTAAGGGAGTATCACCTTGTTTGACTCCAGTAAGAATTTCAAATTGCTGTGACAAACTTATATGATGTACCTACATAGAAGTCGCATTCCACGATAATTTCCACAATCCAGTTTGCATTACGCAATCCTTTTTTACGGATACCGCAGCTATTTCCCATTCTTTGGGAAGCTCTTCTTCTTCCATACCATCAAAATAAGAATAAAAATGAATAAAAATTAATATGTATTATATCAGTTACCTTTATTAACAAATTTTTAAAATAAACGATTGTCCTAACAATTGTCCTCAATGCTTTAAAAGTATCTCTATTTATATAACTCATCATCATCATTGGCTTGACAGCCCACGTTTAGCCTAGGTCTCCTGTTTCCAGGTTTCATGACCATGTTTTCAATCTATATATTCAGGAGTAATATGATTAGTATTACGTCCATTTTTTAGCGTACACAGAAAGGCTCCTACAGTTTATAGCTGGCTGCGAACGGCTAAGCAGGACCTGTAATTTGTATAAATATTTTTACACAAATAATAATTTGTAAATAATTATTTGACATAAGCAGGAACTGAACCCATGTCCGGCACGGGCACCTTGCTTAGCGGACAAATAGCAGGTACAAGCGATTTAACGTTTGCAGCTACAGGTTTGCTTTATTTATGTAATTGTCGTTTTGAAAAAATGTTATTATAGCTCGGTCGCTGGAACAGTGCAGTTGCGTCACATGAAACGTCACAAAAAATGTGACGTCAGGTTTAATATGCTTGCATGATATCTATTTAACGAATGTAATATTTGTACGCCGTGATCCGCAACCCGCTGTACAGAACTATTGATAAATGACTTTTTTAAACTAAATAATATGTAACAAAATATTGTTTTCAGATTTAATTTGTTAAAATAAATTCAATTTATTAAGTTATAGTTTTGGTAGAAATAAAGACATATGTAAATATTTTATTTACTTTATTATTACCAAAGATAAGGAAAGACTTGTTTTTAATTGGTATCATGAGCGTGCGTATCATTGAATTTATAATGGATTTTCTAAATTAAAACTACAGGCACGGCTATGAATTAGAGATTATAATTAAGCAGCCAATTAAAAACATTTTTACCCGGTCTTTGATTATTACATACAAATACTTATATAAATATCCATTTTATTACATTATTATATATAATATATGTGAATTTATATCTCAGAGAAAAAAGTCTTAACTATCTGAGAATCCATCATCTGAACTATTGTCAGCATTTACATTTATTATCAATGGTGTAACAACATTATTATCAAATAGCACTTCTCTGTCCCAGCATTCTTTAATAATTTTGTTCGTATGTTGTACGGTACTGTTCCACGTATTTGATGTGTCTTGCTGCAGTGGTTCGGTCCACATATTTAAACTTTGTTCGTGCCCGAAACCTGGTTCATATGATTTAGGTTTCTCGTTATCTTTCATCCACTTGAAACCAATATTCTTCAAGATTATCTTCAGGCTTTTTACACCTTAATTTAAAAAAATAATAATTAAAAATACTAATAATATTAAATAATACAAATATATACCAGGGCTTCAAACCGGAACTGAACCGAAAACCAAAAAAATACGTTATTTTTGTCGGAACGAAAACCGGAACTGCACAAAAAAATATATCGGTTTATTTCGGTTCAGATAATGTTTATGTGAGTGTATATAAAATACATTTTATTTAAGATTATTTTTTAAACTGATAAGCAGAAAAAATCGTAATTTTCTTAACTGATAAGTTAAAAAAAATATGCGCTTCTATTACTTCGGGAAGGACCCCCTCCTTCCCGTGAACGCCCAGAACCCCCCCTGACAGCGGCCTTGGTATGATTATTACAAAATAAGGAATAAAATGTATTTCTAAATTATAGTAGAAAATAAATTTCTAATACAAATAAAAGCATTTAAAAATTTATCACTCGGAACTGAACCGAAAATAAAAAAAAGAACGTTATTTTTGAATAGAATTCAGAAAGTAAATATTTGGAAGCGAAACTTACTTTATAAATATCTCTCGTAATACAGAATATTAAAAATAAATTATATACATAAAGTTACCTCCATTAAAAATAGAACGTGTTTTCACGAACACGTTATATGCAGTTTAGCACTATACATTTCGCATATAACATTTCTTATTGCTGTTTCGGTAAAAGAATCCACATCGGTCACTGGCTTTGATCTTGCTCGTAATTTTTTTGGACTCTTTTTTTGTGGTAGCTCACCATTTCGCATTTTGCCAGATATTTTTGCTTACTTTTAATGCATCTGAGACTCTCTGCAATTTATATTAAAACAATTAAAAGTTGAACAGTATAATAAAATAAAATATACATTACCTCTTTTACTAAATTAATTGGCAACAAGGGCCCACCGTTTTCTTTCTCTTTTTCAAAGTATGAAATTAAATTCGAAATAATTAATTTCGACTGTCGAGATAGCAGTTTTGGCATGTTGAATAATTATCTATATCGAAGGACTTGTTTCGAAGGATTTGTTTCGAAGAACTTGTTTCGAAGAACTTGTTTCGAAGAACTTGTAGAAATGAAATGAAAATATAAGAATAAGAACAGAATAGAAACAAATGAACCATCCTAATAGGCAAAATAGTCCTACAAAGGACTGATACGCGATCCAAAAATATGATCAAAGAAAAGAAAATAGAAATTAGTTGAATATAAGCTAAAAATTATTACAAACAAAATTAAAAAATCTATAAGAAATTATATAACTTGACACAAAACTGCTAAATAAACAACTAAATAAAAAAGGTTTTTAGAAATTACTATAAGTTAGATATTCGAACACGTAATTATCAAAACACAACAGACGTTTGTACGTAATTTGTATTATTAAATGATAAATGTAAACATCGTTTTATTCAGGCATACCAATACTAATGTCCCTATATTAAATAAACACTTTTAAAATTTGTAAATCTTCAAAATGACTATCGAACACAAACTAAATATGACTTCAAAATGTATGTTTTAGTAAAATAAAAGATTACTGAGCAATATTAGTCTATAATTCAGATGCAAAAAATATCGATTTAGTTATTTTTTCCCCACTAAGATTGACATTGAAGTTATGACGCAAAATGACCAACTGCACTGTTCTAGCGACCGAGCTATAGCACGTCCATTGCATCATTAGCTCGGGTGATTGTCGACACTGGTTTTAATTGTTGTTCATTTTGGGCTTCATTTTCTGCATCACTATTATCGCCTTCTTTGCTGGGTACCACATCTACATTAGAAAGCTCCCACTTTCTTAACTTCTTAGTTTGCGGTAAGTTCTTTTCAACTGAAGGTAAATATATTCGCTGATAAAAAAAAAGAAAAAATGGGACATTATTACTATTGTACTTTAAAGTCTGATAAAAAATTATTTAACCGTTTTAATAGGAAACAACTATAAGTATCTGGAGGTAATAACAATGTGTATATAACAAGTCTGCATAAACAAACAATTTCTGTTGCTAACAGGCTGCAACAATAAATAATACCCGCTTAAACGAAGACTATATGACATCGCATTTTAAGTAAACGTATTTTAATACAAATAACAAAAATAAAATTTTGGGCGTTAGTTACCCATCTTAAAGATTTTTAAACTCCTGCAAGTGTTTTTTTTTTATGCAATAAAATTAAATTGTGACCCAAAGACGTTGTACAAGCTGCGTCAATATATGAAGATGGCCGCAGTATTGGAATACTGCTGGCGTTTTGGATGTAGCTAAATACACTATTAATTGCGCTATAAAGCATCATCACCGAACAGGTCTTTACATAAAGAAAACTGTTTCAAGTCATCAAATGGCCACAAGCCCTCGAGACGACCGATTTATTATCCTAATTAACCCCTTTAGGACCGATTTTTTTTCAAATAAATGCACCAAAAAAATTATTTTTTTTAAATAATTGAAACTAATATTTTGACATATTAAGCACAAAAAAAGTTTGTTAAAAAAAACAACTTTATTTTTATAAATAAACATGTTTTTTATTGTGTATGTTAGAAAGCAAAGTAACAGGCTTCTTATCCTGCCACTTCATCGTCATAATTTTTCCTCTTTAATATGCAATTGTGTCACCTCGTTTAAGTCTTAATTTTCTCGAGTTATTTCGGGCAAATACATAATGCAACATAAAATATGTGACCGGCCGAGTTATCTCGGGTACGTTCTTTTTGGACCATAAAGTGTGGCCCGAGATATCTCAGGTCTGGTCCTTAAGGGGTTAAAGTGCGATTTAAATCAATTTATATTTACTAATTTAAAAACTTAGCGCTTCCTTTTGCTAAAAAAAGCCGACCTCTTTGCGTTAGAGCAGGGGTGTCCAACCTTTTACCTTCCCTGGGCCACATTATAAGAAGACGGGTTGTTTTGGGCCACACATAAACTAGGGTAATTCCGGGTTAGATGGACTACCGGGGTAGTTGGTCCAGTGCGTATAACTTAAATAATACTCGCCAGACGACACTAGTATGCAATGTACAATGTCATTGTGTGTAGTGACACCTAATGAACGTGGAGATTTTTGTGTTGTATAGCTATTTTCCCGAATATTTTATATCAGCTGACAAAAAAAGGTATTTTTTTTTTCACATATCTTATACCATCTGTTACTTTTTTGTGGCTCGAATCTATCTATAAATAAAATATTAATATAACTATTTAAGTTCAATGTTTATAATATAACCTCAAAATTTTGATATTTGTGATTTGTGATGTAATTGCATGGTGGTCCATCTCTCCCTGATGTTTGGGAGAGATGGTCCATGAGGTTAGTGGGTAAGTTGGACCATTTAAAAAAATTTATGTGAAGTGTGAATTTTCACACATTTCAGGGTTTCGCAGGTATTTAGTAAGTGAATAATAATTATTTGGGATGCCAAAACAAATTTTATTTTAATTTTTTTTTTTTGTTAATTTTAATTCGAATGCCTAATATCATTATGTAGGTTTCTAAATATGTGCAGTATTTTTTTCATATAGCAAGGTTTAATAAGATTTTGAAAATTGCGCCTATGGCTTCCATTGGTTGTTTTAGTCATAAGCTCCGCCCTTCTGTTTTCGTGTATTTATAGGAATATAAATAACAGTATAGCAGTAATATATTTAGGCACTAATATGATACAGACATTATAACACATGACATAACATATATTTTATATATTTCATTTTTTTTACTTGTATCCATGGTATTATATATTTATAGTTACGTTATATTTTAAGTTACTTGGTTGTAAGTCCAATAGTAATCAATTTCAACAATTTCCACTGGTTATTAAATTTACGCTTTTAAAAATTAAATGCAATATTTGCCCAAATATAACTAGAATTTTGACAAAATAATTTAAGCAAAATAAAAATGAAAAAAAAAACAGAAAAAATGGAATTGCCTCGAGGCCGATTTGAACTCGAGTTTGCAAATTAGAACACCTTTTTTCTTTTCTTTTCAAATGGTTTTGTTCAATAAAATAATACATTGTATTTTATATAATTATTACATATCATGTCTCCTATCCTAGGATATATACATGGGTGTGTTTTAAATTTGAGTGTACGAATGCGGTGTATTTGTTCGGTTTGATGAACGTCTGATAATGTTAATGTTAGTGTGTGTTCTTGTTATGTCTGTATTGGAGATAGTCCAATTCCATCAACGTCTGGGGTACAATCAGCTACAAAACGTGGCACACAAATAGCTATAATTTTAAACTCGGCCAAAAATATTGATTTCCAGAAGAAAAAAGATAATAATAAGAAGAAGGCTCTGAAAAAGAAATTAAATAAGCAAAAGGAAAGCCAGAAAAAATGCAAACGAAAAAGAAAAATGAAACTGATTCTTCATCAGATTCAGACCAAGTGATATTAAATCATAGCGATTCCTGTATGTCTGAAATAAATGAAAATATTTTCGCTGGCTGCGGAGAAGAGTATTTACTAACGAAGAAGAAAGAAGATTGGATTCAATGCTTTATGTACAGATTTTGGTATCACGAAGGGTGTTCTAAATATATCAACACATGTGACGCATGTGGCAAATCTACTATTGTATTGTACAAGTGTTGTAGTCTAGTGCCTACGTCGAAAGATACTGCACTTGATGATAATGGAATGCCATTTGGCACACGTGTTCTTTATAAAAATTAAATCATTTTGATTCGCAGCACCTATTTTTGAATTGAGGCAGATTCAAGATGGCGGCGAAACTAGCGCGCCAATTACGATAACGATAACTAATTTTTATGATAGAGCAAAATAGCTAAATACTTATTTGTACAATGGACCTTTAGTTACAATTTGCCGCGTTGTACGTGAATTTCCGTCACTTAGTTTACAAGATACCGTACATAATTCATTCTCAGACGCAAAAAAGTGATTTCCGAAATGGCTACCGAATTTCGTATGATATGGCTCGTTTTCTATTAATTTAATGCCGTAGATTACGAATCTGTTATCAAAATTGCGAAAATTTTAAATTTTGATAGATTTTTTCCCCAATTTCGAGACATGATGATATACTCTATCACTGCAAATCTGCGTATATTAATATTTGGTTTCAATTTTTCCTAAATCAGTAGGGCATATCCTTGGCTACAAGAATATGTACGGAATTTTTCTCTACGTGGCGCCAAAATTAAGGTAGCGGCCGAAATGTGTAAAGTCTCAACTTATTACTCGTATTATTTTGACACTCTTTATATAGTTTTCGACCAAATCGGACCTGTAAATTACAAAAATGAAATAAAAAATGGCATATGACTTGTTATTATTCGGGTTTTTCCCGAAATGAAATAAAAAAAATTACATATCCGACCGGAACGGTTGTAAATTATGACATTTAAGTAAGATACTCCATGCATATACGGAATGCATCAATTTGTTTAGGTTTGTTCGCAGCACCTGGTCTCAAATGAAGCCGCTTTCGAAATAATACTCGAAAATCGAATTTTAAAATGGAGTTAATTTAAAGATTTGCTACACATAAGATTATATTTTGCCCGCAAAAAATAATTACATGTATTCTTTACATAGCAGTGAGATTCATTACACGACAGTGAAGTGTCTCTCCATCCAAAAGAGTAGTATATAGCAGTTCTGACAAAATAATATAGATTACCACACACTTAATAGGATTCTAATGGTGGCCGAAACTATTCTTTCGAAAATGTTTAAAATATTCTCTGATATTTTTACCATTTATTAGGACAACATTTGAATGTGTTGATAGTTCCTCTATGTTTGCTAATTATACTGACTTCCAGTGCTACCCTACAAAATAATTTATATTTGTTTACAAATCAAAGTCGAAAGACTCACTAATTGGGTGGGCCTATGTAAAGATAAAATTCTAGTGAAATAGAGTATGTACATTCATGCCATCAATTGTACTGGTTATTGCCGTTATTAGTTTTAATTTAGGTTTATTTTAAAATTTTAAAAGGGTAAAATATTTCAAAATTATATTTTTAAAAACTACGCCTATGAAAACGTATTAAGTCAAGTTCAGGGGCTAATTACGTCCGTTCCCTAGTAATTATTAATTACTTATTATTTCTTAAATTAAGGTTTATTTAAAACTTTTCTTCAATTAGTTATGCAAAATAATGTTTCACACCTGGTTTCGACTTCGGTTCAGACTAGTGTTGACTAAGAATTCATCGAATCTCTTCATTTTGTATACAATTAAGTAGTAGAGGAATTCAGTATTATTGGCACATATAGAGGATTTATCAACACATTAGAATGTTCTCCTGATAACTAGTAAAAATATCAGAGAATATTGTAACCATTTTCGAAAGAATAGTTTTCGGCCACCATTAGAATCGTATTAGGTGTGTAGTAATCTATATAATTTTGTTGGAAGTACTATATACTACTTTTTTGGATGGGGAGGCACTTAACTGTCGTGTTATGATCTCACTGTTATGTAAAGAATACATGTAATTATTTTTTTCGGGCAAAAGACAATCTTATATGTAGCAAATCTTTAAATTAACTCCATTTTCGAAATCTACGACTTCAATATACCCGAAATTGATATACAACTCAACAAATTTGATGTAAATAGCAAAATTCGATTTTCGAGCGTTATTTCGAAAGCGGCTTCATTTGAGACCAGGTGCTGCGAACAAACCCAAGCAAATTGATGCATTCCGTATATGCATAGAGTATCTTACTTAAATGTCATAATTTAGGAAGAATTGAAACAAAATATTAATATACGCAGATTTGCAGTGATAGAGTATATCATCATGTCTCGAATTTGGGAAAAAATCTATCAAAATTTAAAATTTTCGCGATATTGATAACATATTCGTAATCTACGGCAATAAATTAATAGAAAACGAGCCATATCATACGACATTCGTTAGCCATTTGGGAAATTACTTTTTTTGCGTCTGAGAATGAATTATGGACGTAAACTAAATAACGAAAATTCGCATACGGCGCGGCAAATTGTAGCTAAAAGTCCATTGTACAAATAGGTATTTAGCTATTTTGCTCTATCATAAACATTAGTTATCGTTATCGTAATTGGCGCACTATTTTCGCCGCCATCTTGAATCTGCCTCGATTCACAAATAGGTGCTGCGGGTCAAAATGATTTAATTTTTATAAGGAACACGTGTGCCAAATGGCATTCCATTATCATCAAGTGCAGTTGATACTGTAAAATATGGTGCGTAGGCACTAGACTATTGGTATGTATGTTCTATTCAACTTCTGGTGTATCTTCATTTTTCCGGTAACGCTGAGAGAGCAAAATGAACCGCCGTCTTATCCGGGTGATATTTTTTTACTGCTTAGGCTTAATTTTATTTCGACAGGGGGTACTGACTAATTTTTATTGATAAAAATCATGCATTTTTTCCTCGAAACCGTGGCGTTGATCGTCACCATTGCTCAGCACGGATAGGTTGTAGCAGACGATAAAAGATGTTTATTCATATTTCTACTATTTAGGAGACGATTTCAGACCAAAACTGAATTGAAAAACTACAGTTGAAGGTATTTTATTAATAAAATTGATGAAATGTGTAAAAAATACATAAGAGTTGATAAAGATAATGCAGTTTTTTAAGGTTTTACCACATTTTCATAAATTTTGAAAATTTTTGCTGCCCATAAAATTGCCTTCAGTTAAAAATGCTATTAAACGGAAAAGAAAGTAAGAATTAAGAAACTAAGAATCAGTTTTGAGTTATCAAAATATATTTTAAGGGTCGTTCGAACGTTTTAAATGTTAAACCTATCTGTAGAATACGTTCAAATAAGTTTTCATGGTGAGGATAGATCTGTTAAGCAGTTTTGTTATTTTAATTCTGGAAACTATATGTTATTAACTATTTTACTAACTATATTAACGAAAGTATAAAGTACAATGTATTAGGAGGATAGATAAGAAGATATTTAGTAATCGCGTAATTTTAATTGTGTTAAATCTTGAAGTATTAAATAACCAGATGTCATTTTAATATATTATTTCTTTATATAAGTGATTACTATAGGATGAAAGTGTTTTTTTATCATCATGAAGGTCTTCCGCTGTTTTTTTTGCAGTAAAAATGCTAATTTTAAGACTATTTCAAAAAAACTTAAAAATTATGATAAAAGTATTCATCAGCGCCTCTCTCGAACAACGAAACAATTACCGCAGTTCAAACTTAGGAGGCAATTCCTTCGTATTACTAAATTATAATAAGTATAGGTGAAATTTTAGTGATTATATAAATTAAAAATTACTATAATATATTTACAAAAAAAAAATTAAATTATATATAGCTTTTTAAATAGTTAAACAAAATACTAAATTTAATAACGTAAAATATTACTACAACGAATATATTATTACAACGAAAATCTGCAAATTTCACATCTATAAGTGTTACTCAAAAGTTTTTCTAATTTTCCAAGTGACATAATTAATAGTGAACCCTATGCAATAATATTTAACAATTTTATTAATTTTTCTCTATTTTATTCAGAATCCATGTATTCTTTATAGTGAAATAAAATATTATTGTTACGTTTAAATGGTACAAACGTAAATTAATTAACCGATTTGGATAATCCTTTGAACATTGTATGTATAGATTAGAACTTCCCGAGTGTTATTGGCTATATCAGTGTTTCTCAACCGGGGTGCCACCAATTTGAAAAATTATTTCAACGTTAAATTGCTCAGAACTTCCTGTTTGTTATAGGCTAATGATAATAATAATAATAATTTTTTGCGTTACTTCGATAACCACGCGACAGGTAAAAAACGAGTCGCGAAGCGACGAGTTTTATAATCGACAAGTGCGGCAAAATGCCTTATTATATTATAACAAGTCGCGAAGCGACGAGTTTTGTCAACGTAGGGGGAGAAGCCCGGCATAGCCGGGCTGAGGCCCCTAGTGTCTAATAAAAAGGAAGAAATAGTTTAATAATATATTCGGGTAATTTTTATGGTTCATCTATCCTCCATGCAATTTTATAAGTGGCTCATCTAACCCATAGCATAGGGTGAGATGGACCAATGACGTAATTTTTTTCTTTATGTTTATCTCATTGACAAGACATACAAGATTGACATATAAATTTTGTTATAGATACAAAATACTGGATAAAAGAGTTATTCTTATTGTCTTGTAAATTTATATGATTTTATCTTTTGAATTATTTGAGTTATTCGATATTAAAAAAAGTGGTTCATCTATCCCGGACTTACATTAATACTAATTAATATTGGTAAAATGAAGAGAACCGCTGGAGTGGATGTGACATGGTGTTTTTTCCCGGTACAAGTTTTTAATAAATTTTTTAAATTTATTTGACAATTTTCAAATGAAACGTATGAAAGAATTGTTTTTAACGCGTGACTATAACTACATGTAAGTTTTTTCTTGAATTTTTCGACTTTTCATTTAATATTTTATAATTTTTGACTTTAACCTATATTATAATTACTTATAAATATCAGCTGATCACCTGTCACAATCAGTCAATATCAGTGGTCCTCAACTAGTCATAATTCTTATAATTATATTTGTAACTTCTGACTGTTTTTTGCTCACAACAATTTAAATATTTTATAATATATTATATATCTTATAGTTTTACATTTTCCATATCATTTGTATTACATATTTTTATTGTTACATGCAAATATATACATTTACATATTCGTTTAAACAAAATCATACTTGATTGATACCTGCTTTGTATTGCAGATAACTTATCAATTTTTTATATGTACTTTATGGTCTTGTGGTCAGTGTCCAAGGTTGGTAATCGATAGTTGCGTTTGCTGCACGGGTTCGATTCCCGGAACAGACGCATTATTTATTTTTTATTTATTTTTTTAATATTAATTTATTTATCTTTTATTTATTTTTTGTTTAATTGTATCTATTTTTATATTTTCTCTTTGTATTAAATTTGTTTTATTTTGTAATTTTATTTTCATTTTCACTTATTTTTACTTATTGACAACTAAAGTATTTTACATTTTAACTTTAAATTTTTAAATGCTGCTAATATTTTTAATCGTATTTATTAACTAATTTTTTATTTATTTATTTATTTATTTAATTTTTATTTACTTAATTTTTTCTTATTTATTTTTTTATTGTTTTATTTTATCTTTAAATATTGACAATTATTTAAATAGTCCGAAAATGCCTGGTTACGAGTCTTACAGTACCACGGAGCTGATTAATTTGTTGACTGCGAAAGGTTTGACGGTTAAAAATATTAGGAAACCACTAATCATTACGCTACTAAATTATATGGATCAAGGAAATATCATCCCCCACCCAATTATGGACATTAACGATATAGAAAATGAGATCACTGCCCTACACGAACGGATAAAGGAACTAGAAGAAGACCTGCACGGCAAAACGGTCTATCTTCAAAGAGCCAAAGAAAACTTTAACTCCTTTGAAACGCTAGCAGCCGACGCGGAAGAGGCTCTCTTTAAGAAAATTGAGGAACAGTCCAAGTTTATTGATGAATTACAAGCTAAAATCCAGAACATCAATAAACTCAACTGTGAAAATTGCTCAGCCAATACACGAAAAATCGCGGAACTGAGTAGTAGCCTACAGACTAGCACTGCTGAGAAAATCGGCCAGCTTTCCGAGATAAATAGACTGAAGGCAATTATCAAGACTAGTAACGGAGCATCATCATCATCTTCACAGCCCCAAGCAGAATCACCGCCCACATTAAAATCTCCATCATCGACCGCTCCTACAAAATGCAAAATCTTAGTAGTTGCGGATAGCCAGGGCCGACACTGCGGCTCTATTCTATACAATCTGCTAGACAGAAGCATTTTTGAACCACTTTGCCAAACTCTGCCTAACGCCTGCTTTGAGAAAGTCGCCAATACCGCCTGCAAACTTAGTCAAGATTTTAATAAAAATGACTATGTCGTATTACTGGCAGGTTCTAACGACGCGCTCCAGAAGAATCCGATCTCTATGGAATTCTTGATTGAGCTAAAAAGCAAAATGGATCACACCAATTTAAAAATAATAACAACGCCCTTCTGGTATAACCAACACGTCTTCAACTCACTGGTACTTCAAAATAACTTCCTCATTTACTCGGCATTTATACATACATCAGTGGTAATAAATTCCTGCTCCATACTCACTCCGACTGATTTTACCAAACATGGCTTGCACCTAAACATGACAGGAAAAACGAAGCTACTACAATTCATCAAGTTCAGATTCTTACTTCCTTCCTTAAAAATGAATTGCAATAAAAAATTAGAGTCAACGTTTTTTCGTCAGTAAACCCGTTAAGAAAACCCAGATGCTGTATATGAATATGCAATCGATCCGAAATAAAGCAGAAGTTATGGAAGCCTACCTAGTGGACAAGTCCGTCGATTTCATCTGCTTTACCGAACACTGGCTCAAAGACAAGGAAATAACATCTTTTAGTCTTCTTGATTATGAGTGCACATCTTATACGAGTCGTAAAGCAATGAGAGGTGGTGGCACTATGATTTTAACAAATCCCAAATGTAACGCCATGCCTTTTGTAAAAATCAATAAATTTAGCATCGAATGCCACTGTGAAGTCAGTTCCGTTTTTATTAGCATGTACAATTTAATTATTATATGCGTATATAGATCGCCTTCCTCAGATCTAAACATTTTTATTAGTAATTTAAATAAAATACTAAATGTCTTAGACAGTTCAAAACACATAATGATCTGTGGCGATTTTAACGTAAATTTTAATTACAATACACATGATGTAACATGCATCTCAGATTTATTAGGCAGCTTTAATCTAGTATCTTCGGTCTATTTTAATACGCGGGGTGAAAATAAAATTGACAACATATTTCAAAATATGTACCTCAGCGAAGATGATATGAACAAAATCACTGGATTTTCGGATCACAGCGGTATTTTAGCAACTTTTCCTACAAGAAATCATTATGATACTTCTTCAGCTACTTCAAAATCTTATCTTTATCGCAGAAAGATCTCTGACACCGGCATGCATGATTTTTTCCACAAACTTGATAGTGTTCAATGGGACCGCCTAAATTCTGTTGCTGACAACAGTGACATGTATGATTATTTTCTAGAATTATTCCTTTTGTATTTCTCATCATCTTTCCCTCTACAGAAAATTAAAATATGCCCAAATAGACGCAAGACCACTCAGGTAAACTGGTTTGACGATCATCTTCGTGACATGCGCGACACACTTCATAACTTAAATCAAGTTCTTATTATGAATCCGGGTAGAACCAATAAAACAGCACGCGATACATATAAGTATCTCTATCGCAAAGCAATATCTGCTACTAAAATTGATGCACATTCAAAATTTATTAATAATTCAGATAACATCCAGAAAGCTGCATGGCAAATTATTAATAAACGCAGAAACAATACTATAGAATCCTCCAACGATACGATTATTACCCCTAACCAATTTAATGAACATTTTTCGACCATAGCTAAAACACTTATAGATAAAGTCCCCGTTTCTAACATTGCACCAGATTTTTTTCTTTCGAATAAAACTCCCAATACAATTTTTTCTTTCAAACCTGTCAGTGAGATCACGATTAGAGATGTTATAAGTTCTTTAAAGTATAGCAATACTCCTGACGTGAATGAACTGTCAGTAAAAATTCTAAAATCTGTAAAAGATCCCATTATTCCACCTCTTACAAGAGTAATAAACTCCTGCATCACTAACAGCTGTTTTCCTGACAAGCTTAAACTTGCCAAAGTTTTGCCACTTTTTAAGAAAGGAGATGTCGATGATGTTAATAATTATCGACCCATATCAATATTGCCAGTCTTTTCAAAGATTTTTGAAAAGGTGTTGTACAAACAAATTGTGCAGTATTTTACAAGCAAAAATCTTTTCTCCAATAGTCAGTTTGGTTTTAGAAGTGATAAGAGCACTATAGATGCAGTTTTGGACTTTGTCGCGTATGTTTCGGATGCATTAGAATCAGGGAAATACTGTCTTAGTGTTTTTCTTGATTTAAGAAAGGCTTTTGACTGCATATCTCATGATATTTTATTAACCAAACTATCTTTTTATGGTTTTGACGACAAGAGCCGTGCCATGCTTAAATCATACTTATCTAACCGGAAACAGTTTACCCAATTTAAAAGTAGCGTTTCTGAGTATCTTCCTTTACATTTTGGTATTCCCCAAGGTTCAGTTCTCGGACCGCTACTATTCTTAATATATGTTAACGACTTGCCTCTCGCTATGACATCTAAATCAATTCTTTACGCTGACGATACAACATTACTAAATTGCAACCATGATCTAGAATCCCTTATTACGGAAAATGTTTCTCTGGTGAATAGTGCAAACTCTTGGTTGTCTAGCAATAAACTAATTTTAAATACAGATAAAACCCAGACCTTGCTACTGAGCACCAGAAAACATGATTTTGCCAATCCCCCTTTCGTTAAATTTCTTGGTATCCACGTTGATCCTTACCTTCGTTGGGATCAGCACGTGGATGTACTCAGTCGTAAACTGCGATCGACCGTGTATCTAGTAAGGAATCTGAAGCATGAAGTCAGCATAGATGTTGTATTGAAAGCCTATTTCTCCCTCTTTCAGTCCCACCTAACCTATGGGTTAATAATCTGGGGACATTCACCTGCAGCCAAAAGAATTTTCAGCTTACAACGTAAAGTTGTAAGAATAATTGCCAGTGCTCCTTTTAGAGCGGATTGTCGAGATCTTTTTGTAAAGCTGAAAATAATGTCATTGCCTTCACTATTTATTTATTTGTGTCTATTGTTTGTACGCAAAAACTTGCACAATTATATCACTTTTAGTGAAACGCACGAGCACAACACGCGTTGTAAAAATAATATTCGTGGTAAGTTTTTGCGCTTAAATAAATCCAGGAATTGTTCAAATTACTTTGCTGTGAAATTTTATAATCTTTTACCAGAGACTATTACTACACTACCACTAGACAAATTCAAACTTAAACTTAAACACTTATTTATAAATAACCCATTGTACACAATTGATGAATTTAACAACGTTAATTTTGATGAACTTTTATGACTTTGTCTCTTAATATTGTATTGACTGACTGAAAGCAGTTCTTTGTATTTGTAATTTGGTCAATAAAACTATTATTATTATTATTATTATTATTATTATTATTAATATATTATATAGTTTGTAAATGATTTTATAATTTTCATTTTTACGATTCTCTCTAAAGAACGCATTAAATTAAAAAATACATCGCTTATAAATTAATAGCAAGTTGAAATTGTATTTGTAGTGTTATTAACGGTACTTGTAGTCGCAGTCTTATAAAGTTTGTAAGTTTACGATTTTTGGTTGGGCCGCATTCATACCCGCCTTGGGCGGCCTGCTTTAGAGGGTATGTCAAGTTCTTTTCTAAATATATTTGACAAAAATCCCGTTAAACCAGCGTTTCCCAAATTATGCGCCGCGGCACCCTGGCCCTGGCGCCGTGGCTAGGCTACAGGGGTGCCGCGAAGACCTAGGACCTAGGCCTTTTTTCTGTTTGGTGATCACTTTGCAGTTTGAGAGGTAGTACCTTTTTTGTCATCACTTTGTAGTTTAAAAGTGAAGTCCTTTTTTTTGGTCATCACTTCTATTTTCATATTTTCACCTGTCAAATAATATAAAATTAAAAATGATATAGACCAAAGTATTGACTTGGGGCGCCGCGGAAAAATTTTAATACATTAAGGGCGCCGGGAACCGAAAAAGTTTGGGATCCACTGCGTTAAACTAAAACGTTCTATAGGTTAATTTTGCTTTCCATTCCTTAATATACGCTTCTGGAGCTTTCATTTGATACCGTGCAATAAATTAAATAATAATAATAATAATAATAAATGTTTTCAACGACTGAAAAAATAATATTTCAGCTCAAACATAATCCGACTAAAAATTTCTGCTGTACAATTCCAGTTCATTTCAAAGTGCACTATTTAATTATTTATATATATTTAGATTTTTAGTTTAACCCCTCTCCATTACAGGATGTGGGGGATATAAAAATAGCACATTTTTGCTTTAAAATAAACAAAAAAAAAAAAAAAATACTACTGCTACTACAAAAATTACTGCTGTCAAAAAGTACTTCTCATCCGTTAACCTGCAAATCAGACTTTCATTTGATATAGACTTTCAGACACACAGATAGACAGACGGCAGACCAAACATACACAGTTTTATATTTGAGAGAAATTGCGCAAATATGTTTGTAAAGAATTTGACTAGGTATGTTGATAAAATATTTCAATTTTTATAATAACGCGTATACTTAGAGCGTCATTTGTTTTAACTAGTTCCTTCTGTTTTGTTCTTTAGAATACAACACATTACTTTTTTTTTTCGTGTCAAATTAAAGTTTTAGTCAGGTAAATTAATATAATAATAATTTAAATTATTAAAAACTATTTATATTTAATATTTTGCTTGATATTCTGGTGCAGAATCAGAAATAATTAAATTTACATTTAAATTTACAATAATAAAATGTTACACAGATGTCCAAATATAAGTCACGCATTAACATTGATCATATTGTGACAAAAAAAAAATAATATACTGCAACTATATAAATATTTATTTATTCAAGCACGTTATTAAATATAAATAATTTACAATATATAAATTACGCAATTTATATATTATCTACATTAACATTTAAGAAAAATTTGAGGTTATGTTACAATGTCCTGTCAATGCTTCAATTATAAACTGTTAGTTTTTATAAAATAATTTTTTTTTTACGAAAAATAATATAAACTAAAATAATACTCACAGAAATACTCCGCTTTACGTCGATTCGGTTTCCGACTATTCGTAAATCAATTATATTTTTTTAAATCAATTTACGTCTGTCAAGTTTTTCGAAAAATACTAATTTTTATTAAGTTAATAGCTTTTTAAAATTTAATGTTTGGTAAATTTAATATACATAAATTTAAGTCTCTAATGAACGCCAACAAGTTATTGAAGACACTGTGTCCATTTATTAACCATTTTACGCCCTGACCAATTCGTTTATGTTCTAAAGCAGTGCTTCTCAATGTGTGGTACAAGTACCAGTGTGAGTTTTGAGAAAAGAATGAGACAATAATAAAATTTAGCAGTAGCGCATTAAGAGGGAAGTCCAGCGGGTTCGGGCCCACTACTTGAGCGCTTATTTAAAATGTCTTAATTTATTTGGGGTTAAAAATAACTAAAATATTTCTTTTTAACCAATTTTCCATCCAATTTAACCATCACTATAATTATTCATTTTGTTAATTACTAGCTGTACCCGGACTTCGTACGGTATGTGTTGTAATGTAAATGATAAGTGAGATTTCAAGTTCAAGTAGGAAAATAAATAATCGTTTCTGTATTCAAAACCAATCGTTTATATATATATTTTTGATGTTAAGTAAATAATAAATGAGATATTTCAACTTTGTAAGTAGCGACTCCCCATAGCTCCATAAATATATATATATATATATATATATATATATTTGTGCAGAGAAGAATAGTTTTTTTTTTAAAATTAATATAAACGTTTATTATATTCATATTGGCTGTGACGTACATAAAATATTTCAATTTTATAGGTAATACATTTTCTTATTAAAAACTCCATTGGACAGAACAGAAACATTTCCTCATTCTTAACACATTTTCTCAGGTATATTTATAACGTAAAGTAAATAATCAAAGATATTTGAAGATTTTAGTTTTAGGGTGACTCCTCGTAATTGTCAAATATTCATCGAATCGAAAAAGTGAATAGAACAAAAAAGATTTTTTTTCCTATTATAAATATATAAATATTTTTCATTAAGCCAATAATAAGGGAGATATATCAAAAGTTTAGTATAAGAGTGTGTCTCTTGTTTAAAATGCATAGGTATAATATGTTAAGGAGAAAAGTAAAATATCTTTAAGCATCTTGTGGAATTTCACTGGAAAATTTGTAACAGTATATATGGCAAGATTATACACATATTATTTTTTTCTAGGTAAACATCTAACATGTGGGAGACCGACTGTCCAATTATAGATTCGCATTCCCCGAGAATCGTTCGGATTGACTCCATTACAATCAGCGATCTGGCGGAAGTATGATTATTGAAAGAATGGAGTCGGCGAATGGAGTTATTAATTTATGTGTATATTCTTTGGTCTAGGCCGGTACCAGCCAGTGGGAGATGGAAAATCCAATTGTTGAAACAGCCCATGATCAAAAAAATGACTTGGATGACCCCGGTAAGGATCAAGATTTTGTAGAAGTCTGGTTATCGGATGAAGAAACACCAGCAGATTCGGTGGCACCAGCAGAAGCCAACTGCGACAGCATATTTATGCTAAGCTATTTCAGCGCTCCAGCTCCTTCGATCAGACGCCGAAGATGTCACTGTCATTTCTCCTTTTCTGAACATTACGAATATCTGCTCTTAGCACTTGGTGCGGTGTTAATGTTTATCCTTGTGCTCTTATTATGAGATATTACTAATTTGCGTAAAGCATCATTATGTGTCAAAATTAAAGTTACTTTGAAAATAAATATGAATGTATTTATTGTTATTATTTAGTTGTATAGTCCTAAACAGTAGTAGAGGCTTTCCTAAAACTGCGCATACACGGCGAACATGTTTTACAACCTGGTAGGTCACACAATACATCTTTTTCTTCACACGCTCGTCAGAAAATCGTCGTTAATATTGTCCAACATCAGTTAGTTATCAAAATTGAAAGAAAAATGTTGAACGAGGTGTTGAGTGTTTTGATAATATATACAATTCTCGATGATGAAAAAGGACTAAACAGGAAAATATAAAAAGAATTTGAACAAAAAGTGGTTTCAGAAAAGGAGAATATATTCCCATAGGGGAAAGTAGCCGTATATCGGATATCATTTATAATTGGCCTCTTGTTTTGAGATATTGATGAAATTATAATTTACTTAGGAAGTTATACAAACAAAATATGTAGACCGAAGCATTTATTACGAATCGTGTTAAGAAAATTAATAAATGTGTAATAGTAGTAGTATTACAGTTTTCCTAAAATAAAAATTGGTCTCCAAATTTCATACACCCTAACCGAAATTATGGAATTGATCATAAACTCGTTAATATTCATTGGTTACATACAATAACTAAGTACCTTAATAATTAAACATACGCTTTTTTCTTGTGACTGTCTGCAAAGTCTTTATCATCTCAAATTGCATACCTTAAAGCAGTGTTTCTCAAGAGAAGGTCCGCGGACCACCAGTGATCCCAAGACAATTTTTAGTGATCCGCGAAAGTTTTTATATGTGTTTTTCGCAGTTTTTAAATAAAATTATGCACATTTTTTATGTAAATAATTTATATTTTGTTTATTTTCTGTAAACGCTCTGTGATTTTCTACAAATAAAATAAATGTATTTAGTAGCACATTAAATATATTTGTTTTCTTGCAAAAAATGAACCAACAATTATTATTAGTGGTCCGCGTTAGAAAATTATATATTATACTGGTTCGCGGAGCGTTTTTGGTTGAGAAACACTGCCTTAAAGTATCCGAAGTTAGGTAACTTGTTTGACTTCTGTTAGAACTTTATATATTTTTTTAATAAAGAATATATCTTAATTACCTACTTCCAATGAAAACAATTCATTGTATTATGTACTTACAAGAATACACGGAGCATATTTTAATTCAAGATGCTTAGTTAGAAAAATGCACTTCGTTTGTAACAACTGTTACAATATACCTATATATATATATATATATATATATAGTTGAATGTAGTTCTTGACGAAAATAGTATAAGGAGAAATAAAAGTTCTTATATACACGTAGTGGTGTGTCACACCGCTACGTATTTCCAGTGGTCTAGTTTTAGTAATGTTAGTAGTTTTATATTTTATTGTTTAATTAACTTTAGACTGAAGATGACTGGATTTCCCAGTCGAAACGTCTCCTAGTATATTTTATTTAATAAATTTTGACGAGTAAATAAGAACTTTTATTTCTCTCTCTCTCTCTCTCTCTCTCTCTCTCTCTCTCTCTCTCTCTCTCTCTCTATATATATATATATATATATATATATATATATATAATATATATAAAGATAAAGATAAATTTTAGGCTGAATGCGCCAAAATTGTAACATAAATAATTTTGACTGTTGGGAAACCAAATTGTAATATAAAGGTTACAAAAAAAAAAAAATAATAAACTGCAATGGCTGTGTTCATAAGTTTATACAAAGTTATCAGATTCAGCGAATACAATGGCTGTGCGACTTCTGCGAACACATCGGCTAGCTGGTGAGGATGAGATCTAATCTCTAGGTGCTGGGGATGCATCTGAGAGATACGCAGCCTAAAGGGGAAATAATACAGGGCGCCACAGACTTAAGATTAGCACCGATCTGTTCAGCTGTAAGCCTGAACAATTTTCTAGAAGGTTGCCAAGATGTCGGCTCGCATATAGGTTCCTGAGGAGAGAAAGAAGGAATGTTGACTCATCTCATATTACAATAAAACACATCAATTGTTATAACTAATGAATTTAATATTAATAACATCTCTCCATACAGAGGGCGGCGGAAATGATTTTACAACTAAACTACAACTATATTCTGTCACGAAAGGATTGATTACAACTAGAAAAATATTAATAATATCTCTTCACACAGGGAAAAAGGGAAATTTCGCCAAAAACAAAAGGGAATTTTCCACATCTGATAGATTGATAGATGTCCCGTATTCAAACTTTTGTGCAGTTGACTTGTATTGAAGGAGATGAGTGAAGGATGATTCAGTTGACCTTTTTTTTTTGCTCATCACTTAATTTTTGAGAGGTGAGAAGCTTTTTTTTTAGCACTTGTATCACGTTCCATTGTAAAACAACTGGTCACTTTAGACAAGGGAATTTTTGTTGAGAAAAAGGGAATTTTTGCACCACCCAAAGGAAATTTTCCTTTCAGGCAGGTGGCAACAGTGGTTGAAAGTATAGTTGACATATTATAGGTATGGACATTGCTACACAAAATTATATAAATATAAAAGTTATTTAAAACCCACAAATAAGTATATTTAACAATATTATTAAGTTATTGAAGGACATAATTTTAAAAAATTTTCTACAATTAAAAGTATCCTATTAGATAGATAAAAATGCCTTTCCAATTTTGATGTATATCTTGCTACTCATTTTATTTTACATTGTTAGTTTTGTACAAGAAACTTACAATTTGTGGGGGTTATACCTACGTACCGTTTAAACCGAGTACCTGACTACTCTACGTGTACCTCTTATCTGTAGGGCAAACTGATAGTTTGTCCGAGAAATATCTAAATGTACATTTAGTTTTTAATAAAGATGTATTAAGACGTTTGCACTGGGAGCACTCTGAAAGTACTCGTTGGTGAGGCGATTTACCAACGGGTAGTTAGCGAGTCACTTCAAATGTAATTCAATGATGCGGACGGCCTATTAATGAGTAAGACCGTGAGGGAATCCCCACTGAATTGGACGGTCTTAAAGGAAAGATTCAGTGTTCCATTTCAGATTTACTCCTTCAAAAACAATTTAAGATTTATCATTGGCTATATACCTGAAGCTTATTGTAGCCAATGAGCGCTACGCGCGCGGGTAGATAATGTCTGATGCTCTACTTGGTTTTTTGGTGGAATTGAAAGGTAAGATAGACCGAGGCGAATCGCATCAATTTTTCTTCAAGGATCAAAAAATTATAAATAACATATTAAATTTCGAAATTTTATTAGAATTAGTACATATTTGGCTTTAAGATAAACTCTAACATAAATAAGAATCGAGTTATATATAAGGACTGTACATTGGTGTAAACATAACGATATCTACTGCGGGAAACTGAAAAAAAAGTGTTTGTTAAAATTGAATTAAATTGAGAAAACTCGATAGATCAACAAATAAGGTAGAGCTGCATGCGATAAACTTATAGTTTAGGCAGTTACTTTTTTTTTAACCTAAATGCCTCTCGACAAAGCATGGGCCTTGCAACATACGCTGATTCATGGATACGCCGAGCAAGACTTTGCATACAACAGCAGGGTGATAATCGTACTTGAAACTATGACTTTAAAGTGACATATTTTGAATTATTTTTATTTTTATTATGATCATTTTCGGTCAACTTGGTCTGGTCATCAAATTTTTTTACCCTACTTGCACATTGTAGTTTCGTGAAAAAACGTGAAAACGTGGTACCTCTATCTTGATACATCCTGTATATCAATTCTAGATATGTTCCACGGACCAGATTTGGTTAAACCGCCGGCCAGATTGGGTTAAACCAGGGGCCAGATTGGGTTAAACCGGGGCCAGATATTTAAAAATCACAGAGGACGGGTGGTAGAAATTCCGAAAATCATTTCAGAACGTGGAGAAGAAATTCTGAAATAAGAATTTCTGAATTAAGGACAGGGGGAATGAAGAAATTACGAAAATCATTTAAGGACGGAGGGGGGTATGCTTCCAAAAAACAAGGGGCAGAAATTTCGTTGGGGCTGTTTGAAACTTATTGTTGGGGCGTATATGAATTAAAAAGTGTCCTCCCCAAATATTTTACTTACCAACCGGTAAAAATATTCAATACCAAAATATAAAATTTGATTCATACTACTCGTATGAATAGATTAATACGATGAGGCAGTAAAGGTTTTTTATTTACACATATCCATTATATTTTTTTTTTCAGTAAACCTACTCTGTTTATTATGTTTAAGCGCAACTAATCTGGATTTTGGTTTTCCCAAGTTATAACGATGACATTTGACATTGACGATTGACATTTAACAAAAGGAAAATATGTTAACATTATAAAAAATAAAATACAATGAAATTTTTTAAAACTAATATTTTCGAAAATTTGTATTAAAAATGACACAAAAAGTCAAGATGTAATGAAAATGACATTTTATAAAAACAGCTCACCCCAACCTAAAATATTTAATGTAAATATAGTCTGTTTCTTTGGTTTAAGCGGAACTAGATGTTGAAATCTAGTAACTTTTAACTATTGAATGAAGATATTTATAATTTTGTTTAAGTTTTAAGTTCGTGGTAACTTAAGAAAATAAAAATTATATTTAGTTCCGCTTAAACATTTGGAATAGACTTTACGATTTACGAATGAAAGGAGTCGGAGTCAATTTTAAAAATACCGACTCGGGAGTCGATTATTTTTTTGACGCTGCCTTATCGCCCAAGTAATTCGATCCGAAGGGGATCGAACCCTGCGAGAAGAGACAATATTATTTTTTGTTTTTTTTTTTTTTAATTTTTATATTGTTTAAATTATTTTTTCAAAATTCTAGTTATATTTTGGCAAATGTTGCATTTAATTTTTAAAAGCGTAAATTTAATAACCAGTGGAAACTGTTTAAATTATAATTTAATTCTGTTTCAATGTACACGAAATCAGAGGGGCGGAACTTATAACAACTAATGGAAGCCATAGGCGCAATTTTTAAAATTCTTAATGAACCTTGCTATATAAAAAAAAAATACTGCACATATTTAGAAACCTAAATAATGGTATTAGGCGAATTAAAATTAACAAAAAAAATATTTTGATATAAAATTTGTTTTGGCATCCCAAATAATCATCATTCACTTACTAAATACCTGCAAAACCCTGAAATATGTGAAAATTCACACTTCACATCAATTTTTTATTTTTGCGAATTTTTTAGTTGAGAGATATTTCAACTTATAAACTTGAAATATCTCTCCTATTATTGACTTAACATTAAACATGTGCATAACAAAAGTTGTTATAATATCAATAATATAAATAAATAAATAAATAAACAAATCTTTCTTTAATATATCAGACCTATAATGAGATATCGACTTGGTTTTTGCTTCCAAAGGTTACCCATAGACATGTACAAAAACGTATTTTGCTCTGATCAACCCATAAACGGCAAATCGAGATTCAAGGTTAGTTATAAAACGCTTCGTATGGCCTGTGTTTTATTTCCTTTTGGCACATAGACGTCTATTTAGAATCTGTACATGTATTAAAACTCAAAAACGGCTTAACCGATTTTAGTGCTATTTGCAACAGTGTCTTGCAAATTTGTCTGGAAATATTTTAAGCTATATATCATCGCTGTATGACACCAGGCTTCCGATCAATTAAGAAATATTTAGAAAAAAGTCGGAAAATTTTTCCGTATTATAAAAAAATATAAAAGATACACATATTCAAAATATATATTAACGGATTTTAGGGTTTAATATTGCTACAAAAATGTTCCCGACAATATATATCACAATTTTTTTTATTTTCATTTTTGACGACAATTATAACGTTAAATTCGCTGTTGAACTTTATTGTAACCCCCTAAGCAATACGAAGAAAAAACTTCCTTGGGTGGCAAGAATATTTACTAACGAAAAAAAGTGCTCCGACCTATATAGGTACGATTTATAAATCAGGAATAATCACGGAGTAATTATAATAAATATCATAACAATTATAATAAATAATTTCGTAAGGTGCAACATAAAATGTTTCACGTGATCGGCGCTGCATTTGGCGATGAGAGATTCTCACATAGGCATTTTATGTGGCATTTTCCTGGATTAACACAACGGGACACTTATACGTGTTGTTACTAAATGTCTATGCTACCAATGTTTACAAAGAAGTTCGTACTTAAATTATTTGTATAAGAAGCATATATTAATACAATGGTAGATTAAAACAAATAAATATATTTGAATGTAAAACGATTCGCAGCAACCAGTCTTGAACAGATTTCGAAATGGGTCCGATCTAAGCGGGCTACGACTATTTTTTTTCGGTAGCGAAGCAGCAGGTATACTGCTAGTCCTATATAAATTTATCTACAACGAAAATTAGAATACAAAAAAAACTTGAAAAACTTAAACCATGGATGACCGTTGGTCTACTTAAACCATTGCATACATGACTACCATTACTAACACATGCGCATAATGAAAATTTTAAAACAATATAAAACATACAGAAATTATATAACAAAATTAATACAAATTGTAAAAAAAGATTATTATACAAACAAGTTATCCGAAATAGGCAGTGTTGCCAGATGTACGATTTAAATCGTATTTGTACGATTGTTTTTGCATGTGTACGATGTACGACTTCTTGGTATCAGATGTACGATTTTTTTGATGTTTTATTGCTGAAACATATTTATTTATATACATTTTTAGTAAGTTAAATATTAATATTATATAATGCGATATATTGAATATTTTAGCCATTGGATTTCAAATCGACGCGCTCTTAAATAGAATGGTTTATCTCGCTAAGATCAGGAATGCTCGGGCATATTCGAATATTCAAAAATATAAAGCTCACTCCTCATTAGTTAGAGTACTGTACTCAGTAGCGCACACAGGGGGGGGGGGCTCCAAGAAGGATGGAAATACCAAATTTTTTAATTAGCATTATGGATCTTAGGTAAATATATAGATATGGATTTAAAAGTAATAATAATAATAATATTTATTAACCATGTTACATTATACATGTTTATAGCACGTCAATATACAAGTAAAAAAAAAATACAAATAAAAGTACAGATTTAAAAACAAATTAAAATACAAATTGATATACAAATTATAATATATATATATACATATACATATATATATATATATATATATATATATATATATATATATATATATGTTAGCATCTAGCCTTCCACGAAGCCCTGTTACGTCACCATAAAATGTTATCAAGATGCAATCCGCAATCTGGACCCACTAATGATAACGACTCATTAACGATAATGTTGAAGGCTCATTACACTAATTGGTTTTTATAAAACACACATAGAATTTGATAGAGAGATCAGATGTTGTCTTACGTTGTAAGAGTGAATACATAGAATAAAATAGTCTGTGAACAACTTGAGTTTTATTTAAACAAAAAATCCCTATTTGTTTACATATATATATATATATATATAATAAAACGCAGGTTCTCTTTTATTCGTCAGTTTATTAAAATAGTTCTTGTCAATTTATAAAATATAAAACGTTTCGTGCATGGGTAGTATGCACATATTCAGTATATATATATATATATATATATATATATATATATATATATATATATATATATATATATATGTTAGCATCTAGCCTTCCACGAAGCCCTGTTACGTCACCATAAAATGTTATCAAGATGCAATCCGCAATCTGGACCCACTAATGATAACGACTCATTAACGATAATGATGACGGCTCATTACACTAATTGGTTTTTATAAAACACACATAGAATTTGATAGAGAGATCAGATGTTGTCTTACGTTGTAAGAGTGAATACATAGAATAAAATAGTCTGTGAACAACTTGAGTTTTATTTAAACAAAAAATCCCTATTTGTTTACACATATATATATATATATATATATATATATATATATATATATATATATATATATATATATATAAATCCGGGCAACAACTTGGCGTCCACATATAGTTATTACCGTTTGGCATCCACCAGAAATACAAGTGATATCTTTACGTTTGTTGAAGTATATTAACTTAATTTTGGCATAGATTAACGAAAGCGCATCAGTTTTTACAAATTTTGAACTATTTTAATATACACATTTCATTTTTTCACGTTTACAATAGTATTTTAATCGCTTCCTTTTATTTTAAAAACAATATTACGTCCTGCCAATATACACCTACAGAATGCAGGTAATTTTACGTCCGTAAGTATATCTGTTACACATTTTACCAGTAAACTTGCATCCTACATAGTTGCCAATTATACTTACTGTTATATTAATGTAAACATATCTTAATCGAACAGCCTGCAAAACTTTACAAAAAGTTCTTAGGAATGACTTATGCATATGTTACGCAAGATATGTAAATAAAAAGACAGATTACAATAAGTCAATTACTTTTATTTAATTCAGTATAAAACAAAAAACAAACAAATAAACATATTAATTAAAAATGAAGAATACTTAACAAAAAATAAACAATTGATTATTTTTTATATATTAAGACGTTCATTTATATTCTTGGAATTGAGAATTATAAAATAGGTTAGCGCCGTTATACGATTTATTATCAAAATTAAATAGTTTTTAATATTTTTTATAATACGGTTTAACCATTTTTATGGTTTATATGTCAATCGGTGTTTAGGTGAGTGTGTAATCTAAGGAATCCATCAGTCCTATTTTGACAGGGACAGTCCCGTTATCATAGATAATGTCCCCAGAACATTCCCCGAGACATGAAAATGTCCCGTTTTTAGTGATACCTCTTTTACCTGCCAATAAAACTTAATTATGTTAATCTCATATTTTTTTTATAAAACATATATCGAATTTATTTTGGTTGTTGATAAATTACATGTATATGTCAGCGCCAAAGAATTATTAACATCAAATTATTAATCAAAAAGATCAAGATAGTTTTTAATGAGACATTTTGTAATTTTTCAATTTTTTGTCCAATTTTAATTTTTTTTTTATTTTTTTTATAATTTTAAAAAATCCTAATTTAAGGACAATAGAATGTGGTTTAAATTTTTCAAATCTTCATATATTGTTTAGTATAGAAAAAAAGGGGCCTTAAAACCCCATCTGATACAATAAACACGGATCCTCATACAAACCTTTGAAAATGATCAAAAATCGAAAAAATGTTTTCTCTCCGATTTACTTAAAAATGTGTATATTTATGTATTTTGAGTCGTAGATCTTAAAAATAATATCAATTACAAACTACGGTTTACTGTTTTTGAATAAATTTAAAAAAAAAACGACAGAAAATGACTGTATTTCAAAATACACATATAAGAGGGCGCTTTAAATATATTTTTTAGACTTCCCACCCTAAATTTGGCCTAAATAAAATTTAAAAAAAAAAGGTAAAATTTGCGAGAACGATTATATCCCTTACTAGGTATAGAGAAGTAACACGCTCGAATACGCTAACTGGTAGATATGTCCCGTTTTTCAGTTTGAGAATTATGGGAACCCTAGTGTAATCGTCAAAGCGGAAATTCGTCTTTAAATTCAGACAAACGAGGCAAACAATTCAGCAAAAAGAGATGAGAAGGATAAATATTTGTGTTGAAATGATTTTGAATATTGCATATGTATTATAATATCAGGAACTGATATATAAAAATATGCTAAGTGAAAATGCGATAGATAAAATTTTTATTAAAAATAAGACGGACGTTAAAAAATTGATGTGAAGTGTGAATTTTCATACATTTCTGGGTTTTGCAGGTATTTAGTAACTGAACGATGATTATTTGGGATGCCAAAACAAATTTTATGTCAAAATATTTTTTTATGAATTTTAATTCGAATGCCTAATACCATTATTTAAGTTTCTAAATATATGCAGTATTTTTTTTTATACAGCAAAGTTCATTAAGATTTTGAAAATTGCACCTATTGCTTCCATTGGTTGCTTACATCATAAGTCCCGCCCTTTGATTTCGTCAAACAGAATTAAATTATAATTTCAACACTTTCCACTGGTTATTAAATTTACGCTTTTAAAAATTAAATGCAACATTTACCAAATATAACTAGAATTTTAACAAAATAATTTAAACAAAATAAAAATGCAAAAAAAAAAACAAAAAATAAAATCAACAGGATTCGAACCCTAGTTTGCAAGTTAACTTATAAAATTAACCGTACGACAAATCCAACCACGCCACGAGAGCTACTGATGTGGCATGTTACACAACGTATTATATAATTCACATATTTTAGTTAAAAACACAAAAAATGCGTTATTTTCCGAAAACATAATCTGATCAAAAATTCCTGTTGTACTATTCCGGTTCACACCAATGTATATTACTTAGAATTTTTTCAGATTTTTAGTTTAAACCATCTGGGCTACAGGGTGTGGGACAAAAATTTTTTTGCACAATTTTGGCAAAAATCGCATGGAAATAATTTATTTTGCAAAAATAAAATTTTGATCGTTAATCCACTTACTAAGGGCTTTCATTTGATACCCTACTCTTGAATTGAAAAAAAAATATTTTTTTTTCGATGAGCACATATTTGTTTATATTTTTAGAGGGATATGTTTTTAGATGTTTTAGTATTTTTCCTATGTGCGGGTCAAAGAGTTTTATAAGCATGCCAAATTTCAACTCTCTAGGTTTAGCCGTTTGGCTACAATTTTTACCGAACAGACAGACAGACAGAAAGACAGACAGACAGACGGCAAAATGACGGTATAAGGGTTTTTTGGTCATACCTACAAAACCCTAAAAACTGTAAACGATGAAAAAGCATTTGGTGTGTATTAAAATGCAGTTCGCTTAGGTTCAATAATATAAGCTATTATATATTATTTGCAAAAAACATGCGTTTATAGCTGTTTATAAACTTTTTAATTGTTTAAATTAATCCACACTTTAAATGCGCGCTAAAACTGGAAAGAAAAATGTGGAAAAAGAAACATTACCTCCAGTCATATAAGGTGTCATTCCTTTTACATGTAAAAAGAATTAGCTAAGCTTACAAGTTAGTCAAATGCCTTAGCAAGCGTAAGGGGGGAGGAAAAATCTTTTGTAGTCTTATAAATGGAACGTCCTTACAACTTAGATTATCTTAAGTAAGGTAAAATTACTTATTGTGGTAAAAGAAAAGCAGTTATAGTAAGAGACCACTCTTCATAGTTTATTTATTTTTTATTTTTGCACTCGAAATTGATTCTATCATGATTTTTAACTAATCATCCTTTTCTCTTTATCTAATAATTATGAACATTTCAAGATTACTTTCTTAACTTTTGTAACAAGCAAAATCTGTCGAGAAAAGCAACTTTTTCTCGATAATTCAAAAATAAGATTCATTACATCTGTTTTTTATTTACGACGAGTCGCTATGTGTTGGACACATCAGAATTATTCAATATTCAGGCCACACAATTTTATTACTCATTATAGTTGGGGAATCCTGTTGTTTAACTGCTCCCGTGTTATACAACGTTGCCAAGTGTAAGGACGCAAAACACTCAGCAATATATGTAAATGTATATTAATCCGAATATACAGCTAGCGACAGTGGCGCTCATGGTGGCAAAAGCAAAAACTAGCAATTTATACATTTTGAGAAAATATCATCATTTTTGCGTCCAGACTAAAATTCGTAGATAGCTTCTAGAACACTTAATGAGCCCAAAAAATAATTTTCATGGCGATGTAAACTTGCGTCCGTATATCGGACGCAGTATGCACCTGGACGCAAGATTAAATGTAAATTTTTAATGGGTGGATGCAGAATTGTAGCTTGGATATATATATATATATATATAATAAAACGCAGGTTCTCTTTTATTCGTCAGTTTATTAAAATAGTTCTTGTCAATTTATAAAATATAAAACGTTTCGTGCATGGGTAGTATGCACATATTCAGTCAGTCAATCAGATAAAATCACCACGTAGTCAACTCGATGTTTAAAACTGTGTGATATTTATTTATATACAAATATTAAATTGGTATCAAAGAAGTGTAAAAGACGGCTTTGGAGAACTTTTTCACAAATTTTAGAAAATATAGGCGTAATCGAAATTGGACGGTAGTTGTCAGGAAGGGCAACATCACCTTTTTTAAAAACAGGAATAACCTTACTACATTTAAGAGCTGAAGGAAAAATGCCAGTCAAAAATATTTGATTTATAAGATGAGCTATTATGTCAGATACAGAATTAGCAGTGACTTTGAGCATTTTGCTACTAATTCCGTAAGCATCCATACTGTTACTATTTTTTAGTCAGTTAATAATCGACGCTACTTCATATTTATCCGTAAGTCGTAGATAGATATTTTTAGAAGTGGGAAATTTGTTAATGAAAGACAACGGGTTAAAATTAGTAATCGGTATTGACTCAATTAATTTTACAGGTATATTCACAAAATGCTCATTAAATAGATCAGCATCTAAATCCGTTTTGTGATTTACCTTTTTGTGAGGTCTATGTTGGTTAATTAAGTACCATGCTGCCTTACATTTATTATCTGCCGAACTAATGAAATTATTAAAAGCATTTTTTTTTATGGATTATTATTTCTCGTTTATAAATTGTACGGAAGTCCCTGTATAATCTTTTATATGTCTCATTCTTGGTTGATTCGTACATAGTTTTAAGAATGCCAAGCTTGTCTCTCATGACTTTTAATTTTTCACTAAACCATTTAATTTTCTTATTATTAGAATTGACTGTCTTAAATCTGAAGCAAGAATCAATATTCATCTTAAAAATTTGAAGCAGACTATCAGCGAAACCATTAGGATCAGTGAGTCTGAGTAAAGAACTGAAATCAAGATTTTCAAAATTAGATTTGAATATTTCCATATTACTGTTATTAATTAATCTAACTTTCTTTTTAGTTTTGTATATGATCTTGTTTTTAAAATTTTTAAGATGAAAAGAGATTGCTCTATGGTCAGATAGACAGGGCTCAAATACAGATGATATATAATTATTTGGATGCAAATTGGTGAATAAATTGTCGATGCAGGTTGCAGAAGTTGAAGTTACGCGGGTTGCGGAGGTGATTACTTTATGCAAACCAAACGTGGCGAGCATATTGAGAAGAACTGCACCTTGTTTAGTTTGCAAGTGAAAATACACGTTAAAATCACCAACAAAAATTATCTTATAATTAGCATACTTCGCATAAATAGTAACAAGGACATCTTCAAGAAGCTCCAAAAACGTATCAAAACAGCCTTTGGGCGATCTATAGAGAGATACAATTAGCAGACCAAGTTCAGTTACGACTGAGCAACAAAATTCACCATCTATTTCCTTAGACTGTAAAGGGACGTTTTTAGCACTCAAATTGAAATAGTTGTTTTTTAAGTAGATAGCCGTGCCACCATTCTCGTAGATTGATCGAGAAAAGTGATTAACTAATGAGTAATTATCAAGTACTAAATTTTTAATTTGAGTATCACTGAGTCAGTGCTCATTTATAGAGATGATATCATAAGGGAAACTAGTGAGCAATGATGAAATTTCGTCTATCTTATTCTTAAGGGCTTGAATATTTATATGTAAGATATTTAAGTTATCAGGAGAAAAATCTATAATTAGTTTAGAGTTACTTTGGGACGCCGGTTTTTTGCTAAAAAAGTACATTTCATTTTTTGAATATTAGGGGGTTGGCTGATGGCCTGATTCATAACTTGGGATGATGCGCAGAGATGACTTTCTTCTCCAGAGTTTAGGTCCACACAGAATGACTCCTCCGAAATTAAATGAATGGTCTCTTCAGTAGATGTTTCCAAGGTTGCGGGGTTTTCATAGTATTTAGAGTTTTTCTTGTTGGAGTTTTTGATTCGATCGACAATAGTTTGACATATTAAGAATTTGCCTCGTTTGTTCATATGAAGACCATGATTGGTCATGTGTTTATGTTCAAGATGAATGTTTGGCTCAATAAAATCAATATTATGACGTTCTAAAATTATTTGATTAAGAAAAGAATTAAATCTGAAGACGTTATTATTAAATATAGCATTGTGTTGCCAGAAAGGAACACCTAACACAATAACATTTGTATGATTTAAAGATGTAAAAGTCTTTAATATGATATTTTTGTAAACAATTGCATTCTTAAGGGCATCATTGCTACCAGCCATGATAATTACATAATCATTAAAAGTAAATTCTTTTGTCAGGGAAGACAAATTAGAAACAACACAATTAAATTGAGCATTAGGTTTGAAAATAGAGGTTATATTATAATTCTTAGCAGGCAAAAGGTTTGTTAATATAGGGCCCATGTCCCGGCCGTGATTGTCTGCAAGTACCAATACTTTATTTAAATTATTATTAACTTTGCTACCATCTTTGCTATCGTCAACAGTATCCGGTGTTTTATTCCTTTTTTTGTTTACAATATTTGGTGGTCTAGAGTCAGATTTAATCTGGTACTTTTCTAAATTATTTACTCTGGATCGTAATTTTTTATTATTATTAGTTATTTTGCGATTATTTTTAATTAATTGATTAACAGTATTTTTTAACTTCATTATTTTAGATTTTAATATATTAATCGTAGTTAATTTTCTTTTATTCTTCTGTTTTTTCGTGAGAGAGTTTTTGGAACTATTACAATTTGTAGGCGTACACGAAGATAAATTCAAAGTTTCAATTTTATCTGGTTCACCAATAGTGATGAAAGAGGAAGAAAATTGATCTTTGAATAGATTAATTAATTCACGCTTATTACCCTTTCTAGGCAGTCCAAGTTTATCTAGTTCAATTTTAAGATCAGTTAATTTCAAACTATCAATTCTAACCTGACTCATTTTTAAAAATTATTAAGTAGATACTTGTAGTTACTAACAAAATGTATCAAGACACGGTGAAACACGAAATACGAAAACTTGTGATAAAATAATACAGTTTGATTTAATTTTACATATAAAAAAAACTTTTAACATTTGATTAAAAAAACTTTACAAAAATAATAATAAATAAATAAATAAATATCAGAAAGAATAAGATACGATAAAATAGAATTTAAATTAAAAAGTTAAAAATAAAAAAATAAAACGACCGTGACTAGTTTTGAACACTGATTGTTAGATTTACGGATCTAACGCTATAGCCACTACTCTATTAGTACCACAAAAAAATATAACACTTTTAAAGGAGTAATGACAGGGATACAAAATTTTTCACCTCAAGGGGCCTATCATGAGGACTTACAAAATAACAAACAAAAGAAAGACCACGGATTGTTACAAATAAGTATAAAACAAAGGAAATTAAGAAGGAAATATCAATTTGTGTACTTATCTTTTTAAAGCAGTAGGCTGGTTGTTCAAGCGAAAATCATCTTTATGGACAACACCTGATTATTATTTATGATCCAAAAACACTTATAAATAATCAAAAATGTATAAACTATTTTTCAGATTGTATAGTTTTGTTTAATTATTGATTTAAAATAGTACTACAAATTATTTTTCACTATTTAATATTGAAAAAACTAATTTTATTTTAAGAGAATAAACAAAAATGGCGATGAATCCTAAAGTAGAGATGAGGACCTTTTTTTTTCTCATCACTTGTAGTTTACTAGTAAGGACCTTTTTTTGTTCATCACTTGTATTTTACAAGTGAGGATCTTTTTTTTGCTCATCACTTGTATTTTACAAGTGAGGACCTTTTTGTTTTTTGTCATCGAATAGAGGAGCCTTTTTTTATATCTTCACTTCTTTTGTCTACCGCCCCCCCCCCAAGAAAAATACCTGGGTGCGCCACTAACTGAACTACAAACTGAAATCGGCCTTGTCTGTATTAATATATTATTGTATTAATGTATTAATATAGAGATATGTATTTCCCTGAGAGTACTCTAATTTTACTAAAATATTTTGTGATTTTTAGTTTTCAACTACTTTAATTAATATTTCCTTTTTTCTCTCGACTTACCTCAAGTGCACAGTCTACAAATATCACTGCAGATTTTTGAGTTAAATTTCAAGGTATTTATAAAGTTTTTATATATATCTCTGGGATAAACAAAGGTATAAATCCTGTATTTTTCCCTCATCACTAATACACCAATCACTTCACTCATTCTAAATTATAAAATCTCTAAAAAAAATCGATCACTATTAACTGCCAAAAACAGCTGAGAAACGAAAATTAACGCGCGCCATCTATCAACCAACAAGTTACTTAAGTCAAAGTTACTTAAGTAACAAGTGTTGCTACTTGTCAATGATAGGAATTACCATGCTAAATTATCACACCTAGCGATATCTACAATTGAAAATACTTAATTAAAACATAAATATCAAAATGGAGGTACAGAAACCTTCAACTCAACTCTCATTTGCTGATAAATTAAAAAACAACGCAAATCAACCATTTTTTCCACTAAAATCATTAGCAATCCTTATAAATGTCGAAATTGCAAAGATAATAGGTGCACAAAATATCACTCACAGTTCCCGCATATCTTACAACAGAATATGCATGTACCTAAGCAGCGAAAAACTCGTTGAACAACTTGCAACACCCACAAATTCTTCACCATTGAAAATATACAATTTGAAATAAGAAGATTAGTAAATTCTGCTAGAAGAATAATAATTTCAAATATTTGCCCATCAATCCCTCACAGCTTAATTGAAAATGCTCGACAACAATTTGGTATAAAAACAACATCGCCAATAAACTTTCTACGGGCTGGTATGCAAGATCCAGAATTCGCACATATTTTAAGCTTTAGGCGCCAAGTTTACATACCGACAAATGAAAAAATTGAGATACCAAATTCTATTATCATACATTTTGATAACACAGAGTACCGCATATTCTTATCGGAAGATATTCCCATATGCACTAGATGTAAAGAACAAGGTCACCGAATGTTTGAATGCAAAATTACTTCAGAAACAGTCACGCCCACGCAAGTAAATAATGCTACCCCAGACAAGCCTGGAGACAACCCCCCAACCAATCATCCCAATATAATGGAAGACAACCTAACACAACCAAGTACCAGTCACCAAAATCTCAACCAGAAACTACAAGAAGGAAAAGATTTTAGCAGAAACCAAAAATTACCAATAAATTTACAAGAAGAAACGCTTGTAGAACCCAAACAGACTCATGCAAACAAAAAACCAAATATTACAGAAAGTAATTCAACTCTTCCAAAGAATAATCATATTAACTCCAGCCATCGGACCAGGAAATAACAAATTCCAACAGAATCCAGGATCACCACAAAGATTCTCAAGAAGAAACGAACAGACAAAATAAACAGAGCCCCACATTACTCAACAAAATTACAAAAAAAAAAACCCTAACAACCAGTCTGAGAGAACAGACGAAACTAACAAAACATGAAAAAACTGAAACAAACAAAAGACCTCTACAAAAAACGTCTATTTCCGACTTAAGTGACAATACAGACGAAACTGAACAATCTACCAACAAAAATAAAACTCAGCCCAAGTCAAATTTAAGTACAGAAAAAATAGTAAAACTACGTCCAACCAAAAAATCCAGATCCACAAGCCCCTCGCACTACATAACCACCGACGAATTAACTGCTCATATTCGAAATGAAATAAACACAAATCAATCAAAATACATACTAACATTCGAACAACTAATGGACTTTATAGACAACTCTACTCGAAGCAATGGCCCTCTAAATATATCTAAAATTTACACAACCGACACGCTGAAATTAATCGACATGATGGACAAATTATACCCATTTCTTCAACAAAAATCAATAAAAAGCAAATTTACAAGACTCTCAAATAAATTAAAACTTCAAATCGACGACGATGAAGAACAAGACGAAGAAGAAAAAGAATCTGAAGATATCAAAAATAAATAAGATGAACCTCATACAGTGGAATTGCAATAGTGTAACGGCCCATAAAGGGGAACTAGAACAACTCATACACGACATAAACCCCCAATATCTCAGTATACAAGAAACAAGACTTCGGGAACATCAAAACTCCCCCTTAAGAAAATATAAAGCATTCAGAAAAGATAGGCAAAATCAAAATATAGCTAGCGGTGGGGTAGCGCTATTTGTTAAAAATTCCTGTTATGCTGAACAACTTACTATTCAAACAAACTTAGAAGCAGTTGCTATACAAACATACATACCGGAAAAAATAATTATTGTATGTCTATATCTCCCTCCTGGCCAAATTATAAATGAAACTGAAATTGAAGCACTAATACAACAACTACCTACCCCATTCCTAGTAACAGGTGATTTCGACGGGCATAATATATTATGGGGCTCTGAAAAATCAGATTCACGGGGAAAGGTCATAGAGAACATACTCAGCAAAAATGATAATTTAATACTAATGAACGACGGCTCGGCTACACATTTTTTCTCAAAAACAGGAAATTTTTCATCAATTGACCTGACAATCTGTCACTCAAAATTAGCTCCCAACATAACATGGGAGGTTCTAAAATATTTATATAATAGTGACCATTTCCCTATCAGAGTCACCTTCCCATCAAATAATAGAGAAAACAGCAACCCCCAAGCAAAATGGAACCTCAAAAACGCGAACTGGAATCTATATACTCAAACTATTGAAAACAACCTTATAATACCGAACACAGAAAACATTAACGAACATATAGAATACTAGCTGAGTACCCGTGCTTCGCTACGGTATACTGACGGACGCATTAGTGTAAAATCCTCAGTTTGTTTTTAAACATGTGTATGGGTAACCTTTGTAAGCAAAAACCTAGTCGATATCTCATCTGTCCTAAGAGATATTGAGGAAACCATGAAAAAACATTATACCCTTTTACGCTATATAGAGCTCGAACTACTGAGTAAAAAAAAAACTGTAAAACTTTTTAAACATTTTAGAAAGACATATATATGTTAAAAGGAATATTATAACTCAACAAACGAAGAAAATGCGAAGAGTTTTATAATTCTTCTCTAGGGTTGATTAGGGTATAATTTTGACATAACTTTATGTTTTTATGGGTAACCTTTGTAAGTAAAAACCAAGTCGATATCTCAATGGTCCTAAGAGATATTGAGGAATCCGTAAAATCACATTTCAGCCAATTTCGCCCCCTTAGGGACCGAATTTTGAAAAATTCCATATTAGTGGGTGCTTACGTCATGGAGGGAATATATTTCCCGAATGTCTGTATGTCACGGGACGTTCTATCGAATAAAAATACCAATTTACCCTATAACTAACGGATTCCTAACGGAATGAAATTAAAAAAACTGTAAAAACGCTTTCTAAATATTTTGAATAGAAACCTATGCACCAAAATGAAATGTTATAACTCAGGAAATACAAAGGTTTCTATAATTCAACCCGAATGTAGATTCACCCGTTTAGGGGTTGATTAGGGAAAAATCCTGAATAAAAAAAAAAAAATGTATGGGTAACCTTTTTAAGCAAAAATCAAGTATATATCTCATTAGTCCTAAGAGATATTGAGGAATCCCTGAAATTAAATTGCATCCCTTTTCACCCCTTAGGGCTGGAATTTCATAACACCCCTTCTTAGTGCGTGCTTACATCATGGACGGAATATAATTACCGAATTTCATGTCTCTATGTCCAAGAGATGTTCTATCAAAAATGAGTGTTATAACTCAATAAAGATTGAAACTAAGAAACTGGAAATACGAAGGGTTTAGAGGTTTAATTTAGAGGTTAATTGAGACAAAATTCTGAATTCCTATGTTATTTAAACATTTGTTTAGATAACCAATGTAAATAAAAACCAAGTCGATATCTGATTGGTCCTAAGAGGTATTGAGGAATCCCTGAAATCACATTTGACCCCCTTTTTAGACCCTTCGAGGTCAACTTCGAAAAATCTCTTATTAGTAGGTGCTTACGTCATGGAAAGAATATACTTTGCGAATTTCATGTATCTATGTCCAAAAAACGTTCTATCGAATAAAAAAATACCCATTTACCCCTTTAAAGGTGAAATTTTAAAAGACTGTCAAAATTATTTCGAGGTATTTTAAAAAGACATCTATGTGCCAAAAAGAAACCTTATAACTCAACAAACACAGGAAATACGACGGGATGTAAAATTCACCCCGATTGTAGATTCACCCCTTTAGGAGTTGATTAGGACAAAATCCTGAATTAGGTTTTTCGGCATTTGTATGAGTAATCTTTGTAAGAAAAAACCAAGTCGATATTTATTGGTCCGAAGAGATATTAAGAAATCCTTGAATTGACGCCCGTTGAACACAGGAAATACGACGGGATGTATAATTCACCCCGTTTGTAGATTCACACCTTCAGGGGTTGATTAGGCAAAATCCTGGAATAAGTTTTTCGGCATTTGAGTAATCTTTGTAAGCAAAAACCAAGTCGGTATCTTATTGGTGCTAAGAGATATTAAGAAATCATTGAATTAACATTTCACCCCTTTTCGCCCTTTAGGGATGATATTTTAAAAAGACACCTACGTGCAAAAAATAAATTTTATAGCTCAACAAACATATGAAATACGACTGGATGTATAATTCACCCCGTTTGTAGATTTACGCCTTTAGGGGTTGATTAGGACAAAATCCTGAAATAAGTTTTTTGGCATTTGTATGAGTAATTATTGTAAGAAAAAAACAAGTCGATATCTTATTGGTCCTAAGAAATATTAAGGAATCCTTGAAATCACATGTCACCCTTTTTCACCCTTTGGGGCTGAAATTAAAAAAAACTGTCAAAACCATTTCGAAATATTTAAAAAATACACCTATGTGCCAAAAAGTAATGTTACATCTCACCAATCACAGGAAATACGACGGGATGTATAATTCACCCCAATTGTAGATTCACCCCTTTAGGGGTTGATAAGAACAAAATCCTGAAATTAGTTTTTCGGTATTTGTATGGGTAATTTTTGTAAGCAAAAAGCAAGTCGATATCTTATTGGTCCTAAGAGATATTAAAGAATTCTTGAAATCACATATCACCCCTTTTCAACCTTTAGGGGTGAAATTTTAAAAAACTGTCAAAACCATTTCGAGATATTATAAAAAGACACCTATGTGCCAAAAAGAAACCTTATAACTCAACAAGCACAGGAAATACGATGGGATGTAAAATTCACCCTGATTGTAGATTAACTCCCTTAGGGGTTGATTAGGACAAAATCCTGAAATAAGTTTTTCGGCATATGTATGTGTAATCTTTGTAAGCAAAAACTAAGTCGATATCCCATCGACCCGAAGAGATATTAAAGAATCCGTGAAATCACATTTCACCCCTTTTCGCCCCTTAGGGGTTGAATTTCGAAAAATCCCTTCTTAGTAGGTGCTTACGTCATGGAGGGAATATACTCTCCAAATTTCAAGTTTCTAGGCCCAAGGGTTCGGGCTGGGCGGTGATGAGTCAGTCAGTCAGGACACTTGCTTTTATATATATATAGATTTAACCTCTGAAATCATAAAATCGGCAACATATGCGATAGGACTAAAAAATAAAAATAATAACATCCGAAAAGTACCTTGGTGGAATCAGAAGTGTAATGGAGCCATCAAAGAATGTAAAAAGGCACTAAATATTTACAGAAAACACAAATCAGAAGACAATTTTATCAGTCTCAAACACAAAAAAGCAATCGCTAGGAAAACTGTACTAGAAAGTAAACGGAACTCTTGGGTAGATTATGTCTCAACAATAACAAACAGTACATCCCCGTCAGAGCTATGGAACAAAATCAGGAATATCAGTGGAAAACACATATCAGAACAAACAAATATTCTGTTTCACAACAAGAAATCAATTACAGATCCTCAAGAAATAGCAGACACGCTAGCAATCCAGTTTAAAAACAATTCTAGTAACGACCATTATTCAGACACATTCAAGGAATATAAAATAATTGCAGAAAATCAAGAAACAGGTTCAGAACATAACAACAGAAACGATGATGACATTAACCAACCTCTAAATATGACAGAATTATCAGATGTATTAATGACACTGAAAAATAAAACAAGCCCGGGTCCAGACAACATCCCATATGAACTTATAAAAAATTTACCTGAAAACGCCTTACACTATCTCCTACAAATATATAATATTATCTGGCAGAAAAATTGTTACCCCAAAAAATGGCAAGAAGTAATATGTATACCTATTTTAAAACCTGAAAAAAACAAAACTAATCCTGAAAATTACCGACCAATCTCTTTATCTAACTGCTTGAGTAAAATACTGCAAAAAATTGTCAACAGAAAGTTACAGTGGTACCTGGAAACTAACAATATATTTATCCATGAACAGAGTGGATTTCGAAGAAGTCGTTCAACAACTGACCAAATAGTTTTCTTAAGTTCCGAAATTCAGTATGCAATGAATAATAAACAGCACACGATAGCTATATTTTTCGATATAGCTAAAGCATATGATACTACATGGCGACACTACATCCTACAAACTATGAACGACTACGGTTTACACGGAAATATTCAAAAATTCATTTCGAACTTCCTAAAAGATAGATCTTTCAAAGTAGTACTGAACGGTTTCAAATCCCAATCTGAAACGCAAGAAAACGAGCTGCCACAAGGAGAAATTCTAAGCGTGTCACTATTTCTAATTGCTATAAACAAATTACCCACCTACATCAAAGAAAATGTGAAAATATCACTTTTTGTAGATGATCTAGTAATTTATTATAGAAACAAAAATTTAAAACATCTAAAGTCAACACTACAAGGAGCACTATCACAACTAGAAAAGTGGTCACAGGAGACAGGATTCCAGTTTTCGACAACCAAGACAAACGCCATACATTTCACAAATTTGCACATCCCCAAATTAAATTATAATATAAAAATGAATAACGACAAAATTAAATTTTTTAACTCGATACGGTTTTTGGGAGTAACGTTTGACAAGAAGCTAACTTGGGAAACTCATATAAATAAACTAAAAAAGGATTGTATGGCACGTTTAAACATCTTGAAAAGTCTGGGAAACACAAAATGGGGTGCAGATAAAGATATTATGATAAATATTTACAAAACCCTGATCAGGTCAAAAACCCACTATAGCTGCATTGCATATACCTCAGCCAATAAACAGTTATTAAAGAAACTTGATATAATTCAAAGTAATGCAGTTAGAATCGCAATAGGAGCCCTTAGAACTAGCCCTATTGACAGCCTGCTTTGTGTCAACTACGTGACAAATTTGGCTAAAAATCCAGACATACCAACGTTTCACTACATCCTCAAAAACCCAGTAAATCCTAAACTCCTTAACAAAATTTCTCTACAAAAATATCTAAAAACGTCAATGAAAAATATTAATCTCTCCCTCCTCAACATAACCAAACATCTACAGCACCCAGTACCTCCATGGACCATGAAATCCCCCCAATACAACTTAAACTTAACCCAGTATCAAAAAAACTCTACTAACCCAGAAATATACCGAAAATTATTCAGAAAGATATGTAGTGAACTTGAAAAACCTAGCGAAATATTCACTGACGGATCCAGAATCGATGATAAGACTGGGGCTGCGGTCATATTCAACAATATAGTACACAAATACCGGCTTCCTCAACTCACCAGCATATATACTGCCGAAGTCTCCAGTCTATGGAAATCATCGGAATTAGTTAATGAAGAAAACCTATGGGGCAAGAACTATATAATAGCAACCGACTCCCTAAGCGCCATATCTAACCTCCAAAAAACCACCTGCGATGAACAGCTAATTCAGACATGTCAAAAAAATTTCCACAAGACAATTGAAAAGAATAATAAAGTCTTAATAGTCTGGATTCCTTCCCATATCGGCATAGCCGGAAATGAATTAGCAGACAAAGCAGCCAAGGATTCCATCTCAGAGCCAACAGTCGCAGAGAACATTACAATACCAGCTGGAGACTTCAAATCCCAAATCAAACAAGGTATCAAATTAAGCTGGAATAAGAAGTGGAAAGAAATAAGTGTGCAAAATAACAAGTTAAGAAAAATAAAAGAAGATACAGTCCCATGGACGACCATAGACAGGAGAAGAGACCAAGTCATCATTACAAGAGCCAGAATAGGACACACTCTATACACACACAAACACATATTCAACAAAACAGAACCACCCATTTGCAACACGTGTAATACACTAATCACAATCGAACACATCATAATACAATGCACCAAATACGCACACTACAGACAAAAACACAACATACCACAGTCACTCTCAGAAACACTAGGCTCCAACACAGAAACATTACACAACACTCTTCTGTTTCTGACAGACATTGATCTCTACCACCAAATCTAGATCTTCTAAACGTGACCCATTCTCAGACACATAAAACATCTCATGTTGCCATGTTTTGACATTACAATTTCCTACTCTAAAATATTATTACACTCTGTACCTTAACCTTTATCTAACCTTATATAATTACCATATATCTACCATATACACTGTAATTAGTTATAAGTTAACACAAAACAATACATGTAACAAATCTTGTACCTATATAGTGCTAATGGCCAAAGTTGCCGAAGCACTCAAATAAATAAAAAAAAAAAAAAATATATTTATGCATGTGATAGGTATTAATGTGATTTTTACAAAATGATACAAGAGACTGATTCATATATATATATATATATATATATATATATATATATATATATATATATATATATATATATATATATATATATGTAAACAAATAAGGGATCTATTGTTTAAATAAAACTCAAATTGTTCACAAACTATTTTATTCTAAGTATTCACTCTTACAACGTAAGAATACATCTGATCTCTCTATCAAATTCTACGTGTGTTTTATAAAAACCAATTAGTGTAATGAGCAGTCATCGTTATCGTTAATGAGTCGTCATCATTAGTGGGTCCAAATTAAGGATTGCATCTAGATAACATTTTATGGTGACGTAACAGGGCTTCGTGGAAAGCTAGATGCTAACACGGCCGTCCTGCTCCTGGCGTGTCCTCACGTCCTTTCTGTAGACGAATATCTGGTAAATGATGATGTGCAAGATGACATCAGGGGATGATCATGTAGGCCTTAGAATAGTCTGAAACAGTCTTCCAAAAGATTTAAGGAAAAAGAAAAGATTTAAGGTCCAATATCATTGACCTTTTAAGGTCCCTGACCATTTAAGATCCCTGATCATTTAAGATCCACACCATTGACCATTTACGATCCACACCATTGACCATTTAAGATCCACACCACATTCGAGGGCCCTCATTCAATCTACATATAGACCATGGTCTTAACCTACATAGACGATACCTGACCGTTCAACTGCTCTCAACTGGCAGAGACGGTCCCTTATCGTTCAACTTGCAGAGACGATCCCTGACCGTTCAACTGCTCTCAACTAGCAGAGACGGTCCCTGATCGTTCAACTGCCCTCAACACGACCAGTGTGTCTTGCGGTACTCGACAAGCTATCAATTATTAACTCAACTATCCATTTATTTCATTACAGATTGTCTACAGTACCCAACAAGCTCAGTGACGGTCGCTTCTTTATACTCGGTGCCTTCACAAAGCAAAAACGACCAGTGTGTCTTGCGGTACTCAACAAGCTCAGTGACTGTCGCTGCTTCATACTCAGTGCCTTATCATTTTATGAAAGCAATAAAATGTCTTTTACCATTCTAGTTATTCTCAACATAATCAGTTACCTTCGTGCGTTTTAAGCGCTTCAATAAATAGCGATCATTCGCCCTTACTCTCAAAACTTGGCCCCCAACTTGCCGCTACCGGTCATTTGTATGTCTTCTACTACTACTTTTTCTCCAATTTCATAACGGATAGCATCCGCTCTCGAAGCGCCGCCTGGACACAGCCGTCGGAATCGGCACAACCGTAAAACTTCACCCTCAATTCTGTGTCGGAGCGTTGCTCGATGTCATCTCCTAGTCTTTTCCAGGAACATGGTCTGCAGAACTCGAATGCTGTAAAAAGTCTGAGGGCTGTTGTTCTAAAAAATAAAACGATTAATGTTGAGAAACCTCCTCCAATGGCACAACTCTGGCCGTAAGAGATCAACTATTAGACCAGTTTCTACTTTATTATCCCAGAAACTTACTAATCTGCCAGTGGTAATACAACCACCCTAAAAAGACAAAATACAACTTATCAACTAATACTTAGCATTGAAAGTTACCTGACTCATCAGATTCCTACATCTCGATGAGGTATTTCATATCACAGCTCACCACCCAACTGGCAGGCCACCGACTTACTAGTTCCTTTGCTGCCTTAGTGATGAAATTCGTAACAACTTTCATCAACTCGTATCGACCTTTATCTAAGCATTTAAGTACTTCATAGGGACCCAAAAACTCGTAATCTGTTTTTACTGATGTGCAATTTGGAATCCCTGTGTATCAGCACAAAATCTCCCAACGAAAACCGTAAAGTATCTCGCCTTTTTCGGTTAGCGTTTTCAAAGCCACGATTATCTCTCATTGTTCTCTCAACTCTTTCGCGATCAAGTTGTTGATTCCGTAATGGTGTTAAATGGCGCAAAAGGGCTTGAATCAAAGGGCTGGAATTATCTACTCCCAAGAGCCGTTGCAAAGGTGTCGTACCAGTGTTTGTTTTTTTCTATTGTGATATTCAAGACCAATTGAATTTTTTATATACCGCTCGATCATACTGACATTTTTTTTTTTATTTCTCTTCAGATCATTTCATTTTCTATTTCAGGTAAACTGCGACTTTGTCTGTTATCAAGCGCATTGTCAAAACAAGTAAAATTAAGTAGAATACTACGGTTCCCACTATTTTAGTCCTTGTAAGAGTTCTCCAAGGAGCAAAGAACAAATTTAATGAATTTACCTCCTGGCACTAATACCTGCAATAACTGTATCAAAAGATCTGCGCAAGCAATTTGCATTAATTTTAAATTCTCTCTCTCTCTCTCTGTTTATATTGGCATTTTCATCAAATGTGTACCATTAGTACAGACTTAAGGCCAAGACATATTTGACACCTTACGAGACACCTTTGACACCTTTCGCTTGCCTATATTTATCTGTGTATCCACAACCACCACATCAGTTACAGACTCAACTTGGTACTCCTGTATTATTGAACCTGGAAGAACCTAAAATTTAACATTCATTAGATTTAAAACATTATTATTTTTTAATTTGTAACTCTGTAAAAGCTAGTTCTCTGAAATTTCAAAAGCTTTTCTTTTTAGAATACTCACAATAATAATAACACTCTTTGAATTACCTTGTTTATGCAAAATTTCTAAATTACCAAGAACGAATTAGAAATAGCATACCTCATTATTCTCTTATTATTTGGTGCCAAATTTCCATACCATCTTTCGTTTATCGTTTATTTTAGCCTTGCAATGCTATCGGAAAATTTATTTGCATCTTGTAGTGTAGTTCAGTCCTTACTATTACTAACGTACTTTATCCAAATTCATGCTAGAACATTTCAACTTCTACGCATCACTGTCAACAAACTACTCGGTCAATTTATAAGCTGCCACCGATTTCACAATAACAAATGTCAAATTTTACGAATATAGCAATGACACAATTCAATCTTGCCATCTATTGGTCGCATGTAAAAACATAAAAGGTAACTCTCGTATTTCGCATTTCTAATATCAGTGATTCTGAATACAAATTTCTAATTCTTATCAAAGTTTAAACTCAATCATCAGCACTTAAATTTCTAAACTCAAAACTCACATATCAAAATAGGATGTCTTAAGTTTTAAAACTCTAATACAAATTTCAAATAATTGATCTCTTAACTCAAATCGTATTACTCTTAATTTTAAATAATTTTAATTGATCTCTAATTTCAACTATCAAATTTCAATTCTCATGACTTTTCATCGTTCGCCTCGTTCGTTGTTTTTCAGTAAGCATTGACTAATACCTGCTACATAATCAAACTAATAAAACTTCTCTTACCATTTTACTCATGTTCTAACCATTACCTTCATACAATTTGTCCATAAACAGAACACCGCTCGTTCCTTCTGACAATTTTTTTGTATTTCTACTTCATTACTGGAGCCATTTTATTCATCATCTAGATTTTCCTGCATGTAAGTTGTCTGTCCCTAAATAAAACAACGCTTGTCCATTTTGATAATTTTCTTCAATACATTTGCTACTTCGTCTTAAATGCACCTCAATCTGTTGTCAATCGCTAAGTATAAATTCTATTAGGAAATAGTTTTACCAGACGTAACTATTTTGAAAGCACGAATAATACCTGAAAAATTATAACCTGCAAAAGTGTTTCATCTGAAAACGTCGGAAAACGTTTTCAAACGTTTCGTTTTCCTTTCACGGTGGAAGTTCCACCAATGTGTTCCACCATAATCACTTATTATTTGCAATAATTGAAACGTATCACTTGCGTTTTTCACTTTCAAACTACTATCTTAGACAAACAATATTTTCATACCCATTGGTTCCATTTTTCCCATTCACAACCAGAAACGTTTTCGAACGTTCGCCTTCGCAAATTGATTAAATAAGTTTTTCATGAACAAAATTGCATAATTAACTTTTGTAACTGTTCAAGCACACAAACTTAAATTCAATAATATCCAAAACAACGCAGACAGGTAATAATTTGTCACATCACTATTTGTCACTTTCATCAAATTCATAATTTAAACAAAACACTGTAAAAATGCAACAAAGCAAGATCCCCAAAAAAATAACAAAATATTATTAAGACGTGCATGAATCCCATTCACTAGCAGAAACGTCGACTCGATCCCACTTCTGATGTAAACAAATAAGGGATCTATTGTTTAAATAAAACTCAAATTGTTCACAAACTATTTTATTCTAAGTATTCACTCTTACAACGTAAGAATACATCTGATCTCTCTATCAAATTCTACGTGTGTTTTATAAAAACCAATTAGTGTAATGAGCAGTCATCGTTATCGTTAATGAGTCGTCATCATTAGTGGGTCCAAATTAAGGATTGCATCTAGATAACATTTTATGGTGACGTAACAGGGCTTCGTGGAAAGCTAGATGCTAACATATATATATATATATATATATATATATATATATATATATATATATATATATATATATATATATATATATATATATATATATATATATATATATATATATATATATATATATATATATATATATATATATATATATATATATATATATATATATATATATATATATATATATATATATATATGTAAACAAATAAGGGATTTATTGTTTAAATAAAACTCAAGTTGTTCACAGACTATTTTATTCTAGGTATTCACTCTTACAACGTATGAAACCATCTGATCTCTCTATCAAATTCTACGTGTGTTTTATAAAAACCAATTAGTGTAATGAGCCGTCATCATTATCGGTAATGAGTCGTCATCATTAGTGGGTCCAGATTACAGTAACAGGGCTTCGTGGAAGGCTAGATGCTAACACGGCCGTCCTGCTCCTGGCGTGTCCTCACGTCCTTTCTGTAGACGAATATCTGGTAAATGATGATGTGGTAGATGACAACAGGGGATGATCATGTAGGCCTTAGAATTGTCTGAAAGTCTTCAAAAAGATTAGAAAAGATTTAAGGTCCAATATCATTGACCTTTTAAGGTCCCTGACCATTTAAGATCCCTGATCATTTAAGATCCATACAATTGACCATTTAAGATCCTCACCATTGACCATTTAAGATCCACAACATTGACCATTTAAGATCCACACCATATTCAAGGGCCCTCATTCAATCTACATACAGACCATGGTCTTAACCTACAGAAACGATAACTGACCGTTCAACTGCTCTCAACTGGTAGAGACGGTTCCTTATCGTTCAACTGGCAGAGACGATCCCTGACCATTCAACTGCTCTCAACTGGCAAGTTGGTCCATGATCGTTCAACTGCCCCCAACACGACCAGTGTGTCTTGCAGTACTCGACAAGCTATCAATTCTCAACTCAACTATCCATCAGTTTATTTCATTACAGATTGTCTACAGTACCCAACAAGCTCAGTGACTGTCGCTTCTTTATACTCAGTGCCTTCACAAAGCAAAAACGATCAGTGTGTCTTGCGGTACTCAACAAGCTCAGTGACTGTCGCTGCTTCATACACAGTGCCTTATCATTTTGTCAAAGCAATAAAATGTCTCTTACCATTCTAGTTATTCTCAACATAATCAGTTACCTTCGTGTGGTTTAAGCGCTTCAATAAATAGCGATCGTTCGCTAAAAAATTCACAAAAATTCAGTTTACACTCAAAAATTCATAAGGCCCTACAAACTTGGCCCCCAACTTGCCGCTCCCGGCCATTTGTATGTCTTGTACTACTACTTTTTCTCAGATTTCATTGGACACAGCCGTCGTAATCGGCACAACCGTAAAACTTCACCATCTATCTGATGTCGGAGCGTTGCTCAATGTCATCTCCTAGTCTTTTTCAGTGCTGTAAAAAGCCTGAGGGCTGTTGTTCTAAAAATTAAAACGAATAATGTTGAGAAATCTCCTCCAACGGCACAACTCTGGCCGTAAGAGATCAACTATTAGAACAGTTTCTACTTTATTATCCCAGAAACTGACTAATCTGCCAGTGGTAATCCAACCACCCTAAAAAGACAAAATACAACTAATACTTAGCATTGAAAGTTACCTGCCTCATCAGATTCCAACATCTCGATGAGGTATTTCATATCACAGCTCACCACCCAACTGGCAGGCCACCGACTTACTAGTCCCTTTGCTGCTTTAGTGATGAAATTCGTAACAACTTTCATCAACTCGTATCGACCTTTATCTAAGCGTTTAAGTACTTCATAGGGACCCAAAAAATCTGTTTTTACTGTGCATTTTGGAATCCCTATGTATCAACTCAAAATTAATCAGCAGAACTGTAAAGTATCTCGCCTTTTTCGGTTAGCGTTTTCAAATCCACGATTATCTCTCACTGTTCTCTCAACTCTTTCGCGATCAAGTTGTCGATTCCGTAATGGTGTTAAATCCTGCGAGCAATCGCGCAAAAGAGCTTGAATCAAAGGGCTGGAATTATCTTCTCCCAAGAGCCGTTGCAAAGGTGTCGTACCAGTGTTTGTTTTTTTGTATTGTGATATTCAAGACCAATTGAATTTTCTATATACCGCTCGATCATACTGACATTTTTCTTTATTTCTCTTCAGATCATTTTATTTTCTATTTCAGGTAAACTGCGACTTTGTCTGTTATCAAGCGCATTGTCAAAACAAGTAAAATTAAGTAGAATACTACGGTTCCCACTATTTTAGTCCTTGTTGGAGTTCTCCAAGGAGCAAAGAACAAATTTAATGAATTTATCTCCTGGCACTAATACCTGCAATAACTGTATCAAAAGATCTGCGCAAGCAATGTGCATTAATTTTAAATTCTCTCTCTCTCTCTCTCTCTCTCTCTCTCTCTCTCTCTCTCTCTCTCTCTCTCTTATATTGGTATTTTCATCAAATGTGTATCATTAGTACAGACTTAAGGACAAGACATATTTGACACCTTACGAGACACCTTCGAAACCTTTCGCTAGCCTATATTTATCTGTGTATCCACAACCACCACATCAGTTACAGACTCAACGTGGTACTCCTGTATTATTGAACCTGGAAGAACTAAAAATTTAACATTCATTAGATTTAAAACATTATTATTTTTTAATTTGTAACTCTGTAAATGCTTGTTCTCTGAAATTTCAAAACCTTTTCTTTTTGGAATACTCACAATAATAATAACACTCCTTGAATTACCTTGTTAAGTCTTTATGCCAAATTTCTAAATTACCAAGATCGAATTAGAAATAGCATACCTCATTATTATCTTATTATTTGGTGCCAAATTTCCATACCATCTTTCGTTTATCATTTATTTTAGCCTTGCAATGCTATCGGAAAATTTATTTGCATCTTGTAGTGTAGTTCAGCCCTTACTATTAGTTTGAACGTATTTTATCCAAATTCATGCTAGAACATTTCAACTTCTACGCATCACTGTCAACAAACTACTCGGTCAATTTATAAGCTGCCACCGATTTCACAATAAAAAATGTCAAATTTTACGAATATAGCAATGACACAATTCAATCTTGCCATCTATTGGTCGCATGTAAAAACATAAAAGGTAACTCTCGTATTTCGCATTTCTAATATCAGTGATCTGCCGTTTGTCATCCTGAATGCAAATTTCTAATTATTATCAAAGTTTGAACTCAATCATCAGAACTTAGATCTTTAAACTCAAAACGCAATACTCTTAATTTTAAATAATTTTAACTTATCCCTAATTTCAATTATCAAATTTCAATTCTCATGACTTTTTATCGTGCGCCTCGTTCGTTATTTTTCAGTAAGCATTGACTAATACGTGCTACATAATCAAACTAATAAAACTTCTCTTACCATTTTACTCATGTTCTAACCATTAACTTCGTACAATTTGTCCATAAACAGAATACCGCTCGTCCCTTCTGACATTTTTTTGTATTTCTACTTCATTACTGAAACCATTTTATTCATCATCTAAAGTTTTTCCTGCATGTAAGTTGTTTGTCCCTAAATAAAACAACGCTTGTCAATTTTGATAATTTTCATCAATACATTTGCTATTTCGTCTCAACTGCACCTCAATCAGTTGTCAATCACTAAGTATAAATTCTATTAGGAAATAGTTTTACCAGACGTAACTAGTTTGATAGCACGAATAATACCTGAAAAGTGTTTCATCTAAAAACGTCGGAAATCGTTTTCAAACGTTTCGTTTTCCTTCCACGGTGGAAGTTCCACCAATGTGTTCCACCATAATCACTTATTATTTGCAATAATTGAAACGTATCACTTGCGTTTTGCACTTTCAAACTACTATCTTAGACAAACATTATTTTCATACTCATTTGTTCCATTTTTCCCGTTCACAACCAGAAACGTTTTCGAACGTTCGCCTTCGCAAATTGATTAAATAAGTTTTTCATGAACAAAATTGCATGATTAACTTTTGTAACTGTTCAAGCACAAAAACTTAAATTCAATAATATCCGAAACAACGCACACAGGTAATTATTTATCACATCACTATTTGTCACTTAATCATCAAATTAACAATTTAAACAAAACACTGCAAAAATGCATCAAAGCAAGATCCCCAATAAAATAACAAAATATTATTAAGCCGTGCATGAATCCCATTCACAAGCAGAAACGTCGACTCGATCAAACTTCTGATGTAAACAAATAAGGGATTTATTGTTTAAATAAAACTCAAGTTGTTCACAGACTATTTTATTCTAGGTATTCACTCTTACAACGTATGAAAACATCTGATCTCTCTATCAAATTCTTCTTCTTCTTCTTATTGTGTTTTGGCTTAGGTTTTACCATTCCGCCAGCACATAGCTTTAATGAACATTTACTTTATTTTAGAGATCCTGATTAATATTTTCGAGAAAATTCATTAGAAGATTGCAGATTTGAAGTGTTGGGTGAGATAAAACAGATGATAATGAGAGAGGGGAGGGCAGGTATTCTGTTAAATTGCGATATAGAGCGTTTGAATCTGTGTAATGATTGGGACAGTCAAAGAGGATATGAGTTGTGTCTGCATATTGTCCATCTATCAAATTCTACGTGTGTTTTATAAAAACCAATTAGTGTAATGAGCCGTTATCATTATCGGTAATGAGTCGTCATCATTAGTGGGTCCAGATTACAGTAACAGGGCTTCGTGGAAGGCTAGATGCTAACATATATATATATATATATATATATATATATATATATATATATATATATATATATATATATATATATATATATATATATATATCGTTATTCCGTGTCTGTATTATATTTAATAAAGTTCCAAGTTTAAGTTTTTTTCCTCCACCGCTATTCCCAATAACTTTATTAAATATATATATACAAAATAATAAATAATAGCAGGGTGTTAGCTCTGATTTGAAAACCTTGAGTTGTTAAAATTCAATACAACATTTATTTCTTTAATATCCTATATTTCGGCAGTTTTATTCCATGCAGGGATTTCCATTCAGGGATTTCTATACACAATTTTAAATTGTAAGTTACAAATGTAAGTACATAGATTTAATAAATAATTAACAATATAACAATTTTAAATTTTGAAAAACATTTAAATTTAGTAAACATATTTGTGGTAAATTTTGAAAAGGTACTTACAGAGATATTTAAGTTGCACATGGCATTATAAAACATCAGTAGAAAATAACGGTCTTTTCACAAAACATCTTATAATCTTATAAATCTTATAAAGAATAAGTTGTAAAACATCTTAACATCCCAACTTCACTCCGTTGTACCGTTGGAAACTCACAAAACAAGTTTTATACATGTCTTTTATGGATGTATTAAGAAAACAAACAAAAGAAAAGAAATAGCATCCATAATGGACGCAGCAGGTGCAATGGCTGAACAAAAGAGATATGCGCACAGATCAACCGGACACTGCATTACGCATCTCTTCTTACTTAAGTGAAAAGATGGTAGTATATTAAAAGCAGTGTAAGAGGGGGGGCGTCTTGCAGTATGAAAGTTGGCGCGCATAAATTCTCTTCTATAAAAGCCAGTTTTAATTATTTTTATTATTTTGTTTGCTCAGTAGGTTGCTATATATTATACTGAGGTTATTAATATCTGTTTTGTTGTTCATGCAGTTTTTATTAGTCCCAATGTGACACATTTCCAAAAACCATCTTTTGAATTTATTAGTTTCAATTTCTAGGATTTTAGGTTCCTCAAAATTTATTGTATGTTTGAGGTTACTCACATGTGATGCTAAAGAACATGCTGATGGTTTATTTTTATTTTTACTGTCGGATTTATGTCCTGTAATTCTGTTTTTTAGCATCTGCGTGCTTTGGCCGATGTATTCTTTTGAACATGTTTCACATTGTAGAACGGTATACTGTATTTCTTTTTTCGGACATATTAACTTTTTCTTTTAATGACGTGAATAAAGATTTAGTATTAAGTATGCTTTTTTCAGCTAAAATGATCGATTCACTTTCTAACAATTTTTTTAAGTGTGGGGTCAGTTCTTTTATGTACGGTAAGCTATAATATTGTTTCTCTTGTTGAGGTTCTGAGACTGAATTGTTATTAATTTGGTTATTTATTGGTATTTGATTATCAGGATTTTGTGGCGAAAAAATAATTTTATTTATCAAACCTTTAGGATATGAATTTTCTATAAATTGTGTTTGTAATTTTTTCCTGTTTTTAGTTAGGAATTCGGGATCTGAAATTTTGGTTACTCTCCAGTTCATAGCTTTAACTAAGTTCATATTGTATTTTAATGGGCAATAGGAGTTGAAGTGAAGATATCTATTAGAATGGGTTTTTTTTCTGATACCAGTCTATTTTTATTTGGTTGTTAGTCCCTCTTATAATGAGGGTATCAAGAAAAGGAACAGCTTGATTTTCATTTTCGGTTTCTATGGTGAATTGTAATTTTGGATGATAACTGTTGAAAATTTGAAGGGTTGACTCTAAGTTGTTTTCAGGAATGGTTAATATTAGATCGTCCACGTATTTCTTAAGGAATAACGGTGTGAAATTTAATTTTTCTGTTATATTATTAAGTAACCTGTCCATCACTCTCAAGGCTAATATGGGAGACATTCTAGATCCTTGAGGTAAACCCTCTTTTTGGAGGTAGAAATTATTGTCATAAACGAAATATGAAGATTTTATTATAAATTGTAAAAATTTAAAAAAAATTTTTAAAAAAAAAATAAAAAAAAAAAAAAAAATTTAAAAGACCACCCAAACCTTATCACTCTTAAGGCTGATAAGGGACAAAGTTCAGTAATAATGACAAAAGAACAATACCAAGAGGGTATGTTGTTAGAATTAAATAACCCAGATAAGTTTGATAGGTTACAGAGAGACATCACCAACCGGCTGCAATTAAAAGCCAATAAATTTTCAAAAAAAATGTGCGAAGAAGGTTTCATCTCAGAAACTGAATGGAAAGAAATAAACACCTACAACTCCACCGCTCCTAGAGTATTCGCTAATGTGAAGGTCCATAAACCAGAAAATCCACTACGTATGATAGTGGATTCCACGAACGGACCTCTGAGTAATTGGATTCGGTACTTCACAAGAATACTTACGGACTCATATAACACTAACAACCAGTATTTTGCAAAAGACACCTTCGAATTCGTTAATGAAATAAGAGGGAAAATTATACCTGAAGGACAGGTTTTAGCTAGCCTTGATGTTGTGTCTCTGTTCCCTAACATTCCTTTGGAGTTAGTGATTGAGGATATAAACGAAACATGGGATAATATTTCGGTACACACTAAACTAGAAAAAACAACTTTTATAGAAATTTTACAATTTATAATAAAATCTTCATATTTCGTTTATGACAATAATTTCTACCTCCAAAAAGAGGGTTTACCTCAAGGATCTAGAATGTCTCCCATATTAGCCTTGAGAGTGATGGACAGGTTACTTAATAATATAACAGAAAAATTAAATTTCACACCGTTATTCCTTAAGAAATACGTGGACGATCTAATATTAACCATTCCTGAAAACAACTTAGAGTCAACCCTTCAAATTTTCAACAGTTATCATCCAAAATTACAATTCACCATAGAAACCGAAAATGAAAATCAAGCTGTTCCTTTTCTTGATACCCTCATTATAAGAGGGACTAACAACCAAATAAAAATAGACTGGTATCAGAAAAAAAAACCCATTCTAATAGATATCTTCACTTCAACTCCTATTGCCCATTAAAATACAATATGAACTTAGTTAAAGCTATGAACTGGAGAGTAACCAAAATTTCAGATCCCGAATTCCTAACTAAAAACAGGAAAAAATTACAAACACAATTTATAGAAAATTCATATCCTAAAGGTTTGATAAATAAAATTATTTTTTCGCCACAAAATCCTGATAATCAAATACCAATAAATAACCAAATTAATAACAATTCAGTCTCAGAACCTCAACAAGAGAAACAATATTATAGCTTACCGTACATAAAAGAACTGACCCCACACTTAAAAAAATTGTTAGAAAGTGAATCGATCATTTTAGCTGAAAAAAGCATACTTAATACTAAATCTTTATTCACGTCATTAAAAGAAAAAGTTAATATGTCCGAAAAAAGAAATACAGTATACCGTTCTACAATGTGAAACATGTTCAAAAGAATACATCGGCCAAAGCACGCAGATGCTAAAAAACAGAATTACAGGACATAAATCCGACAGTAAAAATAAAAATAAACCATCAGCATGTTCTTTAGCATCACATGTGAGTAACCTCAAACATACAATAAATTTTGAGGAACCTAAAATCCTAGAAATTGAAACTAATAAATTCAAAAGATGGTTTTTGGAAATGTGTCACATTGGGACTAATAAAAACTGCACGAACAACAAAACAGATATTAATAACCTCAGTATAATATATAGCAACCTACTGAGCAAACAAAATAATAAAAATAATTAAAACTGGCTTTTATAGAAGAGAATTTATGCGCGCCAACTTTCATACTGCAAGACGCACCCCCTCTTACACTGCTTTTAATATACTACCATCTTTTCACTTAAGTAAGAAGAGATGCGTAATGCAGTGTCCGGTTGATCTGTGCGCATATCTCTTTTGTTCAGCCATTGCACCTGCTGCGTCCATTATGGATGCTATTTCTTTTCTTTTGTTTGTTTTCTTAATACATCCATAAAAGACATGTATAAAACCTGTTTTGTGAGTTTCCAACGGTACAACGGAGTGAAGTTGGGATGTTAAGATGTTTTACAACTTATTCTTATAAGATGTTTTGTGAAAAGACCGTTATTTTCTACTGATGTTTTATAATGCCATGTGCAACTTAAATATCTCTGTAAGTACCTTTTCAAAATTTACCACAAATATGTTTACTAAATTTAAATGTTTTTCAAAATTTAAAATTGTTATATTGTTAATTATTTATTAAATCTATGTACTTACATTTGTAACTTACAATTTAAAATTGTTTATAGAAATCCCTGAATGGAAATCCCTGCATGGAATAAAACTGCCGAAATATAGGATATTAAAGAAATAAATGTTGTATTGAATTTTAACAACTCAAGGTTTTCAAATCAGAGCTAACACCCTGCTATTATTTATTATTTTGTATTTCAATGAAGTAGCTCGTTATACTTCCTCGCAACTATATATATATATATATATATATATATATATATATATATATATATATATATATATAGTAAGGGGGTGGAGGGGACGACGGTCCTGGGCGCACTAAGGAAAAGGGCGCTGACGGGCTTGACTAAGGGGCGCCATTTTTTTGCTCATCACTTGGATTTTGAGAGGCCAGGACCTTGTTTTTTAATTTGCCAAGGGCGCCAAAACAAGCTTTGCCCCTAGCGCAAGTTTTCCTTACTGCGGCTCTGTATATATATATATATATATATATATATATATATATATATATATATATATACATAGGGTGACCAGATTTCAGTGAAGGGAAACCGGGACACAGGAAAAAAAAAAGAAGGTCTTTGTTTCCTCTCAGAGCCAAGTGAAGAGCAAAAAAAAAGGTCCTCACCTCTCAAATTCAAAGTGAAGATCAAAAAAAAAAGGTCCTCACCTCCTCAAATTTAAAGTGAAGAGCAGAGAGATTCAAAAATCTAGGCCAGTCGAGGACAGTTAGGGACAATCGAGGACAGTCTTCGGGACACCGGGACAATTAACCGAAAACCGGGACGGATGGTCACCCTATATATACATATATGTAAATGTTAATGTTATATAATTATTATTTAAGTATTTTGTTTATTCAATAAAAATTTATAAAAAGGACTTTGCTGTATTATACATTTTTTATGCTTTTCTGCTACTATAATTGTGCAATAGAAAAATATATGTATACCTAATAATTTTTAAATTAATTGCACAGCAATTTTTTTGTACGATTATTTTTTAAAAAAATACGATTGTTTGTACGATTTTTTTCTTGAAAATACGATCATTTTGAAGTGTTGATACGATTTTTTCTTTTTCACCATCTGGCAACTCTGGAAATAGGCAAAGTTCCGGGGAAAACTTGGGAAATAATTAAAGAAATCTCAAACGATGTAAAGAAAAAAAAGTTGAATATATCGGAAATTAAAACTATGAGGGAATAAAAATAAAATAGTAGCACTTTTTAACGATTATTTTACCGATATAGGAATTAAAATGTGAACTATTATTCCGTATACCGAACATCTTTCCAATTTGGAAGCACTTAATTTTTCAAAATCATCATTTCTAAAACCAGTTACAACCAACGAAATTATTACACAAATAAATATTCTCAAGACCGATAGCTCTCCAGGCATTGATGGAGTCTCTGCAAAAACATTAAAAATAATACACCCTTATATAGTAAAACCCTTGAAATATATATTTAACTTAATTTTCTCTACTAAAATCCCTCAGTCATTAAAAACATTCAGTAGTTGTACCAATATATAAAGCAGGTGATAAAACTGAAATGGGAAATTATAGACATATCTAATTGATAAATACAATCGCAAAAATATTTGAAAAAGTTTGAAAAACAGAATAACAGTATTTTTGAATAAATATGATATTCTGTATAAATACCAATACGGTTTTAGAAATACTTATTCTACAGAAACTGCATTACTCCACCTCACTAATTTAATAACTAGTAGTATGCAAAATCAGCAAAAATCTGTTGCAATTTTTTTGGATTTGGCAAAAGCATTCGATACGCCTTCGCACACAAAATTACTAAACAAATTGGAAAATATTGGAATAAGGGGTTCAGCGCATACACTTATAAAAATTATTTAACAAACCGAAAACAGTGTGTAAAAGTTGATAATCACTTAAGCAAAGATAATGAAAATTGGTATACCGCAAGGAACAGTTTTGGCCCTCTGCTCTTTCTTATTTACCTTAACGACTTGGGATCACTGAATATTACAGGATCAATATTGTCATAGGCGGATGATACTGTAATCTTTGTTAATAGTAAAACATGGAGCGAAGCTATATCGAATGCTGAGTTAACTTTGGAAAAAGTTCAATAGTGGCTAAACTAAAATGCGTTATCACTAAATCACTTGAAAAGAAAATTGATCACTTTTTCACCCACAATTGCTGGTATGTTACTGCTCATAGCAGTAATCAGTACTCATACCATATCGAAAACTGTAATTGTAAATCTATTAACCGCACAGAAAATATAAACTATCTAGGCTTCATTTTGGACCAACATTTAAACTGAAAAGAACATGTTAATAAATTAACGGTGAAACTACGGAAAACAATATACAAATTCAAGCAAATACGAGACATTTTGGATGAAAATGTGATAAGGACGGTATATTATTCCGTGGTTGAAGCATTGCTACGTTATGACATAGCATGTTAGGGTAGTTCATGCAATAATGCAATTGGCGGGTTAGAGATTGTTCAAAAATACATTTTAAAAATCATTTATAACAAACCCAAACTATAGCTCTTCAGCTTTTTACATTAGCGCGAGTATTCGATATACATCCGTACTTTATACCAGTGTTTCTCAACCTTTTCTGACATGGGGCCTCCCGAAATTACGTAAATGTTGTATGCCCCCCTATATATATATAAAGAGAGGGAGAGAGGGAGAGAACGAGAGCGAGAGAGACAGAGAGAGAGAGAGAGAGAGAGAGAGAGAGAGAGAGAGAGAGAGAGAGAGAGAGAGGTGGGAGGGAGGAAGGGATCACAAGGTGTATCAAGATAGAGAAAACACGTTTTTTCTCGAAAAGACGATGTGTGAGCAAGTTGGGAAAAAGATTTGGTAACCAAAGTTTACCCAAACCGGAAGTACAGGATATCAAGATAACTTTGATTTTTTATTTAGGAACGTATTTTTTTATATGCCCTATATAAAAAAATACCCAACACGCTTTGTGTTGGATATCTTTTCATTAAGCTTTTGAAAAGATACTTTTAAAAACCAACTTTTACTTAAACATGTTTTTAATATCTGTTACGGTTGACGAAAAATTTAATTGGCTTGCAAGTAATTTTATTTACAAGTGTTCAAAGTTGCTTTCCATTTTGCTCTTTCGCATCCTTACTATTTAGTTAAGAGTAGCTCGGAGAGTAATTCAAGTAGTACCTACTTGAAAGTATTGAAGTACCTCCAACGCGAACCGTTTAAATTAGTTGTCAAAATAAGTATAATTTATTTTACTTATACTTAAAAGGTATATTTTAATGAATATAAATGTCATATATTTATGAATATGGATATAATTTATGTCTTGTAAAATTGATTGCTTTTTTATTATAATTTCATGCTTCGATCTTATATAACTTCGCGGCCCCCCGACGAAGCTTACACGACCCCCCAAGGGGTCGCAGCCCCCCATTTGAGAAACGCTGCTTTATACATACAGGCTGCTGTTACTTCCGTTCACAAAACAAGTATATCTAAAGAATTAAATCATGGTTATGAAACCAGAAAAAAAAACTAATAAAAAACATATATTACCATCATATAAATCAAAATAAAAAAATCAGAATCAAAATATCAAAAAATCAGCGGCATATAAGTTACATTGGAGTAAAACTATACAGTAAAATTCCTTACAGCTTAAGAAGTATTAGTAACAGTAATTTATTCAACAAAAAAATAAAACAATACATCTCAGATAATAGTATGTCTGAACTGAAATCAACTCTATTTGTGATAGTTAGAAACAATAATTGTTCAAGGTAGTATTTAATAATTATTCATACGTAGAAACCATTTGAAATGTACCGCTCAAAGGGTTTATGGCAGTGCTGCGCAACCGGTGTTCCACGGCACACTGGTGTGCCTTGAGCCGATACAGGTGTGACGCGGTCAAATAAGACAATATTCTAACTAAATACTTTTTCAACGGTCCTACTTAGAAACACAATAACGAGAATACGTGCAATGATATATTCGCGTTTTCTGCACTCAGCTAATGTACACTGATACAAAAAATTGTTCGAACAAAAATTTTGCAATGTTTCTATCTTAAAAATACCATTAAAATAATAACTATTATTTGATTGCAACATAAAATACTGAAAACTAGGTATCTAATGAGTATGCTAACAAAAAAAAAAAAAAAAAAAATCAAAAAAGTCATGTTGTTTCGTTGAAATTTGAACAAGTAAATAAATGCGCAATATTTTATCGCACAAAATTGATCGAACAAAAATTTTAAATTACCGTTTACGACTTCTGGGATTGTCGACTTTTTTGTTTTTTAAGGCATACACGTTTCTAGAGCCAATACTGACGTTTTGGAAAAAAATAAATAAATAAATTGCTACCAAAAAAAAAAAAAAAACCATACATATCAAGTGTAATTTTGTTTTTTTTTTTTATTTTATAATTTGCATTATTTCGACAAAATGATGAAAATTTCGGAAATGAATGCATTAAAATCATTAACATAATTAAATCGAGAGCCCTAAATTCGCGAATCTTTGTAATACTCTGTGCAGAAATGGGAGCCGAATATGAATCCTTATTGTTTTATACTGAAGTTCGTTGGCTATCCCGAGGAAAAGTCTTGGCTGGATTGTTTGAGCCGCGCTACGAGGTGCGTGAGTTTATTTTAGATCAAAATATGTCCGAACTATACCAGCACCTCGATGATGATTACTGGATAGTCAAACTTGCATACATGGCTGATATATTCGAGCATCTGAATGAACTTAAATGCAAGGTCGGAATGAGAATATATTGACGTGCTCCGACAAATTACTGATTACAGGGGTTCAAAAAAAAACTCGAACTTTGGCAGGAAGAGTTGCAAAAAGGATGTTTAGCAATGTACCAAAAGACCAACCATAGTACGATTTAAAACAAGCAATTAATTGTGGATCTGGCCCAACAACATTTAAGTATGCTTCAGCAGACATATTTCACTATTTTTATTCTATTAATTCAACAATACGATTGGATTCGAAATCCTTTTGCAACCAATGCAATAAATTCTACGGAAGCACTGTCTCTGCAAATTCGAGAGGAATTTATAGAATTAAGTAATGATGGGACGTTAAAACTTCACTTCGCCGAAGTTCCATTAGATGTTTTCTGGATGTTTCCGTTGAGAAAGAATATCCTCGCATTTCCGACAAAGCCATCCTAACACTAATTCCATTTTCGACGACATATTCATGTGAGCAAAATTTTTCAACTCTTGTATTAATTTAAAATGATAAGCGGTCATGCTTAAAAGGTCTTGACCAAGAACTTCGGGTTACGCTGTCAAATATCGAGCCGAATTTAAAACTTTTGTGTTCATTGAAACAAGGACAGGTATCACATTAATTAGGCATTATTTTATAATAATTATTAAGATTGCATAAAAGTAATTATAGTATAGTTTTTGTGTATGTATACTTATCAAATAAAAAATGAAAATATATTGTAAAAGTTGTGTATCAAATTAATATCTATATATTTTAGCTTTTGATGTGCCGCGGAATTCTAGGAAGAACTTTGGTGTGTCGTAGGTAATAAAAGGTTGCGGAGCACTGGTTTATGGTGTTTCGAGAAGAGTCATAAGTATGGCGAGGAGATCACAAACTTCCTGTTTAGTTCTTCAACAGACTTACATTCTGCTTAATTTGTATTTAAGTGTGTATTCAAGTACAATTATGTAAAATTTTAAATTATAATATATAGAGATATATGTGTAAATAAATTAAATTAAAATTATATTCTATTTAAATCAAGCTACACATAAATTGAAATAATTGTAATTTGTAAAACTGTAAATACTCTAACTTATGATTGAACTAGCAGTATACCCGCTGCTTCGCTACCGAAAAAAATAGTCGTAGCCCGCTTAGATCGGACCCATTTCGAAATCTGTTCAAGACTGGTTGCTGCGAATCCTTTTACATTCAAATATATTTATTTGTTTTAATCTACCATTGTATTAATATGTGCTTCTTATACAAATAAATTAAGTACGAACTTCTTTGTAAACATTGGTAGCATAGACATTTAGTAACAACACGTATAAGTGTCCCGTTTTGTTAATCCAGGAAAATGCCACATAAAATGCCCATGTGAGAATCTCTCATCGCCAAATGCAGCGCCGATCACGTGAAACATTTTATGTTGCACCTTACGAAATTATTTATTATAATTGTTATGATATTTATTATAATTACTCCGTGATTATTCCTGATTTGTAAATCGTACCTATATAGGTCGGAGCACTATTTTTCGTTAGTAAATTTCTTGCCACCCAAGGAAGTTTTTTTTCGTATTGCTCTAGGGGGTTACAATAAAGTTCAACAGCGAATTTAACGTTATAATTGTCGTCAAAAATGAAAATAAAAAAATTGTGATATATATTGTGTAACAGTTTAAAATGTTGGGTGCCATTTTTGTAACAATAAAAATAAGAAAAGCCATTTTTGTAACCATAAACTTATCTTTAAAAAAAATGACACGTAATAAATTCAATCAAAATCAAAAATAACTAAAATGATCAAGTAGATGTTAGTTGATCTGGCAAGTAAAGCGTTATCCAAAATATGAGGTTACACCAAAAACACATTTATTAGACCGGTTAGCGACTAGCTCGATACAGTTAGATATTTCTATTCTCAAGGACTGGGAGATGAAATTTTAACAGTCTATATTTTATTTATAAGGGCGCCATAAGTTTAGATTGACGTCACTAAACCAGAGATAAACTTAAATCTTTTTCTAGTAGAAGTAGTTCTTACCAATTATCCCCAAACCAAGCTTAATACATTGTGACTCAATAGGACTAACAAGCAATACTCGACAAATATGATATAAAGTAATCTTTTTTAAAGAGTATCGTACATCATAAATTTTCATTAAAAAAAAAATAAAGAAAATGTGAGATTTAATAAATGAAATTGAAGTTAAACAGATTAGGCTCTCCAGAGTGGAAAGTCTAAACACACAAATACTGAATTAATTCACAAATAATACAATAAATATTAATCAATATTGTCAAACAATTCGAGACCACGTGTCGATCTATCTAAATAATGTGGTGAAGAAATTGTCAAATAATAAGACCGGAGTCTTAACCTAAACTACATCAGATCAATTCTGAACTTAAATTCTAATCGAAATATTGAACGACCCAAAGACAAAACAAACAAAGTTTAACTGTCATCACGACAAGTAAAATGGTACAATTCCTAACCAATAGGCTGTTTTAACTGTGATGCCGGAACGTAAAGTATACAAGTACTATTATCTACGACGGAGGCTCATAAATGAGACCTTTAGTTGCTCCCAAGCCGCTCGACTAATTTAACCGCACACCAGGATGCGAAACGCACAGGTTGCAATGGTAGGTACCAACTCGTAACAAACAATCCACGATTGTGTCAAAACAAGACGTTTACGAATCGAAATCAAAACAAATATTCGAAACGTCAAATCAAAATAGCACGTAACCCAATGTACGGCTCGCAAATCAACAAACTATCCTTTCGGATGTATCTCTGACATAAAACTGGTCGCTTGGGGAGGGAACGGATGCAATATCCCGTAACTGAACGATACACAGTAACGTCAGACTACCTCCTTCCCCAAATGAACAATAATATATCTCCACTACTCTAAACCACGGACAACAAAATGTCAAGTAAACCGAAATCGTACCAAACACGAACAGAAATGTAACTCAAATTTCACTGACAAAATGGCTCTACGACAGTATTTGGAGAGAACAACCTTAATTACACTTAAATTAGAACCTGAGAGCTCTCTTACATAGCTCTATTTAGAAAGTTGAGATCATTTGACGTGGCAACGAACAAAAACAAAATCAATTAACCCGGTTACACTAAATAAACACAAATACACGCCAAACACGTGTGTCACAAATTCTATAAACACGTACAAATGAGCTTATTACTTTCAATAAACACTTATTTGCATACAAGTCGTCTTCTAGACAACGATTTTACACAAAATATAAATACAGTTGAATCCAAGTAACTTCCTCTCCGCTAGCCCCAAAATAACGCCAAAGGGCTCAAAAACGTGCTACCGGGTGTGAAAAGATGCCTCACTGGAATAATATTTCGTCTCCCAGACGAACAACGGCTCCATAAATGCTCTTCACGTATTCAGCAGGGTACAATAACAGTTTAAAACGATTCTAACGGTCCCAAAACGCTAAAAATCAACGAAAACAACTGATATAACCATGTGCTCGGTGTATTAACCATGAGCTATATCTTGAAAATGAAAAACTTACGCGTTTAGATGTAATACGCCTTCAATATGACAAAATGCTTATGTCAGTCGATGTATGAACTATCTCTCGATCAATTTATGCCTTTTAGTTGAATTAAATCCGGCCAGTTGAAGGGATGATACGAGATAAAAGTCAATCGTGTACTGCTTCGATCGATGACACTCGCACAAGTGCCATTTTGTTTCTAAGCAATCTCATTTATCGATCCAAGGATCGGTTAGTTCACGCGCTCTACCGCTAGATGATAGCGCTGGTATCAAAATAAGTTACTACGCGTACTAGATTCTCAATTCAAAATATATAAATATTGTGTTACGAATAAATTACGTAACAATTCCCCCTTTACTTAACAAAGAGGACCACTACAAGTGTCCGATGACAATCTAAAATCTTCCAAGCGAAAGGTTTTCAAAATATCCTAACAGGATTTCAACATATTGGACGTTAAAGAAAGTCCTGAAGAACTGTCACAATCAACGAATAGGGGTCGAATTCGCACAAGGCGTCTAGACTCATGAATACCAAATCCAAAAGACTGCTTTTCAAAACTATCATTCCCTTTTTCCTTGCGGAAACCGACTGGTTATATCCCAAAAATAATGTATCGTCGCAATGATCCAAAATACATGTCAACCAAACAACTATACAACACTGCGGTTTTTGCAGGAAATGCTAGAACACCCTACAAGCTAAATAACAACAACCCTCCAATCTATTAGAAATATCACAAATATTGATGGTAAAGAAAGTCAAGATCTCACAAGCTTCCATCATCAATAGGCTAAATGATAAATGTATCGACTAAATCTGCACAAGGAAGGCAAAGGATCTCTGTGAGTTCCTATCAAAAATACTAAAATCTGGGTTCCCTTTACGAAAATGATTAATGACTCCCAACTATTCAAATGAGCCATATCATCACTCTATCCAAACATTAGCTTCGAAACATCTAACATCCACGGCCAATCAAGATACCGCTACATTTCTATGTGGCCAACAAATATCTAAATATTCCTAATCGAAAATCGTCCAAATAAAACAAATACTACCAAAATTGACTAACAGTCAAACAATATACAAATAGAGAGCAATCTCTTTCCAAAGCGTTTAAACGAATTTAAACTATCAACAGTTTCAACCAAATAAGGAACAAATCCTTTTTCCAAAATGTTTAAACGAATTTAAACAATCAAAAGTTGCTATCAGTTAGAGACGAATCTCTTTTCTAAAATGTTTAAATAAATTTAAACAATCAAAGGTCCAAAAATTAGATATACTGTATCTTAAGAATATCAAAGTACACACTATCCAACCATTATTCAAATTGTGCTAACAAATTATCCAAATTTTCTAAAATAATACAACTCTTACAACGTTCGAAATACAGCAAAGAGTTCCAACAATGGGTTCTAAAATTGTACAACAATCCAAATATTCAACGATCGAGCTAACTAATGAGAAGCAAGTAAAGAAAAAAAAATTAACAAGATATAAAATCAATCAAATTCAAAGTTTTTTTTTTAAAATCAAATATAAACAATTTTGACAAGACGGTTCTGTGATTTAATCAGAGCCTATTTCGTCTGGATTAGGTTTAAGATCCTAAGCATGCCACATTCCACACGGTTTTCCATATTCGTCGCGAAACTCATACGTCCAAGGAGATAATCGTTTAAAGATCGTATACGGCCCTAAAAATTTAGGTGCAAAAGCGGAACTAAAATGTTTTGAGGCATCAGACAGTGCATAATTCCTACGCCAAACCTGCACGCCTGGATCATATTGTATATCTCGTCTCCTTAAATCATACCGACGCTTACTAACTCCAACGGCATGTTTCAAACGTTCTCTAACCTTTCTATAGATCTCACGGAATATTTGTCTACGCTCGTCTACGTCTACATTGTTTTCAACGGTCTCCGGCACGCGATCTACCATCTCGCCCGGAAAAGCTATTTCACGTCCAAAATTCACAAAATATGGAGTGCATTTTGTACTTTTATGAACCGAAGTACGGTAGGCACAAGTCACCTTTTGTAAGTTATCTTCCCACTTACGTTGATCATCGCGCAGATAAGAACGAATAGCCTGCTTCAACGTAGAGTGCGCGCGCTCCACTATATTGGCTTGCGCATGATAGTGTGCGTTAAATCGTAATTTGATGTTGTAGGTGGCTGCGAGCTTTCTAAATTCCTTGCCCTTAAATTGCGTTCCATTATCTAATACAATCGAATCTGGACTACCAAATAACAAAAAAACATTATTTTCCAAAATTTTCACTGCGGCAGGAGCCGTAGCTTTTCTAACGGGAAATGCCAAAAGAAACTTGCTAAACACATCCATAACTGTCAAAATATAATTGTATCCCGAAGTGGATTTTACCAAAGGTCCAACAAAATCAATACTAATCTGTTTCCAAGGGCGATCTACTATATAGCGACTTGCCATTAAGCCAGCAGGTGCTTTTCTTTCAACTTTTTGTGCAATACAAGTTTTACACTTCCTAATATACCTAGAAACATCAGCATGCATATGCGGCCAATAATACTGTTGTAAAATACGATGATAGGTCTTATAAATTCCTAAATGACCCGAAGTAGGTGCGTCGTGCATCTTATTTAAAACTGTTTTTCTTTCAGATCGGGGTATAACTCTTTTCCACTGACTCTCATCAGAGTCTAAACCCACGGTGTTGGTTTTCTGATAGCGATACAATTGATCTTGGTCGATTCTCCAATCAGGGAAACGTTCAGGAGCAATTTTAAATTTTGTAACATACGACTATACCACGGACAATGAGGATACAACATTCCTGTCTCTACTTTACACGTATTCAACACAGGCACACTTCGGCTAAGTGCATCGGGCACATGATAGTCACGACCCTTTCTATGTATGATTTTAAAGTCATATTGTTGTAAACGTATGGCCCATCTTGCCAAACGACCACAAGGATCTTTCAAATTATGTAGCCACACCAAACTATGATGATCGGTAATTACCGTAAAATGTGATCCTTCCACGTACAGACGCAGCTTTTCTATTGCCCACAATAAAGCTAAACATTCTTGTTCGGTAGTAGTATACTTTTGCTCTAAGCGGGTCAACGATCTACTCAAATAACAAATTACCTTTTCCTCTTCGTCTGTGGTTTGAGTTAAGACAGCGCCTAACCCGAATGACGATGCGTCAGTTTGAATAGTAAAAAGCAAATTGAAATCAGGACAACTCAAAATGGGTGCCGAAATCAAACAATATTTAATCGCGTTCCACGCTCGATTACAATCTTCACTCCAGATGAACTTCACGGTCTTACGAGTGAGTCGGTTCAAAGGGGCACAAACATCTGAATAAGAGGGAATAAATCTCTTATACCAACTAGCTACTCTTAACAATCTACGAACTTCTTTTGCAGTACGGGGGATCGGAATCCTCAAAATTGCAGCTACTTTATCGGGATCAACCGATAAACCATTTACGTTAACAACATATCCTAAATACTTCAACTCGGGTACAATAAACGAACATTTTTCACGATTCAACGTGAAACCAGCATCAACTAATCGTCTCAATACTTCATTCAATATTTCCATGTGTTTTTCCAAAGTGTCAGCTATGATGATAATATTATCCAAATACTTAAAAACGTGCGGTTCCAATTCAGGTAAAAAAATTTTATCAATGAATTTATGGAAAGTAGCAGGGGCACTATGCAGACCAAAAGCTAAACGTTTAAATTGCCACAAACCTCTACCAGGTATGGTAAAAGCGGTAAACTTTTTAGAATCCTCCGATAACGGAATATTCCAATATGCAGATTTAATATCCAAACTCGAAATATACTTTGCATTTTTCAAGCGATCTAAAATGTTCGAAATATACGGTAGTGGGTAAGCATCTTTTTGTGTAACAGCATTTACTTTACGAAAATCTACACACAAACGAGAAGTACCATTCTTCTTCGGAACCATCAAAATTGGCGAAGACTAATCTGAATCTGATCGTTCAATAACACCTTCGGCTTCCATTTCGGTAATTTGTCTGTCAATCTCACGCTGAACAACGAGTGATACGGGATAATATCTCTGTTTGATAGGAGGTTGATGGGGAACAATCAGACGAATCTGATGCTCTACGTGCTTTGCACAGCCTAACCTAGTTCCCATCGCCACAAAATATTTATCAACCATTTGATCTAAAGCAACGCGTTGATTGTCATCCATTAAATTAGGTGGAGTACTAACCGAAGCTAACGATATAGGAGAATCATACGGAAGCTCACTAAATTTCCAACTACCACTACGTAAATCTGGGACTACTCCCATCTGCTTAAAGAAATTAACACCATAAATCAAACGATGCGGCAAATCAGGTACTACAAGTACTTCTATCCATTCTGTCTTTTCAGCAATACTAAACGGAACTTGAATCGAACCAATAGCGGCGTGACGCTGACCATTAGCCACTGTACAATAAACTTGTTCAGTTCTATCTATCCTGAACCCTAAAGTTTTCAACTCTTTCCATCCTTCATAACCAACTACTGTGCACGAAGCACCAGTATCTAATAATCCTAAAATAGTATGTCCTAAAATTTGATTTTCTAAATAAGGTCTCTCATCACCACGGATATGCGATAAAATAAAATCTAAGATCGGATTTAAATTCGAATTGGCCGGCTGCGACCGATCTACTCGGGCTTGCCATGCTCTTTTCCCGAAGAACTACATTTCTTACAGGTTTTCAACGTAACGTTAGGTGCATTGCAACCGTAACATTTCTTTACAAATTTTTGTTTACAATCACAAACCGCATGTCCTGGTTCGCCACAATTGAAACATTTAAAAGGTTTTCTAAATTCGGGTGCTTTATTGGATGAGGAAGAATCAAAACTACTGCGCGACCTACTACTCTCGGCTGAGTCTGATATGTACGCTAGTGTTGGCTCTAACGTAGCTTTACGTCTCGCGGATACAGGTGGTGTATAATCTTTAATATCGGCCCACGCGCGTTCTAAACGTCTACAAAGTTCTGTTAAATGAGTTACTGAAGTTACTTCTACTAACGATAGTTGTTCTTGGAATCGAGGATGGATATTCTTTCGTAAAATAGACAATTTGGTGGAATCGGCAATTAGATGTAACAATTGCCTAAACAACGTTTCCATAACCGCCACAAAAATATCAATATTTTCTTCTGGACCCTGACATCTGGCCTTTATCTCTTCGAATAACTTCTCATCGTAATTATGAGGTAAGAACACTTCTCTCAACTGACGAACGAGGTCGTCCCAATTATGAAATCGTTCAAGGTTAGCTCTAAACCAAACTAATGCTTGACCGCTAAACAAATCTACAGCGCAAGAAAATAACTGTGCTTTTGACACGTTACGAGGTTGTCTCAACTCTTCAACCCTTTCTAAGAATGTACCAAACGACATTTGTTTGACATCACCACTAAATGTTAGTCTCCATTGCGAAGGCAAAATACTCCTAGCTTTACATGGACGCGGTGTTTCATTATCGTCGTCTGACTCGATAGAACTTAAATCTGAAGATGAAGATGAGTCTACGTGCGTTAGATCTAATACAGCACTACGTCTTGGTGTCGAAGTCTTAACTGATTTCTTACATTTGTCTAATAAAGAAGCCCACACGGTAGTTAAACGGATTAATAATTTAGAACGCTTTTCTATTTGGGTCTCGTCTACAGCAATCATACGTTCAATACGTTCATGACAATGAGCGGATTTACAAGAAATCTTTTTAAACTCTCCAGAGGTCTGGTTACCTTTAAATGTCCCTATCAAATTTCCTATTTCTTTCAAAGTAATCTCAATAGCAGTCTCGTCTTGAGCAAATGTAAACGGATACTTCGGTAGTCTAAGCGATTTACTAATCTTTTGGGTTCTAATTAAACTGCGCAAAAGAGTACGCGATGTTCTAACATCTCTCTCCTCACTCGAAGCTTCACGCACTCTAAGTTCATATTCCAACTCAACCATACTCAATCTATCAATATCTAATTTAAAATCCATGATCCTAGCTAACTAGAGACAAATTCGACAAAAATATTTCTAAACAAAGTTCAATTCGAGAAGTAAAATTCAAAATTCTAACCAAAATATTCAACGAATATGTTCCAAACTACCACTTGTTTGACAATATTACCAATTTTCAAAATAATTTTCAAATAATAAACTTCTATAAGTTATTAGTGAAATTCAAACCAATAAGTCACAATATATTAAACAAAAGTCCAAACGTTAATTAAAATTTTTCGAAGGCCCCAAACTCAAAAGTGAAAAATATTAAGGAATAAATTCCTCAAATCCTTCCCTTACTAAAAGAAAACAATACTAGGCTGAGTTTGTTTGGTTGGGCGCCATTTTTGTAACAGTTTAAAATGTTGGGTGCCATATTTGTAACAATAAAAATAAGAAAAGTCATTTTTGTAACCATAAACTTATCTTTAAAAAAAATGACACGTAATAAATTCAATCAAAATCAAAAATAACTAAAATGATCAAGTAGATGTTAGTTGATCTGGCAAGTAAAGCGTTATCCAAAATATGAGGTTACACCAAAAACGCATTTACTAGACCGGTTAGCGACTAGCTCGATACAGTTAGAGATTTCTATTCTCAAGGACTGGGAGATGAAATTTTAACAGTCTATATTTTATTTATAAGGGCGCCATAAGTTTAGATTGACGTCACTAAACCGGAGATAAACTTAAATCTTTTTCTAGTAGAAGTAGTTCTTACCAATTATCCCCAAACCAAGCTTAATACATTGTGACTCAATAGGACTAACAAGCAATACTCGACAAATATGATATAAAGTAATCTTTATTAAAGAGTATCGTACATCATAAATTTTCATTAAAAAAAAATTAAAGAAAATGTGAGATTTAATAAATGAAATTGAAGTTAAACAGATTAGGCTCTCCAGAGTGGAAAGTCTAAACACACAAATACTGAATCAATTCACAAATAATACAATAAATATTAATCAATATTGTCAAACAATTCGAGACCACGTCCCGATCTATTTAAATAATGTGGTAACAAAATTGTCAAATAATAAGACCGGAGTCTTAACCTAAACTACATCAGATCAATTCTGAACTTAAATTCTAATCGAAATATTGAACGACCCAAAGACAAAACAAACAAAGTTTAACTGTCATCACGACAAGTAAAATGGTACAATTCCTAACCAATAGGCTGTTTTAACTGTGATGCCAGAACGTAAAGCATACAAGTACTATTATCTACGACGGAGGCTCATAAATGAGACCTTTAGTTGCTCCCTAGCCGCTCGGCTAATTTAACCGCACGCCGGGATGCGAAACGCACAGGTTGCAATGGTAGGTACCAACTCGTAATAAACAATCCACGATTTTGTCAAAACAAGACGTTTACGAATCGAAATCAAAACAAATATTCGAAACGTCAAATCAAAATAGCACGTAACCCAATGTACGGCTCGCAAATCAACAAACTATCCTTTCGGATGTATCTCTGACATAAAACTGGTCGCTTGGGGAGGGAACGGATGCAATATCCCGTAACTGAACGATACGCAGTAACGTCAGACTACCTCGTTCCCCAAATGAACAATAATATATCCTCACTACTCTAAACCACGGACAACAAAATGTCAAGTAAACCGAAATCGTGCCAAACACGAACCGAAATGTAACTCAAATTTCACTAACAAAATGGCTCTACGACAGTATTTGGAGAGAACAACCTTAATTACACTTAAATTAGAACCTGAGAGCTCTCTTACATAGATCTATTTAGAAAGTTGAGATCATTTGACGTGACAACGAACAAAAACATAATCAATTAACCCGGTTACACTAAATAAACACAAATACACGCCAAAAACGTGTATCACAAGTTCTTTAACCACGTACAAATGAGCTTATTACTTTCAATAAACACTTATTTGCATACAAGTCGTCTTCTAGACAACGATTTTACACAAAATATAGATACGGTTGAATCCTCCAAATCCTTCAGTGAAATATTCCCTGATGTACATGCAACGCGAAGTAACTTCCTCTCCGCTAGCCCCAAAATAACTCCAAAGGGCTCAAAAACGTGCTACCGGGTGTGAAAAGATGCCTCACTGGAATAATATTTCGTCTCCCAGACAAACAACGGCTCTATAAATGCTCTTCACGTATTCAGCAGGGTACAATAACAGTTTCAAACGATTCTAACGGTCCCAAAACGCTAAAAATCAACGAAAACAACTGATATAACCATGTGCTCGGTGTATTAACCATGAACTATATCTTGAAAATGAAAAACTTACGCGTTTAGATGTAATACGCCTTCAATATGACCAAATGCTTTTGTCAGTCGATGTATGAACTATCTCTCGATCAATTTATGCCTTTTAGTTGAATTAAATCCGGCCAGTTGAAGGGATGATACGAGATAAAAGTCAATCGTGTACTGCTTCGATCGATGACACTCGCACAAGTGCCATTTTGTTCCTAAGCAATCTCATTTATCGATCCAAGGATCGGTTAGTTCACGCGCTCTACCGCTAGATGGTAGCGCTGGTATCAAAATAAGTTACTACGCGTACTAGATTCGCAATTCAAAATATATAAATATTGTGTTACGAATCATTTACGTAACAATTGTCGGGAACATTTTTGTAGCAATATTGAATCCTTAAATCCGTTAATATATATTTTGAATATGTGTATCTTTTATATTTTTTTATAATACGGAAAAATTTTCCGACTTTTTTCTAAATATTTCTTAATTGATCGGAAGCCTGGTGTCATACAGCGATGATATATAGCTTAAAATATTTCCAGACAAATTTGCAAGACACTGTTGCAAACAGGGACGTAGCCGGGGGGGGGGGCATAGGGGGCATTTGCCCCCCTCCCAGGATAGTTTACCTTATATAAAATATAATTTAGGTTGTTAGAAGTTTTCTTCACCAGAGGTGAAGAAAATTTATAGATTTACCGGACTTTTATTATTTAATATACTACAAAGAACCTAGAACAGGGGTCGGCAACCTCCGGCTCCGGAGCCTCATGCGGCTCTTTTAGAAAATTTTGTGGCTCTTTGAAAATTGGCTGGTTTTTATTTTAATATAATCTATTTTTTAATTTTCAACTTTCTGCCTGTACTATACAGGTTTTGTATTTTTCAGAATGTTTTACGGTGCAATTCACGCCCGGTAATTCTCCGAGTTACTGCATATTTCCTTTTAGAAGAAGTTATTTGTTTCGAAAAAAAGTTATCTATATTTGTGAATGATTTACGTGCAAAAACATTTTTACATTTTATTAATTTACAAAAACATGTTATTAATGCAATTTTTTTTTGCACAAACTATTGTTAACATGAAAGAAGCTTTTCGAGATAGATTTAAATAGTTTAGAAAATATAAATCTACACTAGCTTTTTTGACATAACCAATTAAAGTAGATATGTAGCAATTACAATCACCTTCAATTAGTAGATTTTAAATCCAAAGGTTTATCTTTATATATAAAAATGGATATTTGTGGCTATGTCCGGAAATTCTTACCCACTTCCAGATACGCTACCGAGTTGAAATTTTGCATACAGGTAGCAAATGGCTTCATCATAACTAGAAAAATCGAAAATCTCAAAAAAGTCCCATCAGAAACGAGAAATTAATAATTTTGTTTTTAATTACATTCGACCATTGGTATATCTATCACATATGCAGTGACCGGATAGGAATTTTCATTCAATAGTTGACTGTCTAACTGTATGAACATCGTGAGTGTTCGCTAAATATCGGAAGTGTTCGGCCCGAGAATAACCTTTTATGGATAATTATTTTTAACGGAGTTTTCTTAACTTATTTTTATTATAATTATTTTTTTTTCTATCTTTTTTTTACGAATATTGATTTAAATGCGATTAATAGCCATATTTTTTCAATGTGGGCTACTTGCTCATTCTTCTATTTTTGTTTAAAAACATCTATTTTCTGTATCTATAAAATAGAAAATATTCGGAAATTGTAACCCACATATGGTACTGAGTTTTTATGCAAATTTGATGAGTGTGGAAATTTGGTTTACAGGTAGAAAATGCCGTCTGTATAACGATAAAAAAAATCGCATTAGAAACGATATTCATGAATTTTGTTTTTATTTATATTTGGGCATTAACATAGTTTTGAGAAATATTTAGTTGGATGGCTTTAGTGCAGCTTCGGACATCGTGCATTTTCGTGCGTAATTGTTATAACCCGAAGCCTGAGGTTGCATTTAGTTTACAGTCAGTCTAACCTAAACAACTGTTGCGAACGGATGTATGTTTATTATCTATCTATATATATAAAAGGCAGTGTCCTGACTGACTGACTGACTGACTCACTCATCACCGCCCAGCCCGAACCCCTGGGCCTAGAAACTTGAAATTCGGAGAGTATATTCCCTTCATGACGTAAGCACCCACTAAGAAGGGATTTTTCGAAATTCCACTCCTAAGGGATGAAAAGGGGTGAAATGTGATTTCACGAATTCATTAATATCTCTTAGGGCCGATGGGATATCGACTTAGTTTTTGCTTACAAGTATTAGCCATACAAATACCGAAAAACCAATTTCGGGATTTTGCCCCAATCAACCCCTAAAGGGACGAACCTACAATCGGGGTGGATTATACATCCCGTTGTATTTCCTGTGTTCGTTTAGTTGCAAGATTACTTTTTGGCACATAGGTGTCATTTTAAAATTTCTCAAAATGGTATTGACAGTTTTTTGAAATTTCACCCCTAAAGGGTGAAAAGGGGTGAATTGTGATTTTAAGGATTCTTTAATATCTCTTAGGACCAATAAGATATCGACTTGCTTTTTGCTTACAAAGATTACCCATACAAATACCGAATCACCAATTTCAGGATTTTGTCCTAATCAACCCCTAAAGGGGTGGATCTACAATCGGGGTGAATTATACATCCCGTCGTAATTCCTGTGTTCGTTTAGTTGCAACATTACTTTTTGGCACATAGGTGTCTTTTTAAAATATCTCGAAATGGGTTTGACAGTTTTTTAAAATTCCATCCCTAAGGGTTGAAAAGGGATGAATTGTGATTTCAAGGATTCCTTATATCTTTTAGGATCAATAAGATATCGACTTACTGTTTGCTTGCAAAGATTATCCATACAATTACCGAAAAACTTATTTCAGAAATTTGTCCTAATCAACCCCTAAAGGGGTGGATCTACAATCGGGGTGAGTTATACATTCCGTCGTATTTCCTGTGTTCGTTTAGTTGCAACATTACTTTTTAGCACATAGGAGTATTTTTAAAATATCTCGAAAATGTTTTGGTAGTTTTTTAAAATTTCACCCCTATAGGGTGAAAAGGGGTGAATTATGATTTCAAGTATTCCTTAATATCTCTTAGAACCAATAAGATATCGACTTGCTTTTTGCTTACAAAGATTACCCATACAAATACCGAATCACCAATTTCAGGATTTTGTCCTAATCAACCCCTAAAGGGGTGGATCTACAATCGGGGTGAATTATGCATCCCGTCGTATTTCCTGTATTCATTTGTTGCAGTATTACTTTTTGGCACATAGGTGTCTTTTTAAAATATCTCGAAATGGGTTTGACAGTTTTTTTAAATTTCACCCCTATGGGTTGAAAAGGGGTGAATTGTGATTTCAAGGATTCCTTAATATCTCTTAGGACCAATAAGATATGGACTTACTGTTTGCTTTCAAAGATTATCCATACAATTACCGAAAAACGTATTTCAGGAATTGTCCTAATCAACCCCTAAAGGGGTGGATCTACAATCGGGGTGAGTTATACATTCCGTCGTATTTCCTGGGTACGTTTAGTTGCAACATTACTTTTTAGCACATAGGTGTCTTTTTAAAATATCTCGAAAAGATTTTGATAGTTTTTTAAAATTTCACCTCTAAAGGGTGAAAAGGGGTGAATTGTGATTTCAAGGATTCCTTAAATCTCTTAGGGTCAATAAGATATTGCCTTGCTTTTTGCTGACAAAGATTACCCATACAAATATCGAAAAATATATTTCAGGATTTTGTCCTAATCAACCCCTAAAGGATGGATCTACAATCGGGGTGAATTATACATCCCGTCGTATTCCCTGTGTTTATTGAGATATAAGGTTTCTTTTTGGCACATAGGCGTCTTTTTCAAATATCTTGAAATGGTTTTGACAACTTTTTTAAATTTGACCCCCTAAAGGGTGAAAAGGGGTGAAATGTGATTTCAAGGATTGTTTAATATTTTTTAACACCAATAAGATATCGACTTGGTTTTTGCTTACAAAAACTACCCATGCAAATGCCGAAAAACCAATTTTTGGATTTTGTCCTAATCAACCCCTTAAGGGGTGGATCTACAATCGGGGTGAATTATACATCCCGCCGTATTTCCTGTGTTCCTTTAGTTGCAACATTACTTTTTGGCACATAGGTATTTTTTTTTAAATATCTCGAAATAGTTTTGACATTTTTTTAAAATTACCCCCTAAAGGGTGAAAAGGGATGAATTGTGATTTCAAGGATTCCTTAATATCTCTTAGGACCAATAAGATATCGACTTGCTTTTTGCTTACGAAGATTACCCATATAAATGTCGAAAAACTTATTTCAGGATTTTGTCCTAATCAACCCCTAAAGGAGTGAACCTACAATCGGGGTGGATTATACATCCCGTTGTATTTCCTGTGTTCGTTTAGTTGCAACATTAATTTTTGGCACATAGGTGTCTTTTTAAAATATCTCGAAATGGTATTGACAGTTTTTTTAAATTTCACCCCTAAAGGGTGAAAAGGGGTGAATTGTGATTTCAAGGATTCCTTAATATCTCGTAGGACCAATAAGATATCGACTTGCTTTTTGCTTACAAAGATTACCCATACAAATACGGATAAATATATTTCAGGATTTTGTCCTAATCAACCCCTAAACGGTGAATCTACAATTGGGGTGAATTATACATCCCGTCGTATTCCCTGTGTTTGTTGAGTTATAAGGTTTCTTTTTGGCACATAGGCGTATTTTTAAAATATCTCGGAATGGTTTTGACAATTTTTTAGAATTTAACCCCTAAAGGGTAAAAAGGGGTAAAATTGGATTTCAAGGATTGTTTAACATTTTTTAGGACCAATAAGATATCGACTTGGTTTTTGCTTACAAAAACTACCCATGCAAATACCGAAAAACCAATTTTTGGATTTTGTCCTAAACAACCCCTTAAGGGGTGGATCAACAATCGGGATGAATTATACATCCCGTCGTATTTCCTGTGTTCGTTTAGTTGCAACATAACTTTTTGGCACATAGGTGTTTTTTTTTTAATATCTCTAAATGATTTTGACATTTTTTTTAATTTCACCCCTTAAGGGTGAAAAGGGGTGAAATGTGATTTCAGTAATTCCTTAATTCTTTTAGGACCCATAAGATATAGACTTGGTTTTTGCTTATAAAGATTACCCATACAAATGCCGAAAAATGAATTTCACGATTTTATTTCCCTAAAGGGGTGAATCTACATTCGGGGTGAATTATAGAACCCTTTGTATTTCCAGCGGTTTGTTGAGTTATAACATTCCATTTTGGCATATATGTGTTTTGACAGTTTTCTTTCACTCCTAAAGGGTAAATTAGTATTTTTTTGTTAGAAATAAAAAATTCGGAGAGTACATTTTTCAGTATGACGTAAGAACCCACTAAGAAAGGATTTTTTCAAGTTCGACCACTATCTGGTGAAAAGGAGCAAAATGTTTTTTCACGGATTCATCAATATCTCTTAGGACAGATGAGATATCGACTAGATTTTTTGTTACAAAGTTTACCCATACACAAGTTTAAAAACAAACTGCGGATTTTACGCCAATGAGACCATCAATTACCGTAGCGAAGCACGGGTTTTCAGCTAGTGAAATTATATATTTTTAAAACCTAATTCTGAACTGGAAAATTTAGAAAGAAAAAAGTGAATTTTATCTTCGGACAATTTTCGGATCCACATATTACTGTAAGCAAATATTATCACATATGAAATTAATAAAGAGTCAGTTAAAAAGTAATCTTACTGTCCTGAAATAGAGTGCTGCCTTAAGTTAAAGATTACTGAATATTCACCAAATATTGAAGTCTTATAGAACACTATACAGGAGCAATCGTCCCATTAAAAAATTATATTGTAATATACTGGCAACTACAATAGGTATGACAAACTAAATGTATACGTAAATATTAATTTATTGTAATACTTGATTATTATAAAACAAATAAACAATTTTTTGTTTTTTTCTTAAATATAGCATATATTTTTTAGCGGCTCTTCCATGTTATTGTGTTTTTTTTTTCAATATAAATTTGGCTCTTTGTCACTGAAAGGTTGCCGACCCCTAACCTAGAACGTTGTTATTTTCTACCCAAGCCATGTAATTAAGGTCGTACCGACCAATTTAGAATATTTTGTTATTTTTGCCCCCCCCCCCCCCAAGCTGAAATCTTGGCTACGTCCCTGGTTGCAAATAGCACTAAAATCGGTTAAGCCGTTTTTGAGTTTTAATACATGTACAGATTCTAAATAGACGTCTATGTGCCATAAAGAAATAAAACACAGGCCATACGAAGCGTTTTATAACTAACCTTGAATCTAGATTTGCCGTTTATGGGTCGATCAGAGCAAAATACGTTTTTGTACATGTGTATGGGTAACCTTTGGAAGCAATAACCAAGTCGATATCTCATTATAGGTCTGATATATTAAAGAAAGATTTGTTTAATTATTTATTTATTTATTTATATTATTGATATTATAACAACTTTTGTTATGCACATGTTTAATGTTAAGTCAATAATAAGAGAGATATTTCAAGTTTATAAGTAGCGCTCCCTCTGTCCCCCTAAATATTCAAAAGCTACACTAAACAGAAAATAATCGTTCTTCAATCAAAAAAAATTGTCTTTATAAATTGTTGATGTAAAGTAAATAATAAGCTAGATATTTCCAGTATTTTAGTTTTAGCACCCACCCCCTCTTCCCAGCTTCTCAAACAATTGAATAATTTATAGGACAACATATGATATTTGTTTTTTTTTTTTAATTTTAAACAACTTTTCTCATGTGCGTTTTTGCTGGTAAGTCAATAGTAAATGAAATATTTCGAAAGTTTAGTTTTAGGTTGTCCCTTCGTAACTCCCGTCATATCAATCCAATTGAAAAAAAAAAAATCATTAAAAAAAATTATTTTCTTTTTATAAGCAATTTTTCTGTTAAGTCTACGTCATAAGTGATACAATTTTTTTTCTTCTGATTTTCGATTTGCCTCTTTATTTTGACTGCATTTCCTACCTATGTATATACCAAATTTCAACTCGGTATGCACAGATTTTCTGTTTTATGTATATAAAATATTTTACTATTATATTTAAACATCTATATAAAATAATAGATAAAAAATAAATAAATAAAATTAACAAAATTCTTAAAAATTCGCAAAAATAAAAAACCAGAAAACAGATGCTCGACTTAAGTCTCGCTCTGCATACACTAAACATAAATTTTGCTAAATTCACTGAATAAAATCACCTATAGCAGAACAATGATTAATTGTGCCGAACGATATTGGCCGATGTTCCATGATCTTACTATAGTTGTCCAAACAACCAATGAAACGAAATTCCCGCGATCTCACTGAACGCATTATACATACTTCGATGGTCCAATATAATTAAAAACAAAATTATTAATTTCTCGTTTCTGATAGGACTTTTTTGAGATTTTCGATTTTTCTAGTTATGATAAAAGCATTTCCTACCTGTATGCAAAATTTCAACTCTGTAGCATATCTGGAAGTGGGTTAGAATTACCGGATATAGCCACAAATATTCTCTTTTATATATAAAGATAAAAACTTACCAACAACTGGAGTTAACCAAAATTTAAATTCTGGTATCTGCAACCATTTATTTCTAAACCCTTGTTTTCTATGCCTATGTACCCTTTTTACCTTTTTTGAAGGGGTCGCAAGTATGCTTTCACCTTTATCCATTTTATATAATTTACAGTCACTTAAAAAAGCAGAAGAGCACTACACTTTATTAAATAGCGACTTATTTAAGTACAGGGTGACCAGGTCTCAGGTTTTCGCCCGGAGTCTCTGGTCTCCGGGTTTTATTATAAAATCTCCGGCTTTGTACTTTGTAGGTGAAGACCTTTTTTTTGCTCATCACTTGGATTTTTTTTGTTCATCACTTGGATTTTGAAGGTGAGAACTTTTCTTTTTTCAATCTCAGGGTTTACCTCAACTGAAATCTGGTCACCCTGTTTAGGTAGTAGGTACGCACGCAGTGATCATGGGAATCCCCGGTAAATGAAATGCAAAACATGTACGTAGTAAGATACAACCTACGTACCTTACTTAGTAAGGTACAAACTACGTCCTATGAACCTTTCAGTTGCCCTGCTTTTTAGAACTACTTTCCGTAGACGCAGAACAGGGCAAGTTAAGCATTTTTAAAAATCTTTAATTCAAGATAAAATATTATCGTACCAATTATCGTACATTAGTCAAAATTATCGTATTTTATGTACGATAATGAAAACTGTATCGTACATTGTACAGAGAGTCAAATTGGTACTATTCTACTTTAGCAAACCCACTTTATTGCGCATGCGTGCAGTGTTGTCTATAATAAAATGTTATATATGAATTTTAAAAATTTAAATTTAATATCTATCTATTAAATGAGTTTATTTAAAAGAAATATAGAAATAAGTAATATTCATTTAATTTCTAGTGTGATTATAGTTTTTATATATAAATGTAGTTTAAATTTAATATAATATTATTTATTTCCACTTTTTTCTGTTGTAGTTATCATCCATTGTATGGATATTTTTAAAACTTTTAATTCAGGTGGACAATGAAGAGTTTTTACCCAACACCACCATGTTATAAACGCATGCAAAATGATACACAATTCTAATTGGGCTAATGTTAGGGAAAATAAAGTACTGTGCACCTAAAAACAAGGTAATTAGGTTGGGTTTAGTTAGTAAAAATCTAGGACAGCAGAAGCCAAAAGGCTCAAAGTAAGCTTTAAAGAGTTTGTCAGAAAAAAAAGTGCATACACTTTACAAAATAACACAACAAAGAAATAAAGGTACAAAATTACATCCTACACCACCATTTTCACAAACTTCTTTAAGCTTACTTCGAGCTTTTTGGCTTCTGTTGTCCTAGATTTTCCTAACTAAACCTAACCTAACTACCCAGTTGTTAGGTGCACAGTACTTTATTTTCGCCCATATTAGTCCAATTAAAATTGTGTATCATTGTTCATGCATTTATAATAAAGAAGTGGTGTAGGATGCTAAATTATGGTCCCCCATTTTTACTCTTTAATCAGTTGTGAAAGTAATATTATTATTTATTATTATTATTAAATCCCAGCATATTTATTTAATTGGATTTATTTAACTGAAACTTAGACATTATTATATATATAATATTAATTCTATTGTGATTTTTGTTTAAATTTACTTTTTTTAAATTTTACTATAGTTGGCAACACTGCCTGGTCGGTTTGCTAAACGGCTTAGGTCAAGAGTGAAACAAAAAAAAAATGAGTTAGGAACACTGAAATTTTGCCAACTGTAATGAGCAGTTACTAGTTACTAGAAGTTATCCTTATTACACGATAACAATGATGAAATTATTGATTTTATTATAATTTTAGTTCCATAAAATTCCAATATAGTACTCTTATAACACATATAATATCATTCTATTTCCTACAGTAGTACTACTATATTTTTAACGATTACCTTCAAATAATAAATTTTAGATCTACAGATTTTGCCTCTACAATGTTACCACAAGATAAAAGTGAAATGTTTCTCCACTTTTTTTTTTTTGTAATATTGTCGTAATGCACGCAAAATAGCGCGCACTACAAATTAAAATCTGTTTTTATTATACACTGATTTATAATTAAATACTTTAATTGAACATATAAGTAAGAACATATTGATCTATGAGATACGTTTCTATTATTGTAAAGCGAATAATACTTAGAATTTGAGAGAAAACAAAAATATAGATTATTAACAGGTTAAGCGCCATGGCGGTCATTATGCCCGATCGAGAGACAAGCTCCACAGGTCTTGGCGGTCATAATGCCCGCCAGTATACTTACGTTTTAGGAAGCGATCTTTCCATGGTGACCGCTCTTTCTTTGCATTTTGTGTTGCTGCATGACCGCTATGGTCCTACAGATTGTATATTTTACATTAGGCTACAAAAATGTATTTTGCTTGAACGACGAATTAGCATGGATGACAACATTGTCATCAATGAGATTCGTATAATTTTAGAAAATTTATTGAACTAAAAGTACAATTCTTTGGGAATGGATAAACATAAAAACTTAAAAAATAACTAAACAAATTGTTTATTTATGATGCTTGTGGTTGAAACAATCGAGGCACATATGCGGATAGCCAACACAATCCGCACAGTATGTAGTTACTTTCTTCACCATATTTTTTGTGATTTCATTCTTCTGCTTTTTTCTATAACACTCACGACAATATCTCCGTGTTTCTTTGGCTTTTCCTTCTTTTTTTCTCATTATTTGATTCCTAAGCAATCGAGTGCAAACATTGCCAGAATTATTTTCGTTGCCTGTTTCCAGATTTTCTTCTTGTGCCTTGAGCAAACCTTCTACTACCTTCTCCCTAAATACAGTTATACTTATTTTACTGTGAGTTATATGAGTATAAATAAAATGAGCATTTACTAAAGTTGTTCCTAGTAAAAGCTCAATTGCTACTTTTCTGTACCACTTTAGAGTACGTCGTAGGGCATTACTGTAGCTGGACATCTGGTCAGACAAATCAATTGAAGATTTTCCATTATTGTATTCCATTATAACTTGAGGCTTTTGGATTGGTCCAGTTCTCCTGTTAACGGTAACTGTCTCGTCGGCATTTTTTGTTGAAAGCATCAGTTTCAACTGGCATGAATGACCGCTGATTGTGACCGCTGTGGTCCCACGTATCTTTATCGGACGCCGGGACCACGTCGGTCATCATGCCCGCTGCGCTATTTTTCAAGAAAACGTTAAAAGAGTGTTTTTTCGTTCAAAGTAACATACTTTTTTACAAATAATAATACCTATTGCATGCAGATCTGAGGTTGGTCCATGGGCAAATTTTCAAAAATTTCGCAATGGCGCTCAACCTGTTAATATAGTTTAAGAAAAACATTAAACTGAAGGAGATCAAAAGTGTTAGAGGCCAAGAATGAATACGCCAATAATAATTCGAAATAAATATCTCGAATATTAAAGACATTTAATTAAAAAAACGCCTTACATAATAACTGATATTTTTAAATCTGATATATCAGTAGAATATAATTTTACCTACGATAACCTGGTCTACAAGATATGCATGGAAATTTAGAACATTCAACTCTTTAACTGATTTATTTTTATACATTTTTGCAATGAATTTGTAATCAGTGATTCTTAAACTCTGGTCCGCGGGTAAAGGCATTTAAGTGATTAAATTTGTTTTATATTGGAACTAGAAACTGTACAACTGCGGATTGGATGTACCTGAATGATATTAATTATAAAAAGGAAATTAGGAAATATGTAAATCCATTATATTTAAAATAACATACACACAGCGACTTGAAAAAGAGGATAGTGAGCCAACTATAGTCTCCATATAAATTATATTTAACCTGAACTGTAAAATAATGATTATTTTTGTAATCAACTATTTGTGGAAAACCATTACTCATATAACCGCAATCAGAAATTTGATTGAAATTACCTAAATAAACAGAATATAAAATTCTTGATACGATTAGAAATATTCAAAAAGTAATCAAATCTTTCCAAAACTATGTTAAAATTTGGAATTTTTCATATTCTCAAAATATTTAGGTCTACGGCCAACATCGCTCTTAATTTTCGCTTCCCTTGAAATAAAACATTCATAAATAATAATCAATACACTTTATTATTCTAAAAAACATTAACTTTTTCTTACATCAATCTTCACAAAATATTACAATGTAAATAAAAATATATTTAACATACAGGTTTATTATTTGAAAACATTTATCGTAAAACACTAAAAAATCTGACGAGAAAAAAAAAATTAACTGTAGTTGTAGCCCTAATTATTTTAATAATTATCATACAATTTGTTGATTTTTAAAAATTGTTGATGTGGTCATTTGCCAAAAGTAGAAACTAAGTGAAATCTATTTCTGTACCTGTTATCCTACTATTCATTTTAACAACCAGCATGGAACTATTTTAATATTTTAAGAACTGATATGCTCGTACCGGTTGAATATCGTTACTGCATATATTTAAGTATTTATTACAATATATATAGTTTAACACATTGGTATGCGAATTTTTGTGACGGAATGTCATGACAATGTTTAATTAATAATTTAAAATAAAAATACACCGTTAACCTGCCAAAATTAAGGTAAGCTTAGAATTGCAATAAGGTGTTTACGAAAACTCTACCGGTAGATACCGGGAACATCAACTGCGTTCGAAAACAAGTTCGGTGAAGGTGTATAAGCATGTAGCTGTTTACCGACTGGTAGATTTCCTGGGGAAGATTTACTATACCCCACTCAACATAACCTTATTCTAGCTAAACTATTCTAACATAACTAGTACTCTAGCTAAAGCCTAGCCTAACCTAACCTTTTTAAGGATTATTTAAGCCTTCTGTATAGAGGCAGCACATAAGGTTATGTTCAGTGGGGTATAGTAAAGATTGGCCAAAGTACCATATCCACCGGTAGAGTTTTCGTAAACGCCTAGTGATTTGGCCAAGATACACTTTACGTATGCATATTCATATATAAAAGAATGATGTTTGGATAGCAGGATCACCAGACCTGTATCTTTTTCACTAGTTTATTGCACTGTAATTTATTATTTAATTATTAAAATTAATTTAGTTAACTACAACTTTTCTTATTTCTTTCCATTGGAATCCGGTCGCAGTAGCACTACAAATATTTTAAGTCGCAGCAAGAAAACCTTTTTCATTGTGCCCAGCACGTATTTTCTCGTTCTAATATTATAGTCCAGGCCTTACAGTGTTACATCGGACAGTGTTTCTTTGTTCCTCATTTTTTATCACATTTGACCATCTTATATCAAGATTCATTGTAAGCAACGGTTTTGAAAAACTTCGCAAAAATAATCTGGAATACAGAAAAATATTTAAAAAGTTTCCCTCAATAGTCAAAACCAATATTTTTTAATAATAAATAGTTTAAATGTCATTTATAACATTTCAATCTATTATAATATCTACTTACATTAATTATTTAAAATATGTACATATGTTTATTGTATGTTTATTAAAGGTTAAAAATAAATGACATCAAAATTTTACTAGTAGTTCTAAGTTTATAATAATAAGGTCTAAATTAATATTATATATAAACAAACCATATGTATTGATGTAATTTACTTTCTAGTTAATGTTCTTTATTAAATTGTTTACAAAATACTTCAAAATGAATTAAATATTACATGAATAAGTTAAATTAATTTACGGATTTTAGAAATGTTATCCAATAAACACGGCTTCTATTTTTCACATATTTTTTTATTATTTCGAAGTTGGGAACAGACTCTTGCTAAAGTAGAATAGAACCGTCAAATTATCGTATGTGTACGATAATTATCGTACGGTTGACAACACTGATCACAACTGACAGTATTAAATAGGTAATACAAAAGCTTTTTATTTTTTGTAATAGTAGTACATGGTCGACCTTATCAAATGCCTTAGAAAAATCTGTTTAAATGTCATCTAATTGAGAATGCTTTTCTAATACGGTGTTCACGAATTCAGTATATCTCAATAAGTTAGTACAAGTTGATCTTTTAGGAAAGAATCCATGCTGGTTAGGTGAAATAGCTGGAGTTATATGATTGATAATTGCTTTATTTACAAATGACTCTAAAATTTTGCCAAAAATCGATAATTTTGAAATTGGTCTATAATTAGTGACATCATATTTGTTACCACTTTTATAAATAGGTGAAACATAGGCCTCTTTCCATATATTAGGAAATATACCACTATCTAAAGATTTATTATAGATTAACTGTAATGGATATTGTTATGTATTTTATTATATATTTATTAATTAATTAACTGTCATACAAGTAACTATAACAACAAGATATATATTATGTTACATGTTCTTCTTTTTCTAAGGAACGTACCGATCTGGAGTTCTTACTGTACGTCCACTCCGAGTTCTCTTCTCTTGAATTTGATTTTCATTTCTATTTTCTTCGTTTTTTACCTCTTCAGTTTTATTGCTATTATCTTCTGATTCTTCGCTTTCAATTTGATTTCTATTTTCTTCTCCAGGTTCTTCATCTTCAATTTGATTTCTATTTTCTTCTTTATTTTCTTCTTTATCTTCTTCTTTATCTTCTGCTTTATCCTCCTCTTTATCTTCAGTTTGATTTAATATAGGTCTTAAATAAACTCGGTTTCTTCTAAATGTGTTATTTTCAGTCTGGACTAAATAGGATTTATGATTATATTGATTTTTTATTACTGCTGGTTTCCAGTCTCTTGTTTTATTGAAAACCATAACCGGCTGATGTTTATGGAGCTCGGGTAACTTTTTTTTGGAAGTATCGTAATTATTTTTCATTTTATCTTGTAGGTCTTGTAATTTTTTAAATGTTTCCTTTGTGTCATAAAGAGGTTTCAATAAATTTTTGTGTGTTAAAAATTTGGTTCGAAGTCTTCTTCCCATTAAAAGAGTCGATGGGGCAGGTAAATTTTGTTTATCACTATTATTGTATTCTAATATACATAAAAAGGGATCCAAATTACTTCTATGAGCTTTTATTAACAGACCTTTTATAGTTTGTATGTTCCTCTCGATCATTCCATTCGATTGAGAATTTGTTGGACTGGAATGTATCATCTGTATATCACAATCTTTTAAAAATTCAAAATATTCTTTTGAGGTAAATGCTGGACCTCCATCAGAACAATATTGTAGAGGAATGCCGTGGGTTCTAAATATGCTTTTAAGAGCACGTATCACCGATTCTGCTGTTTTTCTCGTCAATTGTCTGACTTCCGTGAATTTAGAATAATAATCAACCACCACTAAATAGTTGGCGTTATTTATATATGCAAAATCAATTCCAATTTTTTCCCATGGTAAATTAGGTATTAGGTGGGGTGTCATTGGCTCTTTCGGGTTTAATTTTGAATAGGCTAAACAAGTTTTACATGATTTTATTACATTTTCTATATCAGATGATATACCGGGCCAATAAACTGTATTTTTTGCTTTTAATTTACATGTTACAATACCTTGATGTGCACTATGCAATTTACTTAATATTTCTTTCTGCAGAATTTCTGGAACGACTAATCTATTTCCTCGATAAATCACGTTATTTTCTTCATATAATTCATCTTTAATTTCCCAGTATGGAAAAAATTCAGCCCTAATCTCTTTTTTATGTTTTGGCCAACCATTTTTTATATATTTTAATACTATTTTCAAACATTTATCTGTCACTGTTGCTTCTATTATTTTGCTAAGGGCTTTATCTGTTATTTGCAACATATTAATTCTTTTTATACAATTATCTATAAAATTTGTTTCCATGGTTTCCATTTTCGGCTCTCTGGATAATGCATCTGCAATGTTCATTTGTTTTCCGGGAACATGTGATAAATCAAAATCATACCTTAATAATTTTAGTACCATGCCTTGAATTCTCGGCGATAAATTATCAATTGGCTTCTGAATTAGCGATATAAGTGGCTTGTGATCAGATTCCACTTTAAAATGAGTACCATATAAATAAAAATGAAATCTCGTAATTCCAAACACAATTGCCAACAATTCTTTTTCTATCTGACTATATCTTTGCTGACAGTCAGTGAGCGAACATGATACGTATGCTATCGGTTTGTTATCTTGTAGGATAGCTGCTCCAAGACCAAATTTACTTGCATCTACTGTTAACTTTGTTGTTAATTTTGGGTTAAAATGACTAAGAATAGGAGCTTCTGTTATATATTTTTTCAATTTCATAAAGCACATATCTTCTGTAGATGTCCATAACCATTCATTTTTATTACTCAGTAACTTTCTTAGAGGTGCAGTTTTTTCAGACACATTTGAAATAAATTTAGAAACAAATGTGACTAGTCCTAAAAATCTTTGTAATGCTGCTTTATTTTGTGGTGTTTTAATAGAAGTAATGGCATCAATTTTTGATTTGCTGATATTTATGCCTTTCTCAGAAACTTCGAATCCTAAATATTTTACTTTTTCAACACACAGTTGCATCTTTTTTGTTGTTAATTTTAAATTTTCATTTCGTGCCCGTGCTAATACTGTTTTTAGGATTTTATTGTGCTGCTCAATAGTTTTTGCATATATTATAATGTCGTCAAAATAGACTTTCATACCATCTATTCCAAAAAATATATCTGTCATTACTTTCTGAAATACTTCTGGTCCACTGCATAACCCGTAACCCATTCTTTTTAAACTATATCTTCCAAAAGGTGTAGTCACTGTGCAAAGTTCTTGACTATTTTCTGACAATGGAATCTGCATAAATGCTGATGCTGCATCTAAAACAGTGAAATACTTGGAGCCTTCCATGTCTGAAAAAATTGATTCTGCCGTTGGAATTTCATATCGTTCCCTAACTATGTATTTATTTAATTCCCTTGGATCTATGCAGAGACGAATGGAGTTATCTGGTTTCTCTGCAATAACTATAGGGTGAACCCATTCAGTTGGTTTTTCCTGTTTCTTTATGAAACCTAAACCCTCTAATTTATCCAATTCTTCTTTTACTCTAGGCAACAATGCTTTTGGTATTTTTCTAGTTGCAGAAACTACTGGGATTGCATCTGCTCTTAATTTAATATCATAAATTTTTTTTAATTTGCCAACACCATTAAAAACATCTGAATAATTTTTAATAATTTTATTTGGAGTTTCACAATTTAGTACATTCAATCTTTTTATTAATAATAATTCCAAACTTGCTTTTGCACCAATTACTGGTAGAAAATTAATTTTAGTAACAATGAATTTCAATTGTTGTTTAATTCCTTTTGATGTTTCGCATTGGAGATAACACATTCCTTCAAACTGTAATTTTTGTCCAGTATATGAGGTTATTTTTGAATTTGTTTTATATAATTTTGGTAATGGTCTAAGTTTCTTGTATAAATTGAACGGTAATATATTTATATCAGCACCAGTATCAATTTGAAACTGGACTTTCATTTTGTTAACCGTAATAATTTCTTTAAATTCCTTTTTTATATCTGCTGTTAAGCTAGAAATCTGTAGACAACCCAATTGTAAAGTGTCATCAACTTCATCATTATATTGCATGTCTTCTTCGTCAATTTGATTTATATTTTTAACTTTACATTGTTTAGAATAGTGATTTAATTTACCGCAACGACTACATTCTTTTCCCCAAGCTGGACATTTTCTTATTTCATGCTGAAATCCACACCTTGAACAAGTAAATTTTCTATTGACATTTGACGTATTTGACGTTCTTGAACAATTAAAATTTTTATTGACATTTGACATATTTGACGTATTTGACGTTCCACTTCTGTCACTTGAAACATTTACTTGTTTTGAATTCTGGCGATTCATAATTTGATGTTTTCCTTCTTTTTTAATAAAATTAATGTCAATACAATCTTGCTTTGGACATTCGGTATAATTTACTAATTTTATTTGTTCAGCACACAACTCATATGATTTGCAAATGTCCACCGATTTCTTTAAATCTAAGTTCATTTCAGATAATAATTTCTTTTGTAATTTTTTATCTTTTACACCTAATACAACACGATCTCTTATTAAACTTTCTTTGTCTGATTTAAATTCGCAAGATGCTACCAATTTGTTAAGTACCGTTACATATGTAGTGATATTTTCATTTTCTTTCTGCTCTCTTGTAAAAAATTTGAATCTCTCAACTACAATATTTTTCTTGGGTTCAAAATAATCACAATATTTGTCTTCCACAATATTGAATATTTTTTCCTCATTTTCCTTAAAAGGCAAGACTTCCATTATTTCTCTTCCTTATTGACCAATTAAGTGCAAGAATAAAGCTATCTTGATTTCGTCCGATTTTTTATTTTTTTCTGTCGCTGTAATAAATATATCAAAATTTTTCTTCCATTTTTTCCAGTTAGTGTTCATATTTCCGGTCATTTCCAGTGGTTCAGGAGGTAAAAGGTTCATTTTGGAGCACTTAAAATCGTTTTTAATTAATTATTTATTTATATTTTCAGTAACCGCTCGCTGCCACCATGTTATGTATTTTATTATATATTTATTAATTAATTAACTGTCATACAAGTAACTATAACAACAAGATATATATTATGTTACAGATATGAAATGGTGTAACAGCAGTTTTTGATGAAATGTGCATCGATACCATCCGGGCCACGTGACTCACTGACATCTAGTTTAGTAATTGCGGTTTCAATTGCACTTTGACTTATATGTATTCGTGTTAAATTTGAGGCGATATTACAATTATGCTGGAGCTCAAAATCGGAATTCGTGACATTAGAAGTATTATTATTATCATTATTTACAAAAGTTTATTTAAAATAATGGGCAAATAGATCAGCAGCAGATTTAGCATCATTTGATGTCATATTTAAATATTGCATGGAACTATGAATACCGCTGCATTTTTTTTTTCATTTTTTATATAAGTCCAAAATTGCTTAGGATTATTATTAATGTTAGCTTCAGTTTTTTTTAACAAAATATTTTTTACAGTTATTTGTCTCAATTCTTATTTTATTTCTTAGTATATTAAACTCAATTCTATCAGCTACTTGTATATAAGTTTTAATTTTTCTGATTTTTTTCTTTTTGTTTTATTAATTTAATTAAATACGATGAAAACCAATGTGGGAACTTATTCTTCCTTTGTAAATTCTGAGGTGTATGAGTATTTATTAGATCATATAATACGTTATAAAATTTAGCAGTTGAATCATCAACACTAAGATCTTGCAAATTAACAGACCAACTATAATTTTGTAATTCAGTATTTATGGCATTATAATCACATTAAATTTTTTTATTCTATTAACAAGTACATTCGGTACACTTGCAGTTATCATGGCTTCGAATTCAATTATTAAAGGAGGATGAAACTTATCAATATTTGAGAGAGGAAACTGAGAATTTGATATAACTGATAAGTCGAAGTTGGATAATACAAGGTCTAGTATTGACTCAGTATGATTCTTTATATAGTCATATTGTTTTAGTTGAGCAAAATTAAATTCGTCGATCAAATACTCACCAGTGTTTCCAGATGTAACACAAGGAGTGAGATATAACTGATTTCGTGAAGCACCCCATTCTACCTCGGGCAAATTGTAATCGCCAATAATAATTACATTTTCACAATTGTTATTTATATAGTTGCATTTAATTTTATCAAGATGGGCGTTATAGATTGCTAGGTTTGGCGGAATGTATACACAACAAAAATTCAAAACAAAGGTCTTATTATTTTGGGGCACGTTTTTTATTTGAACCCAAATATCTTCAGCTTCACTACGTAAATTTAGTAACTCTTTCACTTCGAAATTATTTTTAACTGCAATTAAAACACCACCACCTCGTTTTGAATGACAGTTATTATAGTCACGATCTCGGCGGAAAACACAATAGCGATCGTCGAAAAATTCAGCTACTGTGGATAGAATCCGGCAACCAAGTTTCAGTAAGGCATATTATGTCGTAGTTGTTACATAATATTTGTTCCTTGAATAAGTCAGTTTTTGTTCGCAGTCGTCTGACGTTTTGGTAGTAAATATTGATGGCCATGTGTGAGTTTCTAATATATTTATAAGTTAGCAACGTAATTTAAATGATTTTAGCCAAATCTGATGAACCGTTAATAACAAAATCTTTACCGTTTTCAGATTTGCGAACAAGTATTTTAGTGTCTTGAATCCAAACAAATTTATATCCTTTATTTTTGCACAAAGCGCGGGTTTCGTGAAATAGTAATTTTCTTTTAGGCGTAAGATGTTCGTTTACGTTAATTCTGTCGGAAATGGAAGTATTGGTAATAATGTCAGCCGAAGAAATATTTTTGTTAGATTTATAAGCCATCAGGTATTCACGCCGTTATCAAAGTTTTTGAACTTAACAATGATATTTTTGTTTTTGTTCTCTGTTTTATTAAAGTTTGGTACACGATGTGCGACGTCGATATCAGAAGTTGTGATATTGCAGCTTATGACAGTGCCAATTTCTACGACCAGATCATTTACATTTTCGTTCGTTTTTTCAGGAACCCCTTGACACCAACGCGAATATTGTTCCAAATCGTCAATTTTAGTGTCATACTCTTGTAATTTAACTTTCATTTCAGAACAACAGGTTTCATCAATTTTCAAAATTTTTACTGACCAGTTCTTAAGTTTCACTTCGAAATCATCTATTTTATTGGAGCAATAATTTACAGATTGAAGTAATTATTCTTGTTGTTTCCTGATTACCCCAATATTATTTTGTAGGACTTTAATTGCTGACATAACTTCCATATTACTAATTTGGTTTGGCAATTTATCAGTAGTGTTCATATTGGATTTCATTGACGGCCGTTTTTGACAATTACAACATTCCCAACCCAAACCGTAAGCTTTTAGTTCATTGAAGTTCATGCCTTCAGGTAATTTAACACAGGATTCGTGAAATATCTGCTGACATTTTCCTTTACTAAAGCATCATTTTCCCTATTTGCAGTTTTCTGGCAAATCGAACACTCAGGCATTGTGTTATTATTATTATTATTATAGTGAAATAGTTAATTTAACCCAATAACAATTCCTCGGATTTTTTAAAATTGTTAAAATAAATTAAATATATTTTTATTTTATCAAACATCTAAATTCATATAACTTGAACAAATTTAAACACTCCGATGAATCTTGTTAGTTGTAGATTAGTGGCTAGAACTGTGACGTCACGCACACTCCAGCCGCACAAACTTGCACAATACTAATTAATCCAAATGCTGTTTATATTCAATTTTAATAAAAACCTTCTTTAATTATTATAAATAAATCTTTTGTTTTATGAAGTTACTAGTACTACAACACTAGTAAAAAATACCCAATGTTGATATAAAACAACCTTTTAAATATTCAATAAAACTTGAAAAAATAAGTTTAAATAAGGAGTTAATTTTGACCATGTCACTCACAAGAAAAATATATGATATGTAGTAGTTCTTATATTTCGTAGTTCTAAGTTAAAGAAAGTTAAGTCCTCACGAATCACTATCCCTGTACCCTTCAACTTGCTTTTAGCCGAAATATAGCGGCGCGATCTTTGTAGTTTGTAAATTTAACTATAAAAGATCTGGTCTTGTTTAGCAAATGTCGTCCCACACGGTGAACTCTGTCAATGGAGTATGAAGATAATGGCACTTGGAGTTGATTTGCAATTACACTAGTTACAACTTTCTCGGTGTCTTCGTTTATGTCCTCAGGCACCCCAAAAACGCGGAGTGAGTTCCTTCTCGAGTACTGATTTAGGTCCTGTAGCCTCCTTCAACTGTACGTCTTTCTTTTTAATATGCGCTTCAAGATCACCAATTTTGTCTGCCATTTCGCGCTGTTGAGTTTCGATCTTTTTTATAACTATTTTGGCCAACGATTTGGCCAGTTCCTCAAGAACAAAAGGTGACTTCAATGTTTCACGTATCATTGTTTCAATACCACTAGCTATGTTTTCACTATTAGCAATGGCACTAGCTATGCTTAATTCACTATTAGAGATATCGCTGTCTAAATTTAAATCACTATTAGCAATATGGACATTACTTTTATTTTTAATTTTGTTTTTAGGTGGCATTGTTGCAATATGAAGCACTACTTTTTGTACTTTTTTAACTATTTTTACAATAAAAAATCCAATTTGATTTTAAATTACTGCCACGGTAACATCGTCTCGTTAATAACCTAATTTTTACATATTTTTATTTCTACGTACAATTTTCCATGTGTTTTATAATTTTTAACTTGTAACCTCGTTTTTTACCTAGGATTGGTACATGACCTTCCACATCTTTCTTCACAGTTCATGATAACTGAATATCACTGGCTGAAGATGCATTTACTGAAATAAATGCGAAACGTCCCATGACTTAATTATTTATTTCACCTACACGACGATTTAAAAAGAAACACTATTATTATACCGACTCGTCAAGATCATCCACTTATATATATATATATATACAAATTTAATATTATACAACAGAAATCCAAACTTAAGTTTAGTAACGGTAAAACACACTGGGTTAAAAACCTCAACAGCGTTGAACTGCCGAGTGATGTTAATTTATGTTTAAGTTTAGGCCCAAAATTCAATTATCACGATAATGTTTCTAAAAACAATATATTCCAAATAATTAAAAATGTTGAAAATTCTATTAACGATAAGGATGCACACTCGGAAGAACTACGTACGGACGTTGTCAATTTTACAAAAAAGCTCATAACATCTAGAGCTGACAGTATCACCGTTCAACAGAAGTATATGGAAAAACTAAATAAAAGTACACAACGTTACTTAAAAGAACACCCTGAGATAATTGTCACGGACGCAGAAAAACAGCAGAAGTACTTAACGACGAAAATGTGTACACGAAATTACGGACCGATCCTACCAACAAGTTGATGCGACAGAATAACAACATTGTAAAAGATTGGCTCTTGAAAGGAATTATAGACCGTTCTACGAAGGCCTTTCTTACCATTAACAATGCGGTACCACCAAGAATTTATTTCTTACCGAAAATTCACAAAATTGATGTACCCTATCGACCAATAGTGTCCACTAATGAGTCACCCACTTACAAATTATCTAAGTGGTGCTCACAGATCGTATCCAAGATCGTTGGTAACAAAGAGAGCAACGTAAGGAACTCCTTTGATTTCGTCAATATAATCAGAGGAATAAAGGTTCCACCAGGACACTCCATCTTGTCTCTAGACGTGATTTCTCTATATACGAACGTTCCGGTAGATCTGGCACTTAACATTGTTAGTAATAAGTGGGAAGACATCGCCGAACACCATCATGAATTAGATAAGAATGAATTCTTGACGGGAGTAGAATTTTGTTTGAAGAATACGTACTTCAAGTTTGAGAAAGACACGTACAAACAAACACAGGGATGTGCCATGGGAAGTCCGATCTCTAGCACTATAGCTAATCTAGTTATGGAAGACCTTGAGTCCAAATGTCTAGCCAAATTTAGTGTTAAGCCCGACTTCTACTTCCGGTATGTCGATGATCTAATTTTGATATATCCTGAGAACAAGATCGACGAGTTATTAAGGATCTTCAACGGTTACCATGAAAACCTTAAGTTCACGTATGAAGTGGAGGATAACGGTGAGATATCATTCTTGGATACCAAAATAATACGAGAAAAGAATGGTCCTAATATCAAAACAAACTGGTATCAAAAGGCAACCCACAGTTTCAGATATATCAACTTTATAACGTATTTTACGGCCAGACTCCAGCGTTATATAGTTGGCACGGCGCCAGCGTCCGCTCAGCTCTCTGATCGGTCGCTAAAAACCTAAATGGGGAAAAATATGAATTCCGTAACCACTGTGAAGTGACTCCAGCGGCTATCAGCTGTCCAGGGCAAGGTAGAAGGCCGCCAGCTCAGTCTAGAGGTAGATGTGACTATGCAGGGTGGTCCTGTAATTACCAATACCTATGTGCGGCCTAAAATTTTTATCAGGCGCCAGTCACCTCGCTTCTATTGCCCTAAATTCTGGAAGAAAAATAAAACCCCAGGGGAAAGGAATAGAGTTCTCGTAATAGAAACACCAATGTTCTCAATAACAATATTTATTAACAATAAAAAAGATTAACGAAATTATTCACAATGAAAAAGATGTTCAAAAGGAACAATCAAAATGTAATTTTACACACCAAAAAAATCAAGATGCTTAACAACAGATCAGACTTAACAACAGTCTGAATCCAAGCAAGACTCAAACTATTTAAACTTTACCAAAACAATTTAATGACTACAAGATAACTTACTAGTTAAATATTCCCTTTTTAAGTTCGGAGTACGACAAAATTTAATACTCAAAATATCTAATATCAAATCAAAAATATATTTACTCTAAATCAAAATTACTGAAAGTTAAGTACTCACGAACGGCCAAAGGAAAAGAAACAACTGAATATTTAACCGGTAATTACTTACAATTTAAATATACAAGACAAATTAAATTAACTCTGTAATTGTGGTATAACCACCCAGTAGTGTGTGATTGGATTACTTTCGTCACAACTGCCCTAGGGCTGCGTGAACTTCTGCACGGCAAATATACCACAGTGACTATCTACGATGAAGTGGTGACAGTATCCCTTGTGGTGATACTGCCTGAAAAAAATCTGGAAGGAGTTTAGAATCGGAGGAAAGCGCCTATCAAAACCCTATTGAAATATTTACTACAAATTCTCTCTCGCCTTAACGCTAGTGAAATCCCAGTGGGATTACTGGCACTGCCGTCGCGATGGTATCAAGAAACCCAACAGTGTCAGTATTCCCACTCTATTTAACCCCCTTATCGCCCCTTTACCACCCGTGGTACGTCAACAACAAAAAATCTCCGCGAGATTGCAAAAAAAGTTGACGGACCACCCCACCCACTTGATTCTACGGAAATAATAAATAAGAGAAAAAAAAATATTGTAAAAAAAAGAAATGAACACTGGCCAAGGAAAATAAAAAAAAACAATGCTTGTGGCTGAGGTTCTGCCCGATTGAAGTTAACGTTAATTCCCTCCCAATATTATTACAAATCCGACCCTTGATACGTGAACAGCAAGTAACACAAATACTCGGCCAGTAAGTATTCAAAGTAAGGGTTTAACCTGCGTGTTTGAGAGCTAATTCACAACCTCGAGTTATCAAGGGGAAATACTTTACAGACAAACTGAATTTACATTACGCGGCAAAAATTTACTATGAACGACTCATGAACCAAAATTATTGTACCTCCAAAAATTACGGTGGCGACACAGCCCAACAACCGCGCAACAGCGTACTCAAATCAAAAAACAACACGTGTCTACATCTCAATAATCTCAAAAACATCTCAAGATGAACAAAACTTGAGAAACCTCCATGCATTTCAGCTAATAATACAGTTCAAATAACAACACACACTTAATAATCATGGCCATAAATTATAAGGGTGTACCAGACGCAGCCCTACACTATTAACGTTAAGAATCACAAAAAAAACATCCCCAAACGGGAATTCCAATACGTTACTAGAGCAGGATTGCTTCCGTTACAAAATTTCAAACATTTTCAAAATATACTTAGCTGAAACACAGTAAATCTCGCAACACCCTATAGAAACAGGTCTCAAACGATATAATAATTTTCGTACTACAACTTCCACGGGTCGCTCCAAAAACGGCTCTTCAACCCTTGCATGTGGAGAACAATATACCTTCTCGACCGCAGGGTGCTTCCTCGAGAACGTTCGCTCAATTCCGGCCCTCACTTGCCACCACTTGGTGTTTTAGTGGCTAAATATTGTAATTCAACCGCCATCCAGGGATGAAAACCTCTATTTCCGACCTAAGTCACGTTTTGGACCTCCAAAACATGATGTATGAGGTGCCTTTTCCGCCTGGCGAATCCACAAGTAACATAGTATTACATTCTACAAATACTTTCACAGAAACTTGTGAAATAAAATTTGGCACGTCTTACTGAGGCTCTACCCCCTATTAGAACGTCTATACTTGAATTACAACATTTGAAGAGACCAAAATGGCTTATCACAGCACATTTTATATGCTCCCTCCTCACCACTTTCCCCTTTCCTATAACTCTATGTGCGTGCGGCACCATGACCCAATCAGTTATCAGAAACGACAACATTCTGTCTTATCGGCGCTTGCAAAATACGAATGTAAACATTATATTTTTTTTTACAAGTAGTAAGTATGTTCCTTATTATACGTAATACATGCTAATCGTCTGTAATTTCCCGGTTCTAATGAAGTATTCATACTCCAAACTGCATAAAATGTGGTTATTTCCATGTGTCAACATGGCATAACCTAAAAATTGTTGACAGAAATAGAGAATTCAGAGGTTAATTTATGTTCCTGTAGCAAGAACTGCTACCTTTAAGTAGATTGTCAGGACTCTAGTCAGTTGGTTTCGCAAAAATACACAATACTGTATCCTTTAATGAGAATAGATTTAGTTTTTGAACGTAAGGTAGGTCAGTGTTTAAGTAGTTTTATAAGCAGTGCGTGTCAGCTAGAATAGGCCGTAACAACTTCTACTCGAACCATCCAATGAGCCAAAAAATTAATGTTATTAATAATGCCATTGATCATGCAATTAAACTTGCAAACCCAGAATTTAGACCAGAAAATTTGCGTAAAATAAAAGATGCCTTCATACGCAATGACTATTCTATAGGTCTGGTCAATAAATGCATCAAAAATCGCATTAATTTCATCTATAATGGCTCTCAACGACCAAAGAATGATGAAAGCCTAAGTTATGTTTCTGTTCCATACGTGAATAAATCATCACATGGTTACAGCAAAATTTTGAGTAAACATAACCTCAAAGTTGCTTACTCCACTGGTAACAAGAACAGGAAAAACTTCACAAATTTAAAATCTAAGATTGAGAAATCATCAAAAGCCAATGTCGTATACTCAATACCCTGCACTGATTGTAGCAAAATTTATTTTGGCACCACTAGTCAAGCGCTTAAATGTAGGCTCACTCAACATAAAAGCGACACCAGGCTTAAGCCACAAAGCACCGGTTTGGCTATTCATGCCAACAAAAGCAACCATAAATTTGACTACAATTAGGTGCAAATATTAGACATTGAGAAACATAGTGGGAAAAGGCTTATCTCGGAAATGCTACATATTCAAACTTCCTTCCATAATAACTTGAACAAACGTAGCGACACACAAAATTTAAGTACATGTTATACGTCACTGACTGACTTTTTCAAAGTTTAGTTTGATTTATGCGCATGTTCCTACCTTTGACATGTTTCCATTCCTACCGAACTATGTTTTTCTCAGTTTAGACATGTGTGTACCTCCTTCACACCTCGTTGGTAAGCTAACTTAATTTTTTATTTTAGTACATTACTTCCGAATTTTTTTTTTTTTTTTTTTTTTTTTTTTTATTTGTGTTTTACTATGTTATTTTTTAATATATATATATATATATATATATATATATATATATATATATATATATATATATATACAGTATTGTGCGAATTAATGTGAACACAAGGAGATTTATGTTAAATATCGTTTATTGAAAGAAAAAAATATATACAGTACCTACTAGTACCTACAGTACCTTACTAGTTTATATATCTTTAAGTGTTATTCAATATGGGATATGTCTCCCTCTGGCTTGTATTCTGGCTTCAACTCGTTTTGGCATAGAGTCAATTAATTTTTTGCAATTATCTCTGATTTTGTCATCTCAGAACCATACCTGACTGACAGCTTCGATCATCTTAATCTTTGTTGTACAATCCATTTTTAGCAATCTGGCCTTGCATATAGACCACAAGTTCCCAATGGGATTAAGATCTGGTGGGTTTCCAGGCCAATCTAGAAGAGATACCTTTTTATCCTTGAAATATTTCAACATCTTCTTGGAAACATGACACGGTGCTGAATCTTGCTGGAAGATTGTTTCGTCAACTGCTTGAACTCTTTCCAGTTCTCTGGACAAGTTTCTAACATTGCTTTATATTTTCCCTTGTTTATCATGCTGTCGATGGGTATAAGTTTTCCTGTTCCCATATATGAAAAACAGCCCCAAAACATCTTTTTCACTGGATGTTTCACTGTTTGAACCAAGTGACCTGTAGTCAACTTTTGGTCCGCACTTTTCCGCACGAACTTTGATCGGTACCCCTGCACCAGAAAGTTTGTCTCATCAGAGAACAGGACATTTCTCCAGTATTCTTCTGTCCAATGAGTCTATTTTTTGGCCCAAGTCAGTCTTTTTTTCATCATAGCCTCCGTCAGAAGTTGTTTGTTTTTTAGGTCTTAGTGCTTTTCTTCCTCTCTCTAAAAGGCGTCTACGAATTGTAGAGTCGTGAATTTTCACTCCAGCCTTTTCTAAATCTTGCTGAAGATCATAGCTTGTCTTTCTAGGGTTGAATTTGCTATTTCTCAAAAGAAAAGATTCATCTCGGGGAGTTGTCTTTTATTTTTTTCCACATTTCCCCTTTCGTTAAACTTCAACTGATCCAGTTTCCTTTTTTTGTTTGATTATCTTGTTTACAGCTCTCAAGCTCACGGAACACTCACTAGCAATGTCTCTTTGCATCATAGATGTGTGCTCACTAAGTGTAATTATTTTTTTTCTTTTCCTTGGCATAATATCCATGATGCCATAAAACACGAAAAACCAACCAAAATGTATTATTTCTCGCAAATCCACAAAAACACGAGTAACTCGGTGAAAGTAACTGGCAAAACGACTGACATTGACAATAACTTATTGCAGAATTATAGGTTATGTGATCTGTATAGAAACAACCGTCAAAATTGTCACAACAATGCTGTCATCTTGAAAAAATAAACATATGCTCAATGTTCCCATTAATTCGCACAATACTGTATTAAATTTTTTGTAATAAATTATTTACTTACCTTCAATTATTGTAACATAACCACACTAAAAGATTATTTCAATATTTCACTTTCAATTTAACACAAATTAAATGTGTACTGTCTGTATAAGCCGGAATTATAGACAGAGATTGTGGTTTAATCATTCTCGTATAGTCATCCCTAAAAGTATTTAAAATATTTAAGTTTTTCGTTTCGTCCCACCATTCGACATTGCTCCACCTTCCCTATATACTTACTATAATAATTAATGCATATTATCAAATGTAATCAGGGCCGGATTTAAGATGAATGAGGCCCTAAGCTGAAAAGTTTTTAGATGCCCTTTTTGTATTAAAGATTTATTTAAGATAACGTAACTTTATTTAGTATTAAACAAAATTCAAATATACGTATGTAAATATTCAAATATTTAAATCTCAGACACAAACTTTTTAGACTTTAAAAAAGAAAAGATAGAGAACACATTTTCTCTACCCTAAAACAAGCACTTTTAAATAAAAGAGTTTATTTATTACAAAAATACAGTGGTAAATTCGAAACAAGGAAGTGTTAAAAATATTATTTACAAAAAAATGAGCCATTATTGTCAATAAAAATCTGAGGAAAAAATGTAAATAATAATCTATATATATATATATATATAAGTTATAGGACCAGTCCTATATGGACCCTTATGGGTTACACAATATTTCACCACTTGACACAGCCCGGAAACACGATGACAGCATGCCAAGTCAGCACAAACGCATCGTGTAATGGATTACTAACGCAGAATTTGACTCTTTAGAAGATAACATACTAATATATAAGTACTAATGTTAGACTGTAAAACATTCTTAATATTTCCATTGCACGATGTAATCAAGTTGTAATTAGAGTAATATCTTATGTAGTCGTGTGTTGAGATTGATTAAATACTTTTAAAAAAAGCTTAAGCCCTAGTGCTTAACATATTTTATATACATAAAATCGCGGAGGTGTCTGTAAGATATCCTTCCAGAGATTTTTGCGTACTTCCCGGTGATCTAGGAAGAAATTTGGGATGCGGTTACCTGGGAACATTCTTAAGATGAGAAAAATAAAAACCTAAACCTAGAAAATTCAAAAAGGGGGCGAGCCTGCGACCCAAAAAAGTTCCCATGTTATCTCAATGGGACAAAAAATGAAGTTTGTTCAATTGCGTTGAAATTCAATATATTGAGGTGTTCGAAACTCCTAAACACGACCCTGTTATTAGCTTTCCGCAATTTTGATTATCTGCTCTGAAATCGGTACCCGAATGCGAGTTTAAAATTAGCTTAAAACGTATATAACAGTTATATATACTCCAAAAAGACACATATGTGCCCAAAAAAAAAATGTTATAATTCAATAAACAGAGGACATACGAAGAGTTTTAGAACTCACCCTAAATCTAGATTCACACATTTATGGGTTGGTTAGGGCAAAATCTTTAATTAAGTTTTGTACATGTGTATGGGTAATCGTTATAAGCAAAAACCAAGTCGATATCTCATTGGGCCTAAGAAATATAGAGGAATCTCTGGAAAAAGAATTTCACCCATTTTCATAACTGGACAAATATCAGAAACGTAAATCTTTGCAGATTTTTTACCAGATCACTCAGCATGGGCCCAAAGTCTACAGATCGTGCAACGATACCATAATTCGTCATTTTTGCCAAATTCCTTACATATCAGACATTTATTTTCATATATCTCGATATCGTGACTGTTGTCATCATATATATTTTTTTCACAGATTCTTCATCTTCATAATACCTCAGTTTACGCTTACATTTATTAAAACCAGACTTCTAATTGTTATTCTTTTTTGTTATTCAGTCTTCTTTTAGCATCATTTTTATAAATGACTGTTTTTTTCTTATTTTCTTTTTGAACTAATTTGTTTCAGTTTCAATGGCGTCTCTGTAAGTACAGTAGCATGTTGTTTCTCCCTTGATCCTTTTCTTCTTTGACGTGAAAGTCCAGCTATAGGTAACGGAACTACGTCAGTAAATGTACATATGTTTAAATTAGGTCAATTTGCTTTTCATTTGATAAATGAGTAATCTTAGTGAAAGGTTAATCGTCTGTTACTACAATTTTTTCTTGAGCTATCAAACTTCATCTGACTGTCATTACCCCAAAGCGTATTATCGTGAAAAAAATACAAATTTCTGGGAAAATAGAAATAATTAAAATAAAATATAGACATCGATTAAGAGTTTAGAATTAAAAGAAGTAAGTATAGAATGCCTAAGAAAATTTATTGAAAATAAGTACTTATCTTTAAAAAAGAAAAAAGAAAAAGAAAAATTAGATCGAAACGTTGAAAAAAAATTATGTACAAGTCTGCCTACGGCTTAGTTCAAACTGACTAGACACGCTGTAGCATATGTCTGTCATCTATCCTCTTCCCCTCAGTTCTGTAAACAGTTACTCATAAAGTGTAGTTTCTGAGTTATTTGGGTGACCGTTATTACTGACTGACCGGCATTTGCCTATCATCCCCTACTGACAGAAGTGACTGACACAAATGAAATCAATTTTGATATAAAAGAAGAAACAGTTTTTTACTATATATTTCCCAATAGATTACATTTCACTACAATATTATAAACATGATATGAAGTGTATTTAGATAATATAAAATAAGACCAAACTAGGATAGAAAAATATTGTATTTGCTCAAATATCAAATAATCGTCTTGTATGTGAGGCCCCCATTAATGGTAATCCCCACTCTGTTTAAAAAAAAAAATGAACATCTTATTGAACGTCTAATATGAACGGGGTCGTCTTAAGACGAGTCTGTGAATGTAAATAAATTCTTGCAGTGTAGACCAAAAATTAGCGAGTGGAAGCAAATTCTTGCTTTTGCGCTCTCGTTTGATCTGGACCCACCTTTATATTCGAGCAAATACAGTACAGTAAATTCTCCTATTACGCGAGTTTTTAACTTCCAGCGCGAATAATGTGTTAGGAAACGTTCACATTATTGCGCGATTCTAACAACTTGACTGAGTCAAGCCGACTCGAGGAACTTTCAAAATTTCTGGAACAGCTAAAAGTTTTACAATGCCAATAAATGTAAGGTCCAAAGAAATTGAAGAAATGGAAAAACAACTTAACATATACAGCCCAGCTATCTTCAGCTGGCCGGTTGCGCTGGCAGTTGCCAGAAAAATTGAAGAAGGCGTCGTTAGTATTCGAGTAGCTCAAAATACAGCCACTCACAAAGACATTTTTAAATCAAACTGGAAAATGTGCGGATTTATCGACTGTTTTCGGGTGCAACAACTTATGTCTCACTTACTCATAATACTGTCGCACTCTGCGCAGTAGGTATAGCCTCTACTCGGCCAGCTTAAGATAGGCGGATTGCAAGTACATTTACAACAGACATTTAAAAAAATTACAAGCAAAGTTGCTCACAATCAAATATAAAGCATTTCGTATTTATTATGACCAACATTTATTTATTTATAACCAGGGACATCCACAGAAAATTTTCCAGGGAGAGCAGACTTGAAAACAAATTATTACAACAATTTTTTTTTTTTTTTATAAATTTTAAATATAAAGTAAAAATACTTGTTATTCTTAAGTCTAGGAGGAAGGACGTGCTCCGTTTTTACCCCCCATGTGGACGTCCATGTTTATAACTGTTCTGTTATTATTTTCAGGCAAAATATATCCTGTTTTTATAATACGTTGCTAACAAGATTTGTATATTTTTTTCCCCCATAATATTTTATGGGCGATTTTGTACGAGTTTCCTTGGAAACGCATTGCGCGCGTTATGGGAGAACTTATAGAACATACATAAATAGAAAGATAAAATAGATTTTTATATATTAGTATACTAAAACACCAGTTTCATAAGGCATGGACTTTCCCGCACGAGTTGAGATTAAAAAAAGGGAAGCGACTAGTTTTCTTATCGATTGTGCAATAAGCCTTATGTAACGTTTTTATTTTATCTATTTTGCTTTTCATGTTTTTTAAATTAAAAAAAATCTTTATATCAAACAATATCCACGTTTAGGGATTTTGGTATGTGAATGTGGCAGATTACCAGATTGGTTTGACAGTTTTATATGTTTTAAGATAACTGTCAATTTTTGTTTTGTAAAATTTGCAGATTATTTTACCAATTTTACCAGTTTTATAAAATAAAATATTTAGTGTTATAATGAAGCTCATTATAACAGTCAATTCAGTTTCATAATCAGAGCCGTAGCAATGTTTTTGGCGCCCTTAGCAAATAAAGTTGATAAAATTTACTTCCTCAAATCCAAAAATGATAAGCAAAAAAAAGTGCTTACTCCCCAAATACAAGTGATGAGCAAAAAAAGGTCCTCACTTCTCAAATCCAAATGATGAGAAAAAAAAAGGTTTTCGGTTTTCACCTGCCAATACTTTTTATTAACAAATATACACAATGGCGCCCTTCGTCAAACCTCGCGCCCCTGGCAAGTGGCTCTGTTCATAATGACTATTATGAAAGCAAAATAGAAAAAATAGCATTGTTAAATTAATTATCTTAGCCATATGGAATTATGTTAATTGCATTAAGACCCCTAGCGCACTAAGTGTTTACTTATAATAACGTCTGATTTTGGTCTAAACTGGACTAAAACTGAGTTATGCAGGAAGACTTTTGCGAACAGTATTCCTTTCTGTTTCAAAAGAAAAGTTTTTTATCAATACATATTACCTGTTACAACATATAGTACAGAAACAATAACTCAGAGTCAGGGTCCGACCTAGCTCTGCCGCCGCTGTGGGAAAAAATGATTTTTGTCACCCTTTATTGTTAGTGTTTACCTCGATTTCAAAAATGCGTTCGAAACCGTTGATATCAATATTTTCCGTAATATTACGGACTTGATGAAACCATTTTAAATATGAGTTTCAAGCTATTTATTAAATAGGAGACAAATTGTAAAATATTATGACATACTTTGGGGGGAAATAAAAGGAGGAAAAATAGAAGATCTTTAACGCACGTTTCCCTTGTACAACAGACAATAGTAAGCATATGTGTGATTTAGAAACAATTTATAAATTTTATACTAAATTCAAACATGTATTATAGACAATTCAAAATATAAAGGGAACGCGCAGACGACCAATTTTGGTCGGATGAGTCCTTATTCAAAAAATGGGGTTGTATGTATAAGCACGAGTTTGTCAGTTGTTAAAATAAATGTAATAAAAATATATTTGTATTTTATTTTAAAATATTTGAACCCTAATATACATATATGTGCTCATAATATATTTCCAGAAAGGTTGTTCGAAATATCAAGTTTTTAATTTTATACCGGTAATATTGATTTTAATTTTAAGTTATTAAGTTTAATTTAAAGTCCAATAACAGTATCATTTTTTCTTTTATTTTCAAATTTTATGTTCAAATTTGTGTTTTAAAATTGTAATAACAAATTATAATACATGTTTTTTCTAGACAATTCATTTTCTTATAACTTTGTATAATGTTTTTGGAAAATACATAGAAAGGTCAAAATAGAGTATATATTTTCATTACTTACTTAGTACAACCAACACTTAGTACAACACTTCCCCACCGCTTTAGCTGCGCAAGATTCCCTTTACTTTTTGAATCGTCTATACCTACTTTATTACTGCTTTTTCAAAAAGTTTGACTTTTTTATTGGTGTTTATTGATTTTAATTTTCTCTTTTTACTGATTTTGCCGTACCCAAACTCTGGGCATTTTCTCTGCTTGCACCCACCTAGATCGCGCCCTGCTTAGAGTCCAAGTATAGCTCAGATGTCATGGACAGGTTTATGTTCACAATTTGCATAGTCGAACGGAAGCAAAATATTTGAATCCAGAAACAAATAAGAACAACTCAAACTGAGTTCACCACGTGGGAAGGCCTCGGACACTATTAGAAATAAAGGAAAACAACCATTCAACTTAAAGACCAGAGGTTCCCAAACTGAAATGTGTGTGATAGAAATACAAAGGAGGATTGGTCTGAGTGGGCAGCATTTAAAAACTCTAAAGATATGTAGGATATATTTTCAAATTCGTGTTCAGTTTGTTTTTAAAAATAAGCAACCATTTGAGAAACTACTGGTACGGGAAAATATTAAAAATGCAATCCATTCTAAGTAAATGTCATTACAGGTTAGGGCTGGCAGTCATATTTGGTGACCACATGCTTTTAATCTATTTAAACCTTTGTTAAATAATTATGAGACACCATTAAAAGTTATGTTACTATATTTTAAAATAAACTGTGTTTTCAAGAGTAGAAAGAAAAACGAACAGTTGGTTTGGAGAGCAAATTAAAGTATTTGATGTTGTTGAAAGTATCGCTCGACTTAAATAGTAATAAGTCGGGCACATAACTAGACTTGATGAGTAGATAGCGACACAGCTAGAAATAGGGGCATACTTTTAATCTACTCTTGACGGCTTAAATACATGCGGGAAATTAGATAGAGCTGGCTCAAGATACAGTAAAAGGAAGAGTAAGGAAAGGGGAAGAAAAGCCTATATACAGACTTCAATGGCTGTCAGATGATAATGATGATTAAGTTTAATCTACCTAGTGATCATTTGAAAAAAAAAAAAAGAAACTGGTAGTTGGCCATGAAAATTTGTAACATGTGTTTTATTAAACAATACGATATAAATAACTATAAACATGTTATTTAATAAACAACAAATTAAATAGATGATGAATTTCTTAAATTTTTGATGTATAGGATGTACGGAAATAAAGGGAATACGATATTTCTCGAAAACGCCATGTGTGAGTAAGTTGGGAAAACCTTTGATGACCAAAGTTTACTCAAAGAATCAAATGGTAGTATTGAAATTTTCCGGAAGAAACCGGAAATACAGGATATCATGGACAACTTCGATTTTTTAATTAGGAACATACCTATGACATGTTGGGTATTTTTGGATAAAGCTTTTGAAAAGAAATAAGTTTTACTTTTATAAGTTTTATATGTTTAAGTATTTAAATAGAAATCGAGGGTACTTTGAATATTTGTAAATAAAAATGTTTTTTTTTTTTTATTAAGTCGTCATTAAGAATACAATTTTTTGTAATCCGTAAAAGATGCTAAAAAAATGTTTAAGTTGGTTATGTTTAAGCTTTTTTATATTCAGAAATTCTATCCAAAAATACCCAACACGACAAACGTTTCTATTTAAAAAATCAAAGTTGCTCTTGATATTCTGTACTTTTGGTTTAGTCCGGAAAATTTCAGTACTACCATTCAAATCCTTGGGTAAACTTTGGTCATCAAAAAATTTTCGCCAACTTGCTCACACATCGAGTTTTAGAGAAAAATCGTGTTCCCTCTATCTTGATATACTTGCATAAAAATTGTGTTTAAGAAACACTAATATAAATCAACTATGGACTTATTTACTATATAACTAATTAAATTTAGTTTTCAGTTGTTTGTAGTATACGATAAAAGCCATGGTTTGTAGATTTTACAGTTGTCTCACTTCTAATACATAGCTTTTGTAGAGGTTGCTATTTTAAATAGCAAGTGTAATATATAGATATATGTTATTTAAATTATAAATTTATATTGTTGCAATGTTGGGACATGTATGAGAATGCCCGGACACAGACTGTAGTTACTTACAGGCAGTCAGTCCGAACACGCTCCATTGAGCAGGTGTCTATTAAAAACTAATAAAATTATTGTTTAACTGAAATTATTATTTATTTATTTAAATAATACCACATGTCGCAGTCGGTAGGACAAAATTACCTATAAGTAAAAATTTGTTGAAACCATATGTAGTTAAAAATTTTGAAGAAACTTTGAATAGAAATAAAAAACTAACTAAATTTTATCATGATAAAAATTCAAAGATAAGAAATTACAAGTTAAAACCAGATGATAAAATTATGTATCGCGACCATATGAAAAAATGTTGGCGACCTGCACAGGTAACTAAATTAAATAACACGCCGCGATCGGTTGTTATTAAAGATTTGGAAACAAATAGATACAAAAGGAGAAATATGACTGATATTAATGTTTCTGAACATTATAATGACGGAAATATTAATAAGTTCAATTTTCATAGAAATAATATGTGGAATGATTATAAAAATGAAGCAAAGAAGGATGAAAATGTAAGAAATAACATTGATTTAGACAATAATAATGATTATAGAACAAAATCAGGTAGAGTAGTGAAACAAACAAGGTTTTATGGAATTCAAAATTAATAAAGTTTATAAACAAGGACTAGGGAAATTAGATTTGTAAATAAGGAAGTGTAAAGATGTATGTTAGATTTAAGGCATAATTAATTTGGTTTGTTAAAAAATAAAAAATAAATAAAATAAAATAAAAATAAAAATGGGAGATGTAATATATAGATATATGTTATTTAAATTATAAATTTATATTGTTGCAATGTTGGGACATGTATGAGAATGCCCGGACACAGACTGTAGTTACTTACAGGCAGTCAGTCCGAACACGCTCCATTGAACAGGTGTCTATTAAAAACTAATAAAGTTCTTGTTTAACTGAAATTATTATTTATTTATTTAAATAATACCACAGCAAGTATAAATCGCATAGCAACCTCCATAAACGCTGTGTATTAGGCATGATGAAGTACGTCAGCATCACCCGAAGTAAGGCAACCATATTGTTTACGGATCGTGTACATAGCCTACTTAAGTTGTTTTTTTCCAAATGTTCCTTATATTACTCTTTGATATTAGCTTAAAATCGAAAATTTTGAATAGTGTCAGTTTTCCATTTAATATTTCAGGTGAATGTAATTTAAATGCGTTATTACTTGAACTTAGCAATTTAGTGCGCCAGGTGTAATATATATATATATATATATATATATATATATATATATATATATATATATATATATATATATATATAATCGAAAGAAAGTTCTTGACGAAATTAATATGGGTATTAAATAAAATTCTTATGTCATACTCGTCATAAATTTATTAAAACAATTTTTATCGAGACGTTTCGATTGGTAATCCAATCATCCTCAGTCTAAAAATAAGGATACACATTGAATTATAACAAAATCAAAATTATTAGTCTTGTATTAAAGAATATTTGTGATGAAGAAATGTGAAAGTAAAATGAAAAACTAGAAAACTAACAATAAAACCAAAATATGAAAAACAAAACCAAGATGGCGCCAACTCCATTTTGTATTACGTACGGTTAATAATATATGTGCTAAACTCGTAAACTGAAAAACATTTAAATTAAAACAAAATGGACAAACAATATTCTTTAATACAGTCATAATTAGCAACAAAAGGAAGTGTTCTTAACAAAGATAGCTTACCCAATATTATTGTCAGATGTGTAAAATAATGTATTTCCACAGTAAAATGTGTGGAACGGACAGGAACGGTTAATCATAGTCTAGCCGAACGGTCTGTCCTATACTGGTAGACAGATCGACGTCACAGACATATGATAAGGTGAGGAAACTACTTGTGACAGGTAGGTATCGAAACAGCTGTTTATTATGTGAAAAGTTTAAAATATGAATTATTAAGACCGACGGTATCTGTTTTTTTATTTACGCATTTATCTTTAGAAGTGTGTATGTGCAGCATCTCTGATATCATTCTTTTTTGAAAATGTCCTTCTTTATCCAAAATTTGAACATTTTCATAATCAAATATATGACCCGTTTTATTAGAGTGTACCGCGAGAGCTGTGCTGTTAGGTTTTAATCTTACGTCACTTTTATGTTGGTAAATACGTTTTTTTAAAATTTGTTGAGTAGTGCCTATGTAACTTTTACTGCATTCCCCACACGGAATTTCGTAAACAACATTAGCGGTATCAAGTTTGGGAATTTTAGATTTTAATTTAGAAAAATTATTGTTATTATTATTATCTGTACTGAAGGCTAAATTTATATCAAATTTGTTGAAAATATTTTTAAAGGGTGCGAATTCTGAGTTATGATATGGGAAGCTGGTATATTTATTATTATTATCTGTTTTATTTGTGGGTTTAGAATTATATGCTGCCCATATTCTTTTTTTAATGCATTTGTTAATGAGGTTGGGAGGGTAGTTATTATTAATAAATTCTGTTTTTACTTTTTGAAGATTTTTAGTCCTGTAATTAGGATGTGCTAACTTTATGGCATGGTCAAGCACATTGTTGAGGGAGTTGACCTTCAATGACATAGGGTGATTAGAACAGAAATTTAAGTATCGGCCACTGTGAGTATTTTTACAGTACCAATCCGTAAATATCTGGTTATCCTCAGACCTAATCATTAAAACATCCATGAAAGCTATTCTACCATTTTCTTCTTCTTCATATGTGAAGTTCAATCGCGGGTGAAAAGAATTAAAGCACTCAACTAGGGTATTAATTGAGTTTTTGGGATATATTAGAATGATATCATCTACGTATCTGTAATAAAGACCAGGGGTTTCTGGTAATCTACTTAAACAATTTGTTTCAACTTCTTCCATGACTAAGTTGGCTACTACACTCGATAGCGGGCTACCCATAGCGCAACCATGCGTCTGGGTGTAGAAGTTGTCAAATGCTTTGAAGTATGTGTTGTTAAGACAAAATCTGGTACCTATTAGAAATTCTTCTTTGGAGAGTGTGGTGAAATCTGTAATTTGGTCCCATTTATTTTCAATGATTTTTATTGCCAGGTCAATTGGTACATTGGTGTAGAGTGATTCTACATCAAGTGAAAGCATTATGTGATTATTGGGGATACTGAAATTTCTGACCTTTTTGACAAACTCAAAACTATTTTTAATATTACTATTGGTGAGGCCTACGATGTTTGATAGAATATTTGCTAAAAACTTAGACATTTTGTATGTCGGAGAGTCTATACTTGAAATAATGGGTCTAAGTGGGACACTAACTTTGTGAATCTTCGGTAAGAAATAGATACGTAGGGCATTGGCATTGGTGATTAGAAGACCATTTTTGGTTTTTTCGTTGATGGATTTGTTATTAAACCACGATTTGATAATTGAATTATTTTCATTTTGGAGTTTATTGGTAGGGTTACTTTTAATTTGTTTGTAAGTGTCAACTTCGTTCAACAATCCGTTGGCTTTGTTAATGTATTCTTGTTTATCCTGAATTACGGTGACATTCCCTTTGTCAGCTTTACTAACTATAATCTCCGGGTGTTCTTTTAAGAAAATTTTAGTATCTTTGTTTGATTTTTGAAAAAAGCCTATATTATCATTTTTAATTTTTTGATTTTTATTCCGGTTAATGAGCGTTTTTGTGTAACTGGTTACTTTATCCCTGAGATTCTGACCATCTTCAATTTGGTATTGGGAGATGGCAGTTTCAGTGCATTTTATTATATTGTTAACTGTTGATTGTTTAAGATTCGGTTGTTCAAAATTAAATTTAGGTCCTAGGCTTAGACATAATTCTACATTAGTGGGCAGAGCTGTATTGGAAGTGTTCCTTATCCATTTATCTTGTATTTTTAGGGGCGGTTTATTTTGCTGTTCAATCTGATCATATTTTTTAATTTGTTTATCTTTAATTTTCAAAAAAAGGTTGTTAAACTTTATGTCAGTATGTTTAAAATATTGGTTAGTATTAAAATTACTGCTGTCAAAGGATAAAATTTTATTGTGTAAATAAATTAATTTTCTGTCTAATCTGTTAAAATTATAAATACTATCTTCAATTTCAATGTTAAGAACACTTACCTTGAACATTTTTAGGGCGTTCTTGTATCGTTTGACGTTCCAGAGATGTTGTACGCCGCTGTGGTTCATGTTGTTGATGAACTTGGGAAGATGTTTTCCTGCGCGACATCTCAACAGGAAGTTTCTCCGGTTTTTGGCCTTGATTGTCATTGTTAATTTTCTAGTTTTTCATTTTACTTTCACATTTCTTCATCACAAATATTCTTTAATACAAGACTAATAATTTTGATTTTGTTATAATTCAATGTGTATCCTTATTTTTAGACTGAGGATGATTGGATTACCAATCGAAACGTCTCGATAAAAATTGTTTTAATAAATTTATGACGAGTATGACATAAGAATTTTATTTAATACCTATATATATATATATATATATATATATATATATATATTAAAAGTACAACAATTAAAATACATTAAAAATATAAAAGAAGACAGTTTAGACTTTTATTTGACTTCTTCTACTATTTGGATCTAGCTCTGCTAGCACCACGAACTACATAGCAACAGCTTTCACAGATCCATCCTTAGGAATGGTTTCTTGAATGGCATGGTCAAGTTTTTTATTGTAATTCCCTTCACTGATCTTGAAAGCAAAAATTACAAATACAGCTACTAGTGCAATGACTGCAACCATTACCCTGATACATGCATTTACGATGGCACAATATTCTCGGCGATTGGAATACAAATTATTCACAAGTTGAGCAAAAGAGCCGTAGAAATGCGGGTTAGCATTCGTCAATGTTATCTCACATCCTGCTAAGTTAGCTTCTACGACCGGACGAGCATCGATTATAGTCTGCTCCAAATCAATGATATAGGGTATATGACGGGGACATCCATCGACATTTTGTTTTGGAGAAATTCTCCCTTTGAGATCGTTAAGCTCGTTAGGTTCGTTAGGTTCATTAGTATCCTTGTTTTCACGTTCCATCGTTGCTGAAAAGAATAAAGTATATATTAGTAATAACACAGTTAATAATTATGGTATAGTGCTTTCAAAAGCCTCTCCGCAGTGATTTTCAAGATATTTCAACTAAAGTTGGCATTTTCCATAACCAAATATTCAACCATCTGAAAAAAATATAAAACAAAAAATATTGTTTTTCTCATTTTAATTTTACTATTAGTTGAAATATCTTTAATTACTCACTTATTATGTCGCTTTTAAATTAGGCTAGTAAACGAGCTAATAACTAGCTTGCTATAATAATAATAATAATATTTATTAAAATGTAATATACATTCTGTCAAAAATATTGATATGAATACATATGAAATTTAATACATAATTAATTAAATAGGTACATTTAATTATATTAAATTATAAATTTAGTTCATAGTAGTGGTTTCACGCTGAATCAAAGCGGAAGTTAAGGAAATCTTCTATATTGTAAAAAGACATTTCCAATAAAATCTTCTTTAATATTTTCTTAAATCTCGGGAATGGCAGGTCAATCCATTCTTTTGGTAGCTTATTGAGAAATTTAACTCCGTAATTATATTTCGCAGTTGTCGTTAGTCTGTAACGATCCATTTCAAAATCTGTTTTGGCTCTTGTATCGTAATTATGGATATTAGTTCGTCTTAAAAGTTCATTTTTTTGTTTGGCAGAAGCAAGTATTTGCGCCCTAATATAACTACATGTTATGGTCAGTATTTCGAAATGTTGGAGCAGTGGTTTACAGTGAGTAAGCTGTGGTTTACCCTCAATAGATCTTACAGCTTTTTTTTGTAAGATTAGCACTGAGTTCAGATGACTTGAACAACCCCAGATCTCGATGGCATATGTAGCACGGGAGAGGAACAGAGCATAGTATGCGCTTAACGCTGCTTTCTCTCCTACAGTTTTCGATATTCATTTGATTGCATAGATTGCTGTTGATAATTCCTTGCAGAGGCTATCGATGTGAGTTTTCCACGTGAGTCTGGAATTCAAGTACACTCCAAGGAATTTTGCTGAACCTATAGTAGCGTTCATATTAATCTTAATCAGTGTAAATATTAATGAGACCGTCTTAGCATTGTTGATTAAAAGTTTGTTAACATTGAACCAATTTTCAGCCTCCTTCATGGATCTCTGCACGGCATTGTTTAATTCCATAAGATTAGGTTTGGATTCCATTAATGTTGTATCATCAGCATATAGTACCGAAGTGCATGTTATATGCTGCGGTAGATCGTTGATAAATATGATAAACATTAATGGGGATTGAGCCCTGTGGTATACCGAATTTGATGTTTTCTAGACTACTTGATTTATTATTGTAGAGGACCATCTGGATTCTATTTGTTAAATACGATTTTATTAAATCTAGAGCAATTCCATGAAAGCCATAGTGGTCTAGTTTTGCTAGTAAAATATTGTGCGACATACAGTCGAAAGCTTTTGACAGATCACATAATTTAATTTCACATATCTTCCTTGTTTCAAAAGCGTTTGTAATGTAGTCTACAAGATATTTTATTGCTAATGTAGTACTTTTAGCTGTTCTGAATCCAAATTGAGCATTACTGAAATAATCATAATATTCAAAAAAGTTATATATTCTTTTGGCGATGACATGTTCTAAGATCTTTGACATAATCGGTAAGAGGAAATAGGTCGATAATTGGAAAGATCTTCGTAAGAACCTTTTTTATATATGGGTATAACTTTGGCTCTTTTCATTTGTTCTGGAATAATTCCCTGTTCTATGCAGTTATTTATAATATAACTCATAGGTTCAGATATCGAGTCCTTGACTTTCTTGATCATAATAGTATTAATCCCGAAAATATCCATAGTTGGTTTGGATTTTAAACTGGAGATGATGTCTTTAACTTCTTCACTATTAGTGGGCTTGAAAAAAATTGATTTCCCATTTACTGGTATTTTTGAAGCTGTATCCGTATTTTCAGAATTAGGAATTGTGTCTATTAGCTTGTCTGCAATATTAACAAAGAATTGATTGAACTGATCTGGTGAGTGTTCTAATGTTGGAAGACTTTTTTTACGACCAGTTTCTCCATTAATTATTTGCCAAAGTTTTTTTTGCTTGTTAGTGCTTGTTTCTATTTTAGTTATATTTTGATATCTTTTATCTATTTCTAATTTTGCGTTAAATTTTTTTTTTATAGTTTAGATATAACATTAAAATTTCTTGTTTTTTTGTTTGGAGAAAAGCTTCTCTCATTAGGTCTAGTGTTTCTTTCATTTGCCATACGTCAAAAGAATATTTTGTTGTCTTCTGATGTGTTCCAATATTGACCAGAGGAAAATGAACATTAAAGTGGTAAAGAAAATTTGTGAGAAAGTTTTCAAAGCTGGTAGTGGCGTCTGATTCGCTGAAAACACTCGCCCAGTCTTCTTCTTCTAAGGATTCTTGAAATAAATTTAAAGTGTAGTCATTAATTTTCCTAATTTTCTTGTTCTTTTTTGTTTTTTTGACTGTTTCGAAATTTATTTCAATGATTTGACAGTCATGATCTGAAGTAAATGGTTTAACATAAGCTTTGTTCACGTTGATATTAGTAAAAGCATTATCAATACATGACTTACTTATTGGGCGGGTGATTTCAAATATTTTCTGATGCAGATCGTAAGTGAGCATTAGATTTATTTAGTCCCTTTTTGCTTTATTTTCGGTTTCAAAGTGTATATTGAAGTCGCCGATAATTATAATATTTATCTCATTGTTGTATCCTGAGAAAATATATTCCAGAACAGTATTTAAAGTTTCCAGTAATATATTAACGTCACACTTTGGTTGCCTATATACTGTAACCACGATCATGTTCAGACTCTCGACATGAAAGTTCACAGTACATCTCTGAGGCAAATCGTTTTACACACTGATCTGGTAAAGAATCAGTTGAGTTTTCAGATATGTTGTAGTATATTGCGGTCCCGCCGCCTCTGTGTTGAGATCTGTAGAATGTGTCTTTAAGGTTGTAATCTTCTAATTTATACAGACCGAAGTTTTCCTCCTGCAACCAGTGTTCCGAAACACATAACATATTTATATTATAAGACACTGCCAAAAAATTCAGAGCCTGTACTTTATTGGTAATGGATTGTGCGTTTGCGTGCATTATTTTTAGTGTTTTGTATTGTTTAGTCTGCGTGTTTTTCTTTTCGCTTAATTGCTATATGTTGCTATCAACTTCCTTTGATCGGGATTTTATAACATTTTTGTTGGATCTTAAAAAGTTAAATCTCGCATAGGAAACTCCAGCTGGCCAGAAGTTTTCATCGTATAGCATATTCTTCAACGAGAGACAGGTTGCAATTTTGAAACAATTGTAGTTTGAGGTATCCATATTTTTTAGTGCTAATTGTTCCACTGAAAACTTTTCAATTTTGTCTCCAGTTTTCTTCACCAAGTAATTCAGTATATGTTGCTCACTAACATCTTTTTTTACTCGAGATATAAATAACCAAAGTTTTCTCTCTGTTCCGAAAAAGTTATCGGTATTTTCTGCTTTCACGATTCTTCTGTTTCTTCTTATTACTTTGGTGAAGCCATCGTGTTCTGTTGTCTTGTTTTTAGGTAATTTGATACCGTTTTCGTTTTGAACCGCTTTTGAATAACTGTCGGGTCTTTTCGCCAGTTTAGTATCACTGTTATTGGAGGCTTCGGGCAACAATGTGCTTCTAGGTGTTGGTAAGACGTCCTTGGTGGAAACGACTGGCTTCGAGTGTGTTCGGCTATTCTCGCGTTGAGCATTTTGAAGGTTGCAGTCGTCGGTAATATCGGCTGCTTGTTTTGATTTGTTTTTACCTTTTTTAACAAATTATGTATTGCCGATTGAGCTGTTGGATTTAGTTTGATGATTTTCTAATATAATTTTATTATTTGAATCATTTATATTTTCTAAATTAACTACATTTGTGTTGTGCCTTACAATTGATAATAATTTTTTGTCGTCCATTATTTGCCTAAGATTAGAAATGTCTATGCTTAAGATTTCATTTTGGACCTTTAATGTTTTCACTTCCTCTTGCAATTCCATTATTATGGATGTGAACATACCTTGCACAGCAATTATCAGCTTTTTTAGGAGTGAGGACTCTGTTGAAGTATCGGCATCTTCATGGCTGCTGAGACAGTGTCCTTTGTGTTTTGGTTTTTTGCTTGTTTTGAGGTTAGACATTCTTCACATATCCATTGTTTTGCAGAGCCGTCTTCTCTCATGTTCACAAATACTTCTGGTGAAATATTTTCACATAAGAAGTGATATTGAAGTTTGCAAGGTCCCTTGCATTCTAAATATTCTTCGTATCTTCCTATAATTTTCTTGCACTTTTTGCACGACATTCCGTGCGGCGCCATCTTTTTCTTCTCCTGCTAGTGGGAAAGATAGCTACTATCATAATGTAAACGCTTAAGACTGAACTAGCTCTAGTACTCGCGATAGTAATTGGGATAGTATAGTGGATTTGCTGACGAGATAGTTACTATCCTATTAGGCTACTCCCACCACTACATTTTCATTGTTCGGAGTTCTGTCATCTGCACTAAACATCATGTAAACAACCAGTGCAAATATTTTTGTAGTTATTTAAATTAAAGAGATGGAAAAAGGCCTCTCTTACCTTTTCAGAATTCACCCTTATGTGTAAAGGATAGTGTTTATGACTTTTACACATAAATATAACTATTACAATGACACAGATATTTCAAATCGTGAGAAAATAGTAACCGCAATCAGAAAAATTATACTACCCTACTAGATACTAACCCTGAGAGTACATTTTGTTCGTTTCAGCCCCAAAATATATTTTGAAATATCATAAATCGCGATTTCACAAAAAAAAAATTATAATCTACCTCTATGCCGTCGAGAACATTGCGGAGAAAAGTGACCAGCTGACCAACATTCGGCCGACATGTACCCTAACTGTGACGTTAAAAATTGCTCATTTCATATCCTTCTGTAATTAGGGCAAGATTATCGTGGTATTGCGTACCAGGAATTTTTACTGCAAGGTGTTACAGTTACTAAAGAATACTATTTGAACTTGTTGAGTCGGCTGCGTGAAGCAATTCGTAGAAAACGGCAAGATTTATGATAAGGACAATTGCACCATGATACCGCACCAGCTCATACTTCATTCTTATTCGAGATTTTCTGTTCAAAAATAGCACCGTAATGATACCGCAACCACCGTATTCACCAGATAAGGCCCCTTTTATTTTTTTTCTTTTCCTAAGGATGACAAAAAATAAAATAATAGTTAAAGGACAACGTTTTACGACTACTGAAGAAATAAAAGCAAAATCACTGTAGGAACTGAACGCTTTACCATAATCTGTGTTTCAGAAGTGTTTTGAAGACTGGAAAAACCGGTGGCATAAGTGCATTATATCCGATGGGGACTATTTTGAAGGGGACAATATAAAAATTGATGAATAAATAAATGTTGTTTTGAACATGAGTTGTTACATATGCGGTATATATAAAGTTCTTATTTACTCGACAAATTTATTAAATAAAATAAAATAATCCTATGAGACGTTTCGACTAGGAAATCCAGTCATCTTCAGTCTAAAGTTTATTAAACAATAAAATAAAAAACTTCCAACATTATTAAAACTAGACAACTGGAAACACGTAGAGGTGTGACATGTGACATGTTGTATCGGACAGACAATCCGTTACTGATATATATATATATATATATATATATATATATATATATATATATATATATATATATATATGTAAGCAATCCATGCTGATACGCCACTGGCAGACGAGAGTAGACGGGAGTTGGTAGCCATGACCGGGCGTGTCATGTCGTGTAGTAGTGTAGTACTTAAAGATTAATTGTAATATTGAATAAATGATTGTTTTCACAAGATCCACGAGACTTATTTGTGGTTGAGAACCCGGCTATCCTTACATATATATATATATATATATATATATATATATATATATATATATAAATTTCTTCTTTAATCGTCAGTTTTGGAGACAGGAAATTAATACAATATGGTATTTCTGGAACGTTTCGCGTATTTTATTCAGTATACGGATCATCAGCCTACAAAGATATGTTTGAAATATACAAAATTTGTAAAAAAAAAAGACATGTAAAAAAATGTTTTGATGAAAATATATTGAATATAGAACTAAACTCACCAGTGTAGATAGTAGTACAAATATGGTCAAGATATAAAAATATTGTCGTCGAAAAGACAGTTAGGTGTTAAAATTAAATAAAAATTGAATAAAATTAACATGTGACCATATCACCTGAGCACGACAGAAACTATGAACTAATGTGATATCATACGTAGGGAGTTTACTAAGTAAACTCTAGTGTTAAGACTTGCAGGATACATGTGTAAAAATCAAATGAGGTCAATGACCGAATTAAAATTTCAAGTATGGAATAAATTGAATTGAATAAAGATATAAAAATGTTTTTGTTTGAAATTTACAATATTAGTTTTTTTAAAAAGGGGTGGTAAATTTTGCTTAAATTGTCTATGTCTGTCTTTTTGTTTACGTTTTGTCCTAATGTGTCAAGTATGTGTAACATTTCAGATGTAAGCCTTTTTTCCGCATTTAGTTCTTTATCTAATATTTTAACATTAGGATAATCAAAGTTATGATTTAAGATATTCGCGTGGATGGCAAGCAATTTGACGAATATACAAGATAGTGTTATATATCATATATATATAAATATATATATATATATATATATATATATATATATATATATATATATATCTATATATATAAAAGGCAGTGTCCTGACTGACTGACTGACTGACTCATCACCGCCCAGCCCGAACCCCTGGGCCAAGAAACTTGAAATTCGGAGAGTATATTCCCTTCATGACGTAAGCACCCACTAAGAAGGGATTTTTCGAAATTCCACTCCTAAGGGATGAAAAGGGGTGAAATGTGATTTCACGAATTACTTAATATCTCTTAGGATCGATGGGATATCGACTTAGTTTTTGCTTACAAGTATTACCCATACGAATTCCGAAAAACTTATTTCGGGATTTTGCCCTAATCAACCCCTAAAGGGGTGAACCTACAATAAGGGTGGATCATACATCCCGTTGTATTTCCTGTGTTCGTTTAGTTGGTGAAAAGGGGTGAATTATGATTTCCAGTATTCCTTAATATCTCTTAGAACCAATAAGATATCGACTTGCTTTTTGCTTACAAAGATTACCTATACAAATACCGAAAAACATATTTCAGGTTTTTGTCCTAATCAACCCCTAAAGGGGTGGATCTCTAATCGGGGTGAGTTATACATTCCGTCGTATTTCCTGTGTTCGTTTAGTTGCAATATTACTTTTTAGCACATAGGAGTCTTTTTAAAATATCTCGAAACGGTTTTGGTAGTTTTTTAAAATTTCACCCCTATAGGGTGAAAAGGGGTGAATTGTGATTTCAAGGATGCCTTAATATCTCTTAGGACCAATAAGATATCGACTTGCTTTTTGCTCACAAAAATTATCCTTACAAATGCCGAAAAACTTATTTCAGTATTACGTCCTAATCAACCCCTAAAGGGGTGATTCTACAAACGGGGTAGATTATACATCGCGTCGTATTACCTGTGTCTTTTTAAAATGTCTCTAAATGGTTTTAACAGTTTTTTACATTTAACAAATATCACCCCTAAAGGGTGAAAAGAGGGAATTGTGATTTCAAGGACGCCTTAATATCTTCTAGGATCAATAAGATATAGACTTGGTTTTTGCTTATAAAGATTACCCATACAAATGTCGAAAAATGTATTTCGGGATTTTATCTTAATCAACCCCTAAAGGGGTGAATCTACATTCGGGGTGAATTATAGAACCCTTTGTATTTCCAGCGGTTGTTGAGTTATAACATTCCATTTTGGCATAAATGTTTTCACAGTTTGACAGTTTTCTTTCACTCCTAAAGGGTAAATTAGCATTTTTTTTGTTAAAAATACAGAATTCGGAGACTACATTTTTCAGTATGAAGTAAGAACCCACTAAGAAAGGATTTTTTCAAGTTCGACCCCTATCTGGTTAAAAGGAGTAAAATGTTTTTTCACGGATTCCTCAATATCTCTTAGGACAGATGAGATATCGACTAGATTTTTTGTTACAAAGGTTACCCATACACAAGTTTAAAAACAAACTGCGGATTTTATGCCAATGAGACCATCAATATACCGTAGCGAAGCACGGGTTTTCAGCTAGTATATATATAAGGAGGAAATAAAAATTCTTGAATACTCGTCAAAAGTTTATTAATAAAATATTAAGAGACGTTTCGACTGGTAAATCCAGTCATCCTCAGTCTATAAATAAAAATTACAATTGTAAAATACAAAAAAGAAAATTATTATTTTAACAAAACAAAAATAAGTAAAATTGAAAATTGATAAATTAGTATAAATAGTAAAATGAAAATGATTTTAAACATATTAATTGAAAATTATCAAAATGGCGTGAGGCGCCATTTTGTGAAACTGAATTTATTACAGAGATTTAAGAAAATACAAAAATTAATCAAAATTAAGCAAATGATTATAAAAAGTTATATAAAATAAGTGTTCTTAACTAGACAGCTTCTTACCTAGTGTACGTTGTCAATATTTTACGAAAGTATATTCTTATAAAAAAATATACGGAAATGAAAAACCATCCCAAACACATTCAGAGTAGACATGACAGTGTAGAACAGGACGGCTCGAGATTGTCTGGTCGTTTGTGATATTACTCATAGACACCTAGACGTCACAATATATTAAGTAGGTGAACGTAATATGACAAGTAGATAAGCGCACAGCTGATTTTACGGCAAAAGTTTAAAATATGATTTATTTAAACCAATCGTGTCTGTTTTTTTATTAACACATTTATCTTTTGCTGTGTGTATGCACAACATCTCCGATATCATTCTTTTGTGAAAATGTGCTTCTTTATCTAAGATCTTGACATTTTCAAAGTCAAAAATATGACCAGTGGTGTTAGAATGAACCGTTAATGCTGTACAATTAGATTTGACCCTAACGTCGCTTTTGTGTTCACATATACGTTTTTTTAATATTTGTTGAGTAGTCCCTATATAAGTTTTACTGCATTCTCTGCATGGTATTTCATATACAACATTAGAATTTTCAAGACTAGGGATAGTAGATTTAAGTTCGGAAAAATTACGATTATTGTTGTTATCAGAGCTGAAGGCTAAATCAACGTAAAAATTTCTTGAAAATGTTTTTATAGTTGACAAACTCAGTGTTATGATACGGAAAACTAATGTACTGGTTGTTGTTTACATTTATATTATCAGGATTGCTGTTAAAAGCTGGCCATATTCTTTTCCTGATACATCTCACAATGAGATGGGTGGGGTAATTATTGGCAATGAAGGCTTTTTTAATGTTTTTTAGGTTATCAGATCTAAAATTAGGATAGGCTACTTGATGGCTCTATCTATAGTGTTGTTCAGGGCGTTAATTTTCAATGATGAGGGGTGGTTTGATAAGTAGTTCAGGTATCTCCAACTATGAGTATTTTTTTGATACCAATTAGTAACTATAAGGTTGTCATCCGACCTTATCAAAGAAACATCCATGAATGCAATACTATTATTCTCTTCTTTCTCACAAGTGAAATTTAAACGTGGATGAAAAGAGTTGAAAATCTCAAGCAACGTGTTGAGTGAGTTTTTATGATAAATTAAAATGATATCGTCTACATATCTGTAATAGATAACTGGGGTTTCTTGTGATTTATTTAAACAATTGGATTCGACTTCTTCCATTACTAAATTTGCAACAACGCTTGAAATGGGGCTACCCATAGCGCACCCATGTGTCTGGGTATAAAAGTTGTCAAAAGCTTTGAAATATGTATTATTAAGGCAAAATTCAGTCCCACTAAGAAATTCATTTTTGGAAAGGGTGGTGAAAGGTTTTATTTGGTCCCATTTTTCGCCAATAGTTTTGAGTGCGAGGTCTGTTGGTACATTGGTATATAGAGATTCTACATCCAATGACAGCATAATGTGGTTGTCTGGAATTTTGACATTCCAAACCTTTTTAACAAACTCAAAACTATTTTTGATGTTTTTGTCAGTCAATATATATATATATATATACATATATATATATTGTGTCCTAGATTTCCTCGCTGCAGCGTAGGGTCTTTACAAACTCGCGCCATCGGGTTCTGTGGAGAGCAACCCTCTTCACCTGGCGCTAGTTAGTTCCGTGAACATCAAGTTCTTTGTGTATTGTTCTCCTCCATGTGGATACAGAGCGACCTCTACGACAGCTTCCCTGAGGGTTTCACTCTAATGCCATTCTGGAGATGTCGTTTACTGCATCTGGAGGGTATGCCCAGTCCAGTTCCACTTTCTTGCCTGAATTTCCAAGTAGATGTAGTAGATTTTTGTGCTGTCTATTCCCAAAGATGTGTATAGGGAATATGATCTCACCAAGTAATGCGAAAAAGTCTGCGCAGACATCTGTTAATAAAAACTTGGGTTTATGGGTAATTTCTCAACAAGCATTCTGTTGTTCACGTCTCCATCTCTCCATCTCTCGATATTGCACTACCGAGGTAGCAGAATTCTTCTAAGTTTTCGCCGTTAATGAAAAAATCTGTTGATATTATTGGTACCAACTCGCCTTACTTTGGGTTTCGCTTTATTTATACATAATCCAACTAAATTCGACAAAGTACTTATACTTTCAAGTCTGGCTTGCACATATTCATAATTATGTGACAGAAGGCATATATCGTCTGCGTAGCTCAAATCTTCCAAACGGTTTTGGAAGTCCCACTATATGCCTCTGTGACACGGTATTAAATAGTAGAGGAGATATTAGGCATCCTTATTAAACTCCGCTTTTGACGGCAATACTTTTACTTCTCATCCCATTATGCACAATTTGCGAACTTGCTTCCCGGTATAGTTTTTTTATGAGGTTAATAATTTTAGTAGGGACTCCAACATGATCCAAGATATTCCAGAGTGCCTCTTGACTGACCCTGACGAATTATTTTTTAAAGTCTATTAACAACAGATAGAGTGGGGCCTGCCACTCTACTGATTGTTCAATAATGATGCGCAGTGTATTAATGTGGTCAATACAGGATCGACCAGGGTGAAAACCAGCTACATATACGGTATAGTTTGCGAAAATCCATCGGGATAAAAAAAAATTCACGAAAAAACCAAATCGAGAAAAGCTGATAATAATCGGATCGATAATAAGCGGAAAAACTCAGTCAGCAAAGTCAGCCACCTGCGATATCCCTACCTCATCAACAAGGGTAGATTTTACACCCCCTTAAAAATTACTAAAATTGAAAAATCGCAATTTCTTAGAAAACTTAAAACCACCTTTATGCGGAAGGGAAAAAAGTGGTCAACCATCTTTGGATGGGTCGTCCCTTACCCCTGAAGGTAAAAATTTTTCGCTATATCTTCTTACGTAACCGAGGTAAAATTATGAAAAAAGAAAATAGTGAAATATCAACTTTCCCAACGTCGGAGGAAAATAAAAATTAGCCTAAGCGCTGAAGAAAGGGGATCCGCTGCCTACATCGTTCGTTTGTTTTAAATCGGTCAATCCGTATAAGAGTGCCATTTTGAGTGTATGCACATACTGTTCTGATTTTCGGATAGCGGGTCGACGGGGTAGTACAGTACCGTGTTGTGTGTAAACTCCTACTATCCTAGTTACAGCACAGTATAGTGAACAGGATAGCTACTAGACCTAGTAGCTATCCTGTTTAGTAACCTAATGTAAAACCGGCATTATTGACTTAACAGCAAAAACGTGAATAACAAAAATTGTTTCAAATAAGAAAATAAATCGCCACATTTCATGAATATTTGCTGAGTTACGGTTAATACCAATTTTAGTTGATCTTAAATATCTTAAAAGTCAAAGCAGAAGGACTATTTGACCGCATTGTGTAACTGAACAGAATTTTTTCTGCATTTTTATGCAAGAAATGGCTATACATACGCAGTCCCAACTAACACAAAGTGCTTTATAAAAATTGTATAAACATTTTTACAGCAATATTATATAACTGATAGCTTTATAATTCAGTAACAAGAATGTCTATCGAGCAACAAAAAAACCCTTAAACTTGCAAAATAGGCGCAGGTTTATAAAACCTTTTGGCTATATTAATATTGCATACGCAACATTTAAAAACCTAATGGCACTCTTTGGAAATGTTTTTAAAATGGTTATAAAATAAATAATAAAACATTAATAAAACTTTTTGATTAGTTATATAGCAGCAACTTTTTATCTGTTATATTTATAGATTTGCTCTTTTGTAGCTGCATGTTAAAACAATTTTGCAACTGATACATATAGATGAAAAATCTTGTTGAAGTATAAAATCACTATGACAATGAAACATATATGCATTTTTATATTTATCCTATTGCTACTTCTGAACTAAAATTTGCTTGCGGAGGCCAATTTACTGTGAAAATATAAGGTAAAACGTTCAAAGATTACAACTCGCCAAAGATATATGATTTTTTTGCTAATTAACTCAGTTAAAAATGTTATAGAAAACGAAAAAAAAAAAATATATATATATATATATTTTAACTCTATTATTTCAATAAACGGGAAAAGTTCGTATTTAAGGGTAAAATATTAAAAAACAAAAGTAAAATGCAAAAAGAAACTATTTTTTTCTAAGTAAAATATACTTTCAGTCAAAATGGACGTCACTTTGTATTTACATAGTCCATAAAAATATGGCCGTTTTTATTATAAAACCTTAAGAAATCCTATAAAGCTACTAAAAAATTATTTAGACATCAGAATAACCAAATTGTTATTTAAATGGTTCATATATTATATAATCTTTACTATAATATAATATGTATAAAACGTTTTGATTTTATAATTGTGCAATTTATTACTTTCAGTGTTATATTAATTTTAATAAAACTAGCTTCGCAGCTATAAGCTGATATATAGTAGTTAATCGTAACCTTTATAAAACATTTTTCATTTATTATTAGGTTAAGTTATTAAAAAGTCGCATTATTGCACTGATGTATTTGCTTGCCTTCTAAATAAAGCATTTATTTAGACCTTAACATAATATTTAATATGCTTTATTTAATATTGACATGTTGTTTTTTAGTAATCATGAAGAAGTGACAAATAAATTTGCTTGTTGATTTTGACTTTGTTTTATCATTTCTTGAAGATTTAGATTTACTTTTCTTTATAAAGTATTCTAATAAATTGCAAGAACCACAATAGTCTGAAAATTATTTTATAATTATTCTCTTTTAAGAAATATAAAATATTAAAAAAATAGTTTTTATAACATCAAAATATCAGATAAAAGTTATAAACTGGCTTTATAATTGTTTTCAAATCGATTATATAATAACTATAAATTAAACTGAATTTCTTATTTAGGTTTTATTACTAGTGTTATAAACCTTTTTTCATAGCAATTATGGCCATTGATCAGGAATTAAGTTTTATTCATTACGAACTTGTTTGGCATCCTAAAATAAAGTTATATTATTATTATTATGATTATAAACCACCCATGCTTTCAACGGGACTCGAACCCGAAACCTTTTTAGAATTCTTAGGTAAAAAGGTTAATAAAAGATTTGCTTATATTAAACATCTAGAGCCACATACGTCAGTATTTTTTATTTATTTTTAGGTGCCAGCTTAGGAAATTATTATTGCTTGTATGCATAAAACAAAAATAAACTATAAATGATGTTAACAAAATATCTGCTCTCATGCTTTAATTAAGAATTTTATTTTTTAATTAATTAACATTATTTCTTAATAAAAAAATAATTAAAAGTAATCCTAAAAAATAAATTGTTTAACAGGATCTGAACTATTTCTAGGTCAATTATTTTATGTTCATTATAAGTTGTTCTAGTATATGCTGTATAAATGATTTTCATAGATATATTTATGCCACCAAATTTTAAAATATGTTAAAAAACTTTTATATGAGAATTTAGCTTTATAACATGAATGCTGTATGTCACAAAATAATAATAATAAATATAGTGTATAATTACTTTATATTAAAGCTGATAGAACATTTTTAAAACTATTTTTCGACACCAAATTGCTTATTAGCCATTTAGTATATTTGAAGGTTATATAAAACAATTAAGTTATATTTGTTGCCATAATAAATATGCTATATATCATTTAAGTTTTATGTTGTACCTTTTGTGTTAGTTGGGGTGGAGTAGCGAGCATAATTGGCGTCCGGGGCACGATACCTTTTTGGCGCCCCCCGAAAAACATATAGTAATATAATATATAGAATATCGCCGTCTAAGAAGCAACAAGACATAACTCATTTTTGCAAAACTTTTCAGCAGGAAGAAAAACTGTTTTATTTTAATTTCGTTAACGCTTTCAACGGGATTTCAATACATATTGTGTATTATGTTTTTAAACAATGAAAACAGTTAATATATATTATATATAAGTAGATATATTTATTATTAATAATAATAATATAATATTATAATACATTAATACAACTAATTATTATGTATAAATTTTTCTCTTTCCACACTTAAAAATGTTAGGTCACTTAGGCGATCTTGTCCCATCGTTGATCGTAGATATGTCAAAATTAATTTTAATTTGCTGAACGAACGTTCACAGCTAGCAATTGATACTGAAATAGTAAGGAGTATTTGAAGTGCGATTCTCAGGTTTGGAAAAACATCTTCTCCATACGAGATTATAAAGGTAAGAAGCTCTAATGGAGTTTTAGGTTCAATTTCTTTTCTACTGCGGAGTAATATCTTGCAGTCACATACCACGTAGCTCAATAAGTCTCCGGTCTAACTAAGAAAAACATTTTTTTTTTTTTAGAAATTCGACTTTATTCATCAACATACTCTCCTTCAAGAGTAATACATTCATTCCAACGCTCCTAAAAATTAACAAATAAAATTGATTAATTAATTTAAATTCAGCATACCAATCAGTAATAGTTGAATTGCCTGGTGCAGAGTCTCTATAACGGTTATCAAGCCATTGTTTGGCTTCTACAGTATTCTTTCCCATCAAAAAACAATGTTTAATCAACACACGAAATTCTTTTTTATCCATTCTTTTGAAAATTACAAAACTGGAGTCACTAAAACCACTGTAACCTCTAAACTAATTATCAGAATGTCATGAAATTTTCACACGTATCATTTTAAGGTTGGTACTATCCAGAAATCATATAGGTCTGTCAACAGTGTTGCCATATATATGTCAGACCGGAGACTTATTGAGTGAAGTGTTATTTCGACATAGAGTTCTGTTCTATTAAAATCTGTATTGTAAAATTCACCCAGATTTTTACAATTCTTTTCAAGATCGTTATCAACATTATCCTTGTTTAATAAAATTTCAACGTCCAGTAAAAATCCAAATTTGGAATTAAGATCACTAAGTCGTGTAAATCGTGTAGTTATTATATTACAATAATAATTAATTTAAAATATATTTCCCAGAAATCGATCATAACAAAAAATTGAAATTTTCCGGAAATTCTTGTTTGTCTTAGGGACCATTTGGCGGCCCTCTGCGAGTGGCGCCCGGGGCATGATAGACCCCTTGCCCCCCCTCGCTACGCTACTGTACATACGATGTTTAATGACCTGGTCTCCGAGCGTAGGTCTGCGACATGATATGATGTTTCCACCATTTATGAGTTGACTATCATTCAGTTCCTAATATTAATTATTTCATTTTCTTCTTGAATTTTATAAACTGCTAGTTTGTGATACAAAAGGTGACAATCAATTTGTCATGATGAATTAAACGTAAAATTGTATCTTAAATCTGACACTTTACGCTTATTATAATTTAGGTCAGCGGTGGACAAATCGCGGCCGCATTCTACCCTTGATAGTTTACATGTTGTCCTCCATGAATTATTATATTAGTAAAAACTTACCTTTATTGTGGCCAATAAAAAAGCATTCTACGCAACGTGCTCAAGTGACTGTATTATGTTTGTAAGTAATAAATAATGTAGCATAACATGCATGTATGTATATCTTTTTTATACTTTAATATTTTGTCGGTCCAACTTACACATAATTAATAAGTTATTATTGTATTATTATTATTATTATTTCTATTTTTTTTTAATGCGGCCCTTTTAGTCACACTATTTGAGCAAACTGGCCCTCTTCAAAAAAAGTTTGCCCGCCGCTAATTTAGATTAATCGAAATATAAAAAGGAATTATCGAAATAGGTATTGTCCTATTGTTTAATTCTAGGTTGCACATCAAATGCTGTGAAACATTGTTTAGAATGTCAAATAAATTATATTAAAAAAAAAAAAAAAATAGATAAAAAGTGTGTTTAAGAACAGTAAACTTTATGAAATTAGACGTAACAAATGATAAGTCATAAAAAGAGTATATTTACATAACTTAAACAGAAATGCGTTCGTAATTAAAATTTTTGGGCAAAAAGTCCCTTTCCGATTGTAAACATTAATAACTATTTTATTTGTGAACATTTTATTATTTTTTTTATTTCGGACATTAAACTTGGGAGACTACAATATGGAACAATACGCCATTGCAGAGCGAACGAAAATGGTCACATTATTGATGACCAACAAATTTTGGAAAATTTAATGACGTTCGGCGAGGCGCATTTTCTCTGAGCGGATTTGTGAGCAAGCAAAACCGCAGATTTTGGGGCTCACATCATCCCCAAAATCTTCACCAACGTTCATTACACCCACTTCGTGGGATTGTTTGGTGTGGCATAACCTCGCGTAAGATTAATGGCTCGTATTTTCCAAAATGAGATACGATCAATGGAGATCTTTACAGAACAATGCTTCAGGACTTCGTCTTTCCACTCTTGCGAGTGGATAACAACAATGGCATATGGTTTCAGTAAGATGGTGTTACGTCCCACACCACTCGTGAGACAGTGAACTTGTTGCGAGAACAGTTTCCGAATCGTGTCATCTAAAAAATAGTGACTTGAGATGGCCGCCTCGGTCGCCTAATCTGACGTCTCCAGACTTTTTTATGTGAGGCTACCTGGAGGAAAAGGTCTATATCAACAAACACAGACTTTATAGGAGCTGAAAGATAACATTCGAGCGAAAACTACGCGAAAACTACGCGAATTACATCCGTCACACTGCAAACAGTGATGCAAAATGCAATGAAAAGGACCGACGGGTGCATAAATTCTATTGGTAGGCACTTAATCGATATTATTTTTCACACCTAATGTAATAAAAATGAATGAAGTAAACTTTAATTAGTAATTATTTTCTCTTAATTTTTACACTTCTTTTAAAAGTTATTACAGTTATAAATCGGAAAAGAAATTTTTGACCACCCTGTATTATTATTATGTTATCCGTTATTTGTTTATATAATAGACTGCTAGAAATATACTTAAAATGACTAAATGGCATTAATATCACTAAAACTCAAACAAAATAGGCATTTTACCTGTAAAAACAGTGGATTATAAATCCCTATTTATGACTTACAGTTAAATGTTTTATATATTTTTAACACTTGTAATTGCTTATTATTAAAAAGGGATAGTTACTAGCACAAAAAAGTTTTAAGCAAATATTTATATGCACGTAAATTCACTGCACAATTAGCGAAAATAACGGTTCCGTGAAGTTAGCAGTCCACTGAAAGCACTAACGAAAATTCGTCGGCCATCCGTTAGTGCTTCGTTAGTGCCTGTTAGTGCTTCATAAAAAATCGTATCCACCCTAACCGTTTTCGAAAAAAAAAGCAATTCAAAATGGACTTCTAACTTCACGCTTCGTTGGAAGCACTAACGAAAATTCGTCGGCCATCCGTTAGTGCCTCGTTAGTGCCTGTTAGTGCTTCTATAAAATTGGAAGCCACCCTAACCGTTTTTGAGATATTGAGCATTCAAAAAATAAGCGTGAAGTTAGCAGTCCACTGAAAGCACTAACGAAAATTCGTCGGCCATCCGTTAGTACCTCGTTAGTGCCTGTTAGTGCTTCATTAAAATTTGAAGCCACCCTAACCGTTTTTGAGAAATTGAGCTTTCAAAAAATCGACCGTTAAGTTAGCAGTCCACTGAAAGCACTAACGAAAATTCGTCGGCCATCCGTTAGTGCCTCGTTAGTGCCCGTTAGTGCTTCATTAAAATTGGAAGCCATCCTAACCATTTTTGAGATATTGAACATTCAAAAAAATAAGCGTGAAGTTAGCAGTTCACAGAAATAACTAACGAAAATTCGTCGGCCATCTGTTAGTGCCCCGATAGTGCCTGTTAGTGCTTCATTAAAACTTGAAGCCACCCTAACCGTTTTTGAGAAATTGAGCTTTCAAAAAATCGACTGTGAAGTTAGCAGTTCACTGAAAGCACTAACGAAAATTCGTCGGCCATCCGTTAGTGCCTCGTTAGTGCCTGTTAGTGCTTCATTAAAATTGGAAGCCACCCTAACCGTTTTTGAGATATTGAGCATTCAAAAAATTATTTTTTCACGCTTATGCGTGAAGTTAGCAGTCCACTGAAAGCACTAACGAAAATTCGTCGGCCATCCATTAGTGCCTCGTTAGTGCCTGTTAGTGCTTCATTAAAATTGCAAGCCACCCTAACCGTTTTTGAGATATTGAGCATTCAAAAAAATAAGCGTGAAGTTAGCAGTCCACTGAAAGCACTAACGAAAATTCGTCGGCCATCCGTTAGTGCCTCGTTAGTACCTGTTAGTGCTTCATTAAAATTGGAATCCACCCAACACGTTTTTAAATTGAGCTTTCAAAAAAATAAGCGTGAAGTTAAATGGTGATTGAAATACTATATTTTTCTATAGATGGGGGTAGATTTATCTAAGATATATTAATTAATTAATTAATTTATTTATTTTACATCGGCCTATTTCTGCAACGAGGCTAATTGCCGATGCCAGGGGGCGAACTCCTACACCTGGATGAGGGATGAATGATTGTGAAATGAGAGTAATGTATGCCCGAATAATATCACCAACAGAGAATCGAACTACCGACCGCACAACCCAGACTGTTTTAGCCAGTCCAAATTGCACGACTTAATGCGGTCGACCACTCCGTTGGCATCTAAGATGTTAAATCCCAAGATATTTGAGAATAATTTCTACTACAATTTTACGCCTTCACGCATATCATTGTATTTTCAACCCTATCTAATTAATGTAGGGCGAACTTGCAAATTAACTTCGATGACAGAATAAGCACCCAGAATTATCTGATAAGTTGGAAAAGGTATGAAAACAACTAATTAATTTTTTTCATTTTCAGCGAAAATTATAACGCTGTTTGCTGTGGAATATCATCCTTACCTTTAAAGATTTACAAAGAAAAATTACTTTAATGGCAAGAGTATTTACTAACGAATAAAAAGCCCTTTGACCCATGTACCTATCGTTTATAGGTCAGAAGTAATCACAGAAAGAAGATCACAGTAAATAAATTAATCTGATGAGTCAGTTTAATCGTTAGGTGGTAGAGCGGGGTGCCGGCGGATTAACAATACTGCTGGTTCAAAAGTTCTGCTTAGTTGAAGTAAATTTTAAATTGTGTTTTGATGATTTGTTATTTGTATATTATTATATTAAATACTAACATCGAAACTTTCCTTCAATATTGTGTTTTATTACACTAGATCTTTTGCTTATCATTTCTAATACCTAAATCTTCAGTCATATTTAGTCCAACACTTATTAAAAATTGCTTATTTACATTAGACGATAGAGACGATTTTTTTACACAGATTACATATTTATTGACTTCTTCTAATTTTAATTAATTAGTTGTTTTCATACCTTTTTCCAACTTATCAGATAATTCGGGGTGCTTATTCTGTCATCGAAGTTAATTTGCAAGTTCGCCCTATATTAATTAGATAGGGTTGAAAATACAATGATATGTGTGAAGGCGTAAAATTGTAGTAAAAATTATTCTCAAATATCTTGGGATTAAACATATCTTAGATGCCAACGGAGTGGTCAAGCGCATTAAGTCGTGCAGTTTGAGACTGGTGAAAACAGTTTGGATTGTACGGTCGGTAGTTCGATTCTCCGTTGGTGATATTATTCGGGCGAGAATAATATGTATACATTACTTTCATTTCACAATCATTCACCCCTCATCCAGGGGTAACCAACGAGTTCATCGAAAATCAATTAATCGAAAATCAATTAATCGAAAATCAATTAATCGAAAATCAATTCATCGAAAATCAATTCATCGAAAATCAATTAATCGAAAATCAATTCATCGAAAATAAATTCATCGAATGATCAATTCATCGAAAAAAAATATTTTGTAAATATTTAAAAGGAATTCCGAGGGGATCGGATAGTCAAAAAAGCAGTGGTCAAAAAAAATTGGACAGACTAAGAAATAATTGCATAAAATTTTTTATATGGTTTAAAAAATTGATGTTAAGTGTGAATATTCACACATTTCAGGGTTTCGCAGGTATATAATAAGTGAAGGCGGTATGCTGAGTGTGTAGGACAAATTTTACTTTGTAGTAATCACGGCAAAATGAAAGATATTTTTAAAATAATTTATCGTCTGTTAATCATATAATAAGACTGGTTATTAAATCTACGCTCATAAAACTTAAATACAACATTTGTCAAAATATAACTAGAATTTTGACAAAATAATTTCAACATAATAAAAATGCAAAAAAAAACTGAAAAAATAAAATTCCCTCCGTACTCGAACTCGAAACCCTTCGTTTTCCAGCCAGTTTAAGAGTGCTCTAACGCATGTAGCCATCGCACGCCATGCATGTGAGTGTCTTACATTGGTATAAATTTTGTACTTTGTGAACCAAAAACCACAAAAAATGCGTTATTTTCCAAAAACATAATCTGATCAAAAATTCCTGTTGTACTATTTCGGTTAACACCAATATACATTACTTAGATTTTTTTTAGATTTTTAGTTTAAACCATCTGGGCTACAGGTGTGGGATAAAATTTTTTTTGCACATTTTTGGCAAAAATCGCATCAAAATAATTTATTTTGCAAAAATAAAAATTTGATCGTTAATCCACGTACTAAGGGCTTTCATTTGATACCCTACTCAGAATTTAAAAAAAATATTTTTGTTTTCGATGAGCACATATTTGTTTATATTTTTAGGGGGGTATATTTTTTAGATGTTTTAGTATTTTTCCTATGTGCGGGTCAAAGAGTTGTATAAGCATGCCAAATTTCAACTCTCTAGAATTAGCCGTTTGGCTACAATTTTTACCGAACAGACAGACAGACAGACAGACAGACAGACAGACAGACAGACAGACAGACAGACAGACAGACAGACAGACGACAAAATGACGGTATAAGGGTTTTTTGGTCATACCTACAAAACTCTAAAAAAGATAAATAAAGTGACATAGTGTTTGAATATAAATAAAGAAATATAATAAGAAAACTTATATAATAAAACAAATAAATTTTTTGTTTTTAAGGTTTAATAAGACAGGTTATGGGCAATTGCACGCAAATAATTTTTATAAATTCATACACAATGATACGCATTTTAATTGGGCTAATATGAGGGAAAATAAAGTACTATGCATCTAAAAACAAGGTAATTAGGTTAGGTTTAGTTAGTAAAAGTCTAAAACCGAGCGGAGCGAGTTACCCATCTTCTAGTTTAAGCCCAAAGCACTATTTTAGGTTAGGTTAGGTTAGTAAGGGTTTTGTTAGAAGAAGCCGAGCGAAGCGAGCTACCCATCTTCTAGTTTAATGTCAAAACACTATTTTAGGTTAGGTTAGGTTAGTAAGGGTTTGGTTAGAAAAAGCCGAGCGAAGCGAGCTACCCATCTTCTAGTTTAATGACAAATACTATCTTAGGTTAGGTTAGGTTAGTAAGGGTTTGGTTAGAAGAAGCCGAGCGAAGCGAGCTACCCATAATCTAGTTTAATGACAAAACAAACTCACACTAACATAACAATGCCACCTGTTTAGAATCACCGTACATTGAACAAATCATGTGTGGTATGACGCGGTGTGACACATGCGCAGTTGCGTTTTTTTTTAGTCATTTAGTTTTTTAAGAATGGGTGTATTAAGTACATTTATGATCCCATTAACCGGGTTTTTCTGATCTAAAGAGCCCTGTTCGATTTCAAAATAATCCAACAGGTATCTTTTACCTGGCGTATTTTCTGAATGGAAAATTAAATAATTATTAATAGACCAAGTATGTTAGTTATTTAATAAGTGTAGTCTGTCAACTTTTATTGACCACTGCTTTTTTGGCTTTCCGATCCCCTCGGCATTCCTCTCAAACATTTACAAAATATTTTTTTCGATGAATTGACGATTCGATGAATTGATCATTCGATGAATTGATTTTCGATGAATTGATTTTCGATTAATTGATTTTCGATGAATTGATTTTCGATTAATTGATTTTCGATGAATTGATTTTCGATGAATTGATTTTCGATGAATTGATTTTCGATGAACTTACCGTGAATCCATCCAGGTGTAGGAGTTCGCCCTCTGGCATCGGCGATTAGCCTCGTTGCAGAAATAGGTCGATGTAAAATAAATAAATAAATACATTAATTAATATATCTTAGATAAATCTACCCCCATCTATAGAAAAATATAGTATTTCAATCACCATCTAACTTCACGCTTATTTTTTTGAAAGCTCATTTCTAAAAAACGGGTTGGGTGGATTACAATTTTAATGAAGCACTAACAGGTACTTACGAGGTACTAACGGATGGCCGACGAATTTTCGTTAATGCTTTCTATGTACTGCTAACTTTATGCTTATTTTTTTGAATGCTCAATTTCTCAAAAACACTTAGGGTGGATTCCGATTTTAATGAAGGACAAACAGGCACTACCGAGGCACTAACGGTTGGCCGATGAATTTTCATTAGTGCTTTTCATGACCTACAAACTACACGTTAATTTTTTTGAATACTCAATTTCTCAAAAACGGTTATGGTGGATTTCGATTTTAATGAAGCACAAACAGGCACTACCGAGGCACTAACGGTTGGTCCATGGATTTTCATTAGTGCTTTTCATGATCTGCAAACTACACGTTAATTTTTTTGAATGCTCAATTTCTCAAAAACGGTTAGGGTGGATTTCGATTTTAATGAAGCACAAACAGGCACTATCGAGGCACTAACGGTTGGGCGATGAATTTTCATTAGTGCTTGTCATGAGCTGCAAACTACACGTTAATTTTTTTGAATGCTCAATTTCTCAAAAACGGTTAGGGTGGATTTCGATTTTAATGAAGCACAAACAGACACTACCGCGGCACTAACGGTTGGCCGATGAATTTTCATTATTGCTTTTCATGACCTGCAAACTGCACGTTAATTTTTTGAATGCTCAATTTCTCAAAAACGGTTAGGGTGGATTCAAATTTTAATGAAGCACTAACAGGCACTAACGAGGCACTAACGGATAGCCGACGAATTTTCGTTAGTGCTTTTCATGACCTGCTAACTTCATACTTATTTTTTTGAAAGCTCAATTTCTCAAAAACGATTAGGGTGGCTTCAAATTTTAATGAAGCACTAACAGGCACTAACGAGGCACTAACGGATGTCCGACGAATATTCGTTAGTGCTTTTCATGACCTGCTAACTTCACGCTTATTTTTTTGATTGCTCAATATCTCAAAAACGGTTAGGGTGGCTTCCAATTTTAATGAAGCACTAACAGGCACTAACGAGGCACTAACGGATGGCCGACGAATTTTCGTTAGTGCTTCCAACGAAGCGTGAAGTTAGCAGTCCATTTTGAATTGCTTTTTTTTTCGAAAACGGTTAGGGTGGATACGATTTTTATGAAGTACTAACAGGCACTAACGAAGCACTAACGGATGGCCGACGAATTTTCGTTAGTGCTTTCAGTGGACTGCTAACTTCAAAAGCCGAAAATAACATAAAAAAGCATAGGAATTCACACGTGCTTTACCTCGCGCAATCACGTGACGAGTGACGTTAGCTTAGACTTATCTATTAAATTTTCTTTGCCACAGCGTCTGAAAATTTGTCTGAGTGTGTTGCTCGTACTAGGTTTCATAAAAAGGCATGCGGACTGGAGTGGAAGAGAAAACTAGCGACATGTATAATGTGGTCATAGTTGATGTGTTTATTATTAATAATAATAATTCTTTTTTGGAGTTGTTTGCTCAAGTAGAGTTACATTAACTCAAGTCAAATATTGTTCCATTACATACATGCAGTTTCTGAATTATTAATATTATAAAATGAACCCTTTAAGACAAAAAAATTCAATTTTCTTTTGAATTGTATATTATTTAACTGTTTTACTGTAGAAGGCAACTAGTTGTAGGCATAGGTCAACGCCTGTGATAAAATGCGGGTTCCTGGTTGCGGTAGCGCACCCAGGATTTCTTGCTGGGGGGGGGGGGGGGGGCTAAAATTTACCTACATGGACATACTTATATAGTGTGTACTGATTGTATATATCCGTGCGTGAGAGTATGTGTACACACAAACGTATATAAGTTTTATAAAAAGTATAATTATAGTATTACCTTTATTTTTTATTGCTCTTTTAAAAATTTCGTACATTGCATTAAAAATGTCTTGTTCAAACACATGTTAACTTATTATTTAAATAGTTCACTTCTAAGCTGGTCGCTTCAGCGCAAAATGTGCTGGGTTAAAATGTTTTATTTTACTGACTTTTTGATTTAAAATAAATAAATATATAAAAAATAAATATAATATATATATATAATAAATTATATATTATTATTATTTTATTATTAATAGTTTTACTTCATTTTTCTTTGAGACGTGCTTGAAGAAATTGCTCCAAGGTGCCATATTCGTAGCTACGCAACTGTCTTTAATGCTCACTTCCTATTGGCTATTTAAAGCACCTTGTCAATTTTCCCTTTATGTTTTTGTAACTGGTTCAAAACTTCTTCTGGAGTAACTTCTATTTCTCGTTGTATATTTAAATTAGCTAAGCCATTTAATCCTCCTGACCCGTGGTATTTCTAAGGTATGTTTTAGTACGACGTGTAGAAAACGATCTTTCGCTGGTGCATGTAGTAACTGGTATTGTAAAAAGAATTTTCAATAAAATGAAGATGTTGGGGTAAATATTTTTTTCACAGTCAGCAATAAGTTTACTTGGATTTTTTATACCTGAAGTCTCATTTATATATCTGCGATTCCATAAATAAAACTCACTTTTTAATACAGCTTCATTAAAGTCTATATCTGATTGCTAAAAAGTGGCAAGTTTTAAAAAGTTTTCTAATGCAGATTTTGAAGTTGTTGTTTCTGATGGAATTAAACTATTAAATAAAGTGATAATTTCCTTATGTTTTAGTAATCTTTCAGTTAATTGGCTTAGCATATTGTCATTAAATGTCATCTATTAAATTTATTGTCTGATGGAACATTAGCACGATATGTTTGTTTTGAAACAATTCTCTCTTTAGTTAAAGTTGTATTAAGAAGTTCTGCTATTTAAAGTGCGTTGTTAAAGATTCCTTTAAACGATTCCTCGGAATTTTTTCTTATATCATTAAGAGTTTCTACGACATTATCTTTGTGATTCAATGCTGAAATAAGTTCTACATCGACCGATTGTAATATTCTACTTAAAGATAAAGTGTAAGAAAAGAAAAACTGCTAAAGATATAAGAAAATTCTTTTGACAAATAGAATTAATAAGCATAATACCAGAGGAAGACGAATCTTTATCAATCTAGGTGGTAATTTCTTGTAAAGCATGGTAGACACACTTTAAAAGGTTAACCATAATCACAACTGATTCATGGTATTCAATCCAGCGTGTAGGTGATAACTGAATTAACTTTTTTTTATTTGTATCTGAGCTATATCTGAGAACGGTCGTGGCTCAGTTTGTTAGTACGTGGACTACTGAGCGGGGGGCCTGGGTTCATTCCCCGGCACCGGCAAAAACACCTTACATTTTTCCGACCGTTTCTCCCTCGGAAGGCATTGGGCAACCACCGAGGTAAAAGCCCTAGTACAGTTTCTCCAAAAATAATTAGTGGTTCGGATTCCACGATAATAAATTGTAGGTCCCATACGATTGTGTTATATACAGGCAACACACACAACACAACTGTATGCGGGAAATAACCTGCACTCGGAACACCGAGCACCGAGTTGGCACTCTAAAGAAGAGAACTATATTTTGCTATCATTCGTTGGAGCACTTCATTTCTTTCAGGGGTATTAAAAAATACATAAACTTTTTGCGCTATGCCACTTTCTTATACACTGTAGGTCTGTTGCATTTCCTATAGCTAAATTCAAGCTATGCGCAGAGCAATGTACATACAATGCCTCAGGAAATGATTTTGAATCAATGCTTGTAATTCCACTACATTTCCCGCTCATCGCAGCTGCACCGTCATAACCCTGACCACGCAGGTACTGAAGGTCAATTCCAAATTTATTTAAATTTTCTATTAATGTATCTGCTAAAGCTTGACCTGTTGTACCCATAGGCGCCCGCAGAAATTATTCTGGGGAGGGGGGGCGGGTGATAAAGACCAAAACATAGATATAGATGTCATATTCGAACAATGCTTTCCACGTGGCGGGTCTGGGAACGATCCCCGCTGAGGATAAACATTTATTTTCTTGTTAAAAATGTGTTGTCTATAGTTAAAAATCATCGATTTAGCATCTTGCCCCCCCCCCTTGCGGGCGCCTATGGTTATACCAAACAGTGGTACAAATTGTAAGAAGTGTTCATGAATTTTCATTTCATCGTCATTGTAATATCGAACGCAGAGAGAAAATTGCTCTATGCTAGAAATATCACTTGTTTCGTGAGCTAAAATTGAAAAACATTTGGTGGCATTAACAATATTAACTAATTTAGTTAAAATTATTTCATTGTAACAAACTATAATTTGGTTCTGAATATTCCAACTTATATACGTTGTATTTTTAGCACAATTTTTTAAATGATTTTTCAAAATATCGTCTCCTGCATCTATTCGTGCTCGAAGTAGAGTTCTAAAATGTATATCATTTTCAGTTGGTTCTTTATAAAAATTAAATTCTCCATAATCTCTGTGGCCACGCAACGGTATATTTTGCCTTCCGCAAAAAATAACAGTTTTTATTATGGGAATTATTATTTTTTTTATTTGATTCTATCTGTAAACTTTTTGCCGAAACAAGCTGTTGAGCAACAGCGAGACATTGATTTTTGCGAACCTAAATTTGATTTTCATATACGAATGTTGAATTTTCATGATACTTATTTTGTTGGTGCTTATTGAAACATTCAACCGCATGCTTCCATTTATTAAATACATGTGTAATAAGTTGGCCAACTGACTGTGTACTAGTACGCCCAATTTCAGTAGGTGCGAAAAAGACACAAAACTTACAATATGCACTATTTACAATCCGAAAATATACCAGGCATGTATACCTATCTTTTAAACCAATTAAACTGAAATTTTCTCTGAAATTTTTCATTTCCTAATATTGTAGGAAAATTAAAATTTTGATCAGGTTTCCAAATTTTTTCTATAAGATCAAGTTTTTCGACTGTCAAAATAGATCCACTTGCTTTTCTCACCTTTTCCGCTAAACAAGGAATATCGTTTGTATATTCATTGTTATCAATGCTGGTCGTTAGGTTAATATTTTGTGTTTCCGTGTCTGCACTAACTTGATATGTTTCTTTAGAACTATGAGGATGATCATTATGTTCGTCTTCAGTTTGTTTTGGTATTTTTTTTTACAAAATTCCATCCCCAAAAAGTATTTACCTGTTTTTTGTTTCCAAAATTTACGCAAAGTAATTATATCCAACTTACACTAAAACTAAATCAATCAATTCACTTCTAACAAATACCTCCTAAATTTATTTCAGTTTTATGTTGTTAATTACATTTTTAACACTGCAATTATTAATAACAAAATAAAAAATTAAATTTACTCTTTTAAATATTTCACAGTTCACAAAACTGAAAAATGTACAGATATATCTGACCTACAAAAAGAACATCTGATGTCCTGACTAAAATCAGGGATAAGTTTTCACCATCACTCGATATAACGAACAAATAGAACAGTTGTAACTATTGTAACAATGAATCGATAGAAAAATAAATTTGTGTATTTAGTAAACAGTATTTTATGTAATGCAATAAAAATGGAAACATTATTTACTAGGGAAGTTATGTAATCTCTATAGCTAGGTAATTCAATTATGTATATGTAAAACCATCACAACTGTGAATACCAAATAATATTTCTTGAACCAGTAATAAACTAAATATATAAAAAAAAAAAATAAACAGTATGTTTTTATGATAGTCAACCAGACATATTTTTCGGGGATTCCTCTTTGAAATGAAATGAAATGAGATAGCGATACTCAATTCAGGAGTTAAATTAAATAAACAAATCTCAATAATCATTAAATAATTTGGTTTAAGTAATACTTAACACATTTTCATATTTTATTAAATACTAGCTGAAAACCCGTGCTTCGCTACGGTATATTGATGGTCTCATTAGCGTAAAATCCTCAATTTATTTTTAAACTTGTGTATGGGTAACTTTTATAAGCAAAAACCTAGTCGATATCTCATCTGTCCTAAGAGATAGATTCACGGTAAGTTCATCGAAAATCAATTCATCGAAAATCAATTCATCGAAAATCAATTCATCGAATATCAATTCATCGAAAATCAATTCATCGAAAATCAATTCATCGAAAATCAATTCATCGAAAATCAATTCATCGAATGATCAATTTATCGAATGATCAATTCATCGAAAAAAAAAATATTTTGTAAATATTTGAGAGGAATGCCGAGGGGATCGGAAAGCCAAAAAAGCAGTGGTCAATAAAAGTTGACAGACTACACTTATTAAATAACTAACATACTTGGTCTATTAATAATTATTTAATTTTCCATTCAGAAAATACGCCAGGTAAAAGATACCTGTTGGATTATTTTGAAATCGAACAGGGCTCTTTAGATCAGAAAAACCCGGTTAATGGGATCATAAATGTACTTAATACACCCATTCTTAAAGGATCATAAAAATGGTATTTCCCCATCTGTTACGTCTTAAGGGTTTTATGTTATGTACATAGTTTTACTATTCATATTTACTATACCACACATGATTTGTTCAATGTACGGTGATTCTAAACAGGTGGCATTGTTATGTTAGTGTGAGTTTGTTTTGTCATTAAACTAGATGATGGGTAGCTCGCTTCGCTCGGCTTCTTCTAACCAAACCCTTACTAACCTAACCTAACCTAAGATCGTGTTTTGACATTAAACTAGAAGATGGGTAGCTCGCTTCGCTCGGCTTCTTCTAACAAAACCCTTACTAACCTAACCTAACCTAAAATAGTGCTTTGTCCTTAAACTAGAAGATGGGTAACTCGCTCCGCTCGGTTTTAGACTTTTACTAACTAAACCTAACCTAATTACCTTGTTTTTAGGCGCATAGTACTTTATTTTCCCCCATATTAGCCCAGCTAAAATGCATATCATTATGTATGAATTTATAAAAATTATTTACGTGCAATTGCCCATAACCTGTCTTATTAAATCTTACAAACAAAACATTTATTTCTTTTATTATATAAGTTTTCTTATTATATTTCTTTATTTATATTCAAACATTATGTCACTTTATTTACCTTTTTTTAAACTATATAAAAAAATGTACGCAATTATTTCTTAGTCTGTCTACTTTTATTGACCACTGCTCTTTTGACTTTCCGATCCCCTAGGCATTCCTCTCAAATATTTACAAAATATTTTTTTTCAATGAATTGATCATTCGATAAATTGATCATTCGATGAATTGATTTTCGATGAATTGATTTTCGATGAATTGATTTTCGATGAATTGATTTTCGATGAATTGATTTTCGATGAACTGATTTTCGATGAACTCGTCGGTTACCCTTAACGTAAATGGACATAATAATATTTTTCATTTTTACTGATAGAACCATTTTCACAACAAAAAAATGAACATCTGTAAAACGATGAGAAATTTTTAAATGGAGTTCTAAACAGGGTATAGTTTTTAGCATATTTCTATATGATTACAAAAATTCCACACCAAAGTATTAGCATTAATACACTATTTGTATTATTAAAATCATTACCTGTTTTATTTATTGGGCTAGTTTACACTTTTATCGAGTAGCCCAACTTTTGTAAACTGTCTCCTCAAGTTGTAATACGTTGAAAATATTTGTGAAGTCCCCAAGATACTAATGTTCGATACACTGCATTGTTGCACTTATTTGTTTATTAAACACAGCGCAGAAACTATCAACATGTATTAAAACGTCAAGAACTAACAAAGCCTACGCCATATTGTTCCGAGCTCAAAACGCATGTGCAAGGCATATACGTCACATACCTGGATGACTAACATCATTTGTTAGATGCACTAAATTATTAAATATCATTATACATTTGTTTCACATGGACTAACACATTTGTCGTAGCAACAAATTTAATTTGTAACCTTAACAAATAGATATGAAACTAATTTCTCTTTGTTAGAATGACTTTAAGGTCTTAGTAAGATCAACCAGCGTAATTGAAAAAATATTATTAGGGACAATTTTTTTCTGTTACTCTAGCAAAAACTTGGCCAAGTAAAATATTTTACTTGATGGAACAATGTCATTTTTATCCGTGTATGTGCCAAAAAGTAATGTTGCAATGAAACGAACACAGGAAATAAGACGGGATGTATAATTCACCCCGATTGCAGATCCACCCCTTTAGGGGTTGATTAGGACAAAATTCTGAAATAAGTTTTTCGGTATTTATATGGGTAATCTTTGTAAGCAAAAATTAAGTCAATATCTTATTGGTCCTAAGAGATATTAAGGAATCCTTGAAATCACAATTCACCCCTTTTCACTCTTTAGAGGTGAAATATTAAAAAACTGTCAAAACCATTTCGGGATATTTTAAAAAGACACCTATGTGCTAAACAGTTATGTTGTAACTAAACGAATACAGGAAATACGACGGGATGTATAATTCACCCCAATTGTAGATCCACCCCTTTAGGGGTTGATTAGAACAAAATCCTGAAATAAGTTTTTCGGTATTTATATGGGTAATCTTTGTAAGCAAAAATTAAGTCGATATCTTATTGATCTTAAGAGATATTTAGGAATTCTTGAAATCACAATTCACCCCTTTTCACTCTTTAGAGGTGAAATATTAAAAAACTGTCAAAACCATTTCGAGATATCTTAAAAAGACACCTATGTACTAAAAAGTTATGTTGCAACTAAACGAATACAGGAAATACGACGGGATGTATAATTCACCCCAATTGTAGATCCACCCCTTTAGGGGTTGATTAGAACAAAATCCTGAAATATGATTTTCGGCATTTGCATGAGTAATCTTTGTAAGCAAAAACCAAGTCGATATCTTATTAGTCCTAATATTCTTAGGAATCCCTGAATTCACATTTCACCTCTTTTCACCCTTAAGGGATGCAATTTTAAAAAAACTTTCAATAACGTTTCGATATATTTTAAAAATACACATATGTGCCATAAAGTAATTTTATATCTCAACAAACACAGGAAACCCAACGGGTTGTATAATTCGCCCCAATTGTAGATTCACCCCTTTAGGGGTTGATTAGGACAAAATCCTGAAATAAGTTTCTTGACAATTGTAAGAGTAATCTTTGTAAGCAAAAATCAAGTCGATATCTTATTGGTCCCAAGAGATATTAAGGAATCCCTGAATTCACATTTCACCCCTTTTCACCCTTAAGGTATGCAATTTTAAAAAACTGTCAATAACATTTCGAGATATTTTAAAAGCACACATATGTGCCAAAAAGTTATTTTATAACTCAACAAACATAGGAAATACAACGGGATGTAAAATTCACCCCGATTGTAGATTCACCCCTTTAGGGGTTGATTAGAACGAAATCCTGAAATAAGTTTTTCGGTATTTGTATGGGTAACCTTTGTAAGTAAAAAGCAAGTCGATATCTTATTGTTCCTGAGAAATATTAAAGAATCCTTGAAATCACATGTCACCCCTTTTCACGCTTTAGGGGTGAAATTTTAAAAAACCATCAAAACCATTTCGAGATATTTTAAAAAGACACCTATGTGCCAAAAAAAAAACCTTATAACTCAACAAACACAGGAAATACGACGGGATGTAAAATTCACCCCGATTGTGATTCACCCCTTTAGGGGTTGATTAGAACGAAATCCTGAAATAAGTTTTTCGGTATTTGTATGGGTAACCTTTGTAAGTAAAAAGCAAGTCGATATCTTATTGTTCCTGAGAAATATTAAAGAATCCGTGAAATCACATGTCACCCCTTTTCACCCTTTAGGGGTGAATTTTTAAAAAACCATCAAAACCATTTCGAGATATTTTAAAAAGACACCTATGTGCCTAAAAGAAACCTTATGACTCAACAAACACAGGAAATACGACGCGATGTAAAATTCACCCCGATTGTAGATTCACCCCTTTAGGGGTTGATTGGGACAAAATCCTGAAATAAGTTTTTCGGTATTTGTATGGGTAATCTTTGTAAGCAAAAACTAAGTCGATATCCAATCGACCCGAAGAGATATTAAAGAATCCGTGAAATCACATTTCACCCCTTTTCGCCCCTTACGGGTTGAATTTCGAAAAATCCCTTCTTAATGGGTGCTTACGTTATGGAGGGAATATACTCTCCAAATTTCAAGTTTCTAGGCCCAGGGGTTCGGACTGGGCGGTGATGAGTGAGTCAGTCAGTCAGGACACTGCCTTTTATATATATAGACTAGCTGAAAACCCGTGCTTCGCTACGGTATATTGATGGTCTCATTGGCATAAAATCCGCAGTTTGTTTTTCAACTTGTGTATGGGTAACCTTTGTAACAAAACATTTAGTCGATATCTCATATGTCCTAAGAGATATTGAGGAACCCGTGAAAAAACATTTTACTCCTTTTCACCAGATAGGGGTCGAACTTGAAAACATCCTTTCTTAGTGGGTTCTTACTTCATACTGAAATATGTACTCTCCGAATTTTTTATTTTTAACAAAAAAATACTAATTTACCCTTTAGGAGTGAAAGAAAACTGTCAAACTGTGAAAACATATATGCCAAAATGGAATGTTATAACTCAACAACCGCTGGAAATACAAAGGGTTCTATAGTTCACCCCGAATGTAGATTCACCCCTTTAGGGGTTGATTAAGATAAAATCCTGTAATACATTTTTCGGCATTTGTATGGGTAATCTTTATAAGCAAAAACCAAGTCTATATCTTATTGATCCTAGAATATATTAAGGCGTCCTTGAAATCACAATTCCCTCTTTTCACCCTTTAGGGGTGATATTTGTTGTGTGATAAAGGTAAAAAACTGTTAAAACCATTTCGAGACATTTTAAAAAGACACAGGAATTACGACGCGATGTATAATCTACCCCGTTTGTAGAATCACCCCTTTAGGGGTTGATTAGGACGTAATCCTGAAATAAGTTTTTCGGCATTTGTATGGGTAATTTTTGTAAGCAAACACCAAGTCGATATCTTATTGGTCCTAAAAGAATTAAGGAATTACTGAAATCACATTTCACCACTTTTCACCTTTAAGGGGTGAAATTAAAAAAAAAATGTCAAAATCATTTCGAGATATTAAAAAAAAAACACCTATGTGCCAAAAAGTAATGTTGCAACTAAACGAACACAGGAAATGCGACGGGATGTATAATTCATCCCGATTGTAGATCCACCCCTTAAGGGGTTGATTAGGACAAAATCCAAAAATTGGTTTTTCGGTATTAGCATGGGTAGTTTTTGTAAGCAAAAACCAAGTAGATATCTTATTGATCCTAATAAATGTTAAACAATCCTTGAAATCACATTTTACCCCTTTTTACCCTTTAGGGGTTAAATTTAAAAAAATTGTCAAAATATTTCGAGATATTTTAAAAATACGCCTATGTGCCAAAAAGAAACCTTATAACTCAACAAACACAGGGAATACGACGGGATGTATAATTCACCCCAATTGTAGATCCACCGTTTAGGGGTTGATTAGGACAAAAATCCTGAAATATATTTTTCCGTATTTGTATGGGTAATCTTTGTAAGCTAAAAGCAAGTCGATATCTTATTGGTCCTAAGAGATATTAAGGAATCCTTGAAATCACAATCCACCCATTTTCACCCTTTAGGGGTGAAATTTAAAAAAAACTGTCAATACTATTTCGAGATATTTTAAAAAGATACCTATGTGCCAAAAAGTAATGTTGCAACTAAAAGAACACAGGAAATACGACGGGATGTATAATTCACCTTGATTGTAGATCCATCCCTTTAGGGGTTGATTAGGACCAAATCCTGAAATAAGTTTTTCAGTATTTGTATGGGTAATCTTCGTAAGCAAAAAGCAAGTCGATATCTTATTGATCCTAAGAGATATTGAGGAATCCTTGAAATCACAATTCATCCCTTTTCACCCTTTAGGGGGTAATTTTAAAAAAATGTCAAAACTATTTCGAGATATTTTAAAAAGATACCTACGTGCCAAAAAGTAATGTTGCAACTAAACGAACACAGGAAATACAGCGGGATGTATAATTCACCCCGATTGCAGATCCACCCCTTAAGGGGTTGATTAGGACAAAATAAAAAAATTGGGTTTTCGGTATTTGCAAGGGTAGTTTTTGTAAGCAAAAACCAAGTCGATGTCTTATTGGTGTTAAAAAATATTGAACAATCCTTGAAATCACAATTCACCCCTTTTCGCCCTTTAGGGGTTAAATTTAAATAAGTTTTCAAAACCATTTCGTGATATTTTAAAAAGACGCCTATGTGCCAAAAAGAAACCTTATATCTCAATAAACACAGGAAATACGACGAAATGTATAACTCACCCCGATTGTAGATCCACCCCTTTAGGGGTTGATTAGGACAAACTCCTGAAATATATTTTTCGGTATTTGTATGGATAGTCTTTGTAATCAAAAAGCAAGTCAATATCTTATTGGCCCTAAGAGATTTAAGGAAACCTTGAAATCACAATTCACCCCTTTTCACCCTTTAGAGGTGAAATTTTTAAAAACTATCAAAACCGCTATTTTAGAAAGACACCTATGTGCTAAAAAGTAATGTTGCAACTAAACGAACACAGGAAATACAACGGAATATATAACTCACCCCGATTGTAGATCCACCCCTTTAGGGGTTGATTAGGACAAATTCCTGAAATAAGTTTTTCGGTAATTGTATGAATAATCTTTGCAAGCAAACAGTAAGTCCAAATCTTATTGGTCCTAAGAGATCCTAATTGGTCCTAATCCTTAAAATCACAATTCACCCCTTTTCACCCTTTAGGGGTGAAATTTCAAAAAACTGTCAATACCATTTCGAGATATTTAAAAAAGACACCTATGTGCCAAAAAGTAATCCTGCATCTAAACGAACACAGGAAATATAACGGGATGTATAATCCACCCCTATTGTAGGTTCACCCCTTTAGGGGTTGATTAGGGCAAAATACCGAAATTGGTTTTTCGGCATTTGTATGGGTAATACTTGTAAGCAAAAACTAAGTCGATATCCCATCGGCCCTAAGAGATATTAAGTAATTCGTGAAATCACATTTATATATATATATATATATATTTAATATTATTACACCACCATTAACATTGTTTTATTTTCAAGTGTTCCTATTGCCTCATAGTTATAAATTGTAATTTTGTTAAACTGCGACACGACCAATGTGCATCCTATAGTTTGATGTAGTAAGGGCGCGGGTGCTACATTAAAATCAGCTCCGAACGTCGTTCCTAATTGGTGTGATGCAGAAAAGGAGATTATCGTTAGTAATAAGTCCTGCACACTTTCAATCTGTGCTAAACTATGGGATTGTATTGTGGGGCAATTCAGTAAACTGGCTCAGAATTTTTATAATTCAAAAACGAGCCGTCGGGATTATGTCTAGGGTCAAGTTCTCAAGTCATTGTAGAGATTTGTTCAAAGAACTCAACACCCCCAGAACCCTCTATTATTAAATTTAAAGCAACTACAAGGATATTTCATTAAAAAAAAAATAATAATAAGGTTAAGCACCTAATATTTTTGAATAGGTATCTATATATATAAAAGGCAGTGTCCTGACTGACTGACTGACTGACTGACTGACTGACTGACTCACTCACTCATCACCGCCCAGCCCGAACCCCTGGGCCTAGAAACTTGAAATTCGGAGAGTATATTCCCTTCATGACGTAAGCACCCACTAAGAAGGGATTTTTCGAAATTCCACTCCTAGGGGATGAAAAGGGGTGAAATGTGATTTCACGAATTACTTAATATCTCTTAGGGCCGATGGGATATCGACTTAGTTTTTGCTTACAAGTATTACCCATACAAATGCCGAAAAACCAATTTCGGTATTTTGCCCTAATCAACCCCTAAAGGGGTGAACCTACAATAGGGGTGGATTATACATCCCGTTATATTTCCTGTGTTCGTTTAGATGCAGGATTACTTTTTGGCACATAGGTGTCTTTTTTAAATATCTCGAAATGGTATTGACAGTTTTTTGAAATTTCACCCCTAAAGGGTGAAAAGGGGTGAATTGTGATTTTAAGGATTAGGACCAATTAGGATCTCTTAGGACCAATAAGATTTGGACTTACTGTTTGCTTGCAAAGATTATTCATACAATTACCGAAAAACTTATTTCAGGAATTTGTCCTAATCAACCCCTAAAGGGGTGGATCTACAATCGGGGTGAGTTATATATTCCGTTGTATTTCCTGTGTTCGTTTAGTTGCAACATTACTTTTTAGCACATAGGTGTCTTTCTAAAATAGCGGTTTTGATAGTTTTTAAAAATTTCACCTCTAAAGGGTGAAAAGGGGTGAATTGTGATTTCAAGGTTTCCTTAAATCTCTTAGGGCCAATAAGATATTGACTTGCTTTTTGATTACAAAGACTATCCATACAAATACCGAAAAATATATTTCAGGAGTTTGTCCTAATCAACCCCTAAAGGGGTGGATCTACAATCGGGGTGAGTTATACATTTCGTCGTATTTCCTGTGTTTATTGAGATATAAGGTTTCTTTTTGGCACATAGGCGTCTTTTTAAAATATCACGAAATGGTTTGTAGTTGCTTTAAATTTAATAATAGAGGGTTCTGGGGGTGTTGAGTTCTTTGAACAAATCTCTACAATGACTTGAGAACTTGACCCTAGACATAATCCCGACGGCTCGTTTTTGAATTATAAAAATTCTGAGCCAGTTTACTGAATTGCCCCACAATACAATCCCATAGTTTAGCACAGATTGAAAGTGTGCAGGACTTATTACTAACGATAATCTCCTTTTCTGCATCACACCAATTAGGAACGACGTTCGGAGCTGATTTTAATGTAGCACCCGCGCCCTTACTACATCAAACTATAGGATGCACATTGGTCGTGTCGCAGTTTAACAAAATTACAATTTATAACTATGAGGCAATAGGAACACTTGAAAATAAAACAATGTTAATGGTGGTGTAATAATATTAAATATATATATATATATAATATACAATATTTGGATAGTTGAGAAAAGAAGACGTTGTGTCGAATAGTAACCACAATTATTTCATATAAGGCCTATATTTCGTTAGCCATTCGCTAACTTTATTCAAGGTCTACAAACAAACATTACCTATATGCTGTTAGTTATGAATACATAACCTCAGTTATTATGTTACTTACTGAAATATTATCATTCAGCACTGCTCAGATGCTAACATGAACCCAAAGAAGTGTACTTTGGGTGCTCACATTAATACTACAAAACATGTTGTAGATTTCGACAATCCTAAGGTTCTGGACCGATTTTCCCATGATTCTAGTAGGTTCTTTAAAGAAATGTGTTACATAAATCATTATGACCATACACTAAATTCTAAAACGGACACGGAGAATTTAAGCTTAATTTATTCTTTCTTACTAACCTTCAAACATATAAAATATTCTCATGTCCCTGATGGAAGTTATAGATGGTCATGGATAGGTATTACGCATATTTTCCTTATAAAACTGAAAACCGAATTCCTACTAAGTAATCTCAATTATTTTATATAAACGAGATTTCCCACTTTTTACCTTTTTCTTTTCAAATTTAAATTCTGTCTGTTCTACGCCTGCCTCTTTTAACGAATTTCCGTTTAGTAGAAAAATATGTAACTAACACTTTTAAATATTACCATCTGACTTCCGCCTTCCAGTAATTAAACACAAGATGGCTGCTACTTAACATGCGTCTTAAGATGTTTTAATATGTTATAAAGTTTGTTAAACATGTTTATTTTCAAAAAAATTTATCTGTGAAAGTTCGTTATATGCGTTTGGTTCCGTTTATTATAACTCCAACATCTATGTGTCTCACTTAAATATTTCAGTAAGTAACATAATAACTGAGGTTATGTATTCATAACTAACAGCATATAATGTTTGTTGGTAGACCTTGAATAAAGTTAGCGAATGGCTAACGAAATATAGGCCTTATATGAAATAATTGTGGTTACTATTCGACACAATGTCTTCTTTTCCCAACTATCCAAATTTTGTATACGCGTTTTAACGAAAAGAAAGAAATTCTCCGTTTCTATAATAATAATAATAATATATTTATAAGACGCTTTAAGACCTAAACCACTACCACCAAATGCATCTTCAGCCTGTGATATGCAGTTATCATAAACTGTGAATAAAGTTGTGGAAGGTCATGTATGCACCAATCCTAGGTAAATACGAGGTTAATAAGTTAAAAATTACAAAACACATGGAAAATTGTTCGAAACACATTTGTAAAAAATATAAATTGGTACATACATGACCTTCCACAACTTTATTCACAGTTTATGATAACTGCATATCACAGGTTGAAGATGCATTTGCTACAATAAATGCGAAACGTCCCATGAAGTAATTTATTTATTTTACCTATATGACGATTATATATATATATAGGTTATAGAATAAAATTATTATTTAATAATCGTCATAAATTCATTGTAAAATATTACAGAGACGTTTCGATTGCGTATCCAATCATCCTCAGTCTAAAACTAAGGTTACACATTGAAAAATAACAAAATCAAAATAATTAATCTTATATAAAAGAATATTTGTAATAAAGAAAATGTAAAAGCAAAATGAAGTAACTAGAAAACTTACCATGAAAACAAAATTTGAAAAACAAAACCAAAATGGTGCGAACTCCATTTTGTACTACGTTGCGGTTAATAATTATATGTGCAAAACACGTGAACTGAAAAACATTTAAATGTGAAACAAAAAGGACAAACAATATTCTTTAATACAGTCAAAATATGCAAAAAAGGAAGTGTTCTTAACAAAGATGGCTTACCCAATATTGTAGTCAATTGTTAAAAAATCATGTCAAAATATTCTCTCATTAAAATGTATGGAATGGACAGGAACGGTTAATCATAGTCTAGCTCTAGCCGAACGGTCTGTCCTGCACTGGTAGACAGATCGACGTCACAAACATATGATAAGGTAAGGAAACTACTTGTGACAGGTAGGTATCAAACAGCTGTTTATTATGTAAAAAGTTTAAAATATGACTTATTAAGACCGACGGTATCGGTTTTTTTATTTACGCATTTATCTTTGGAAGTTTGTATATGTAGCATCTTTGATATCATTCTTTTTTGAAAATGTCCTTCTTTATCCAAAATTTGAACATTTTCATAATTAAATATATGACCCGTCTTATTTGAGTGTACCGCAAGAGCTGTGCTATAAAGCCTGGAACAGAATGCACAGCGCGCTAGCGGCGCGCCGTCAGCACGCCGTCATTTGCGCCGTTGAATTTTCGCCTGCACACAATGCAATAATTTTTAGCGCCGTCAAAGTGACACGTGACAACCTATATCTGTGTTTATACGTGCGCTTTCTTTTATTAAAATTATAATGGATGATGAAGACTTGTGTGTGATGTTATTTGTGTTGTATGCAAGTTATTTATACATACAAACGCTTTACCATTCAGTAAAAACTGAGGTTAGGTGTTTTACGTCAACGTTCAACGGCGTCAAAAGTAGGAAGTTGACGAACATTCAATACGGTAAAGGTGGGATAGATGCCCCAGTTATAGAAAAACAATCGTGTTGTATTAATCTTAATTATTAAACTTTATCTGTTACTTTGCTATAATTCTTAGATAATCTTACTACACAATAACATCGGATTAAAAGACTTATAATTATTCTAAATATATAAAATTAATGATTGAAAATAGTACTGTAATTGGCCATATATCTCATATCGATGGGATTTTTGACCCATATGGTGGTATTTATGCCTCACTAAAATAATACATTTGATTTTGACCAACAATTTTAATATATTTTTTAAAATAACAATTAAAAATTACAATTTAATCAAAATTACAATTTATTATTTTTTTTTACCGACTGCCAACGTATATACGGAGTGGTCATACCGATTTTAACTATGTTTAGCATGTTGTCTGTTGGTCTATGTGTCTGTCGGTCAGTGTTGTAATAGACACATTTGAAAATATATCTAGATACAGATACATATACTTGAGGAAAAATGTATCTAGATGCACATACAGATACAAATTTTAAAAAGTATCTAGATACAGATACATTTTTTTTACAATGTATCTAGATACTTCAAGATACTTTTAAGATGCTTTCGGAAAAATGAAAACACCACAAAAAAAATAAATAACTAGAGCAAGGAATATATTTGTTCACAATAAAAAATAAGTTATGCACTATTATTACTCTTAAAATAAACACAAATAGCCTTTGAAGCTGTGTGTTAGAAATATTAAGTAACTATATACCTATGTAATCCTTAAAAAAATAACTTTTTTATTCCAATTTCAGCGGATATCTCGAACATTTTTTGTTCGCTAATAAATTACTGATTATTAAATGACTATTTAGGATGACAAAAATAAAACAACAATTTTATTTATTATATTTTTCTTTATTTAATTCACATTTATAATAGTATATTCTGTAACAAGGTTGGAATGAGAAAATTCTATGCTCGTGGTTCCACTCGCATAGAATTTTCTCATCCAACCGAGTCACAGACCCTACTTTCTCTACGACCAAAATAAAAATAAATTAACAAATAATTATTTTAACAAACATTTTATCTTAACAAATAATTTATATTACATAACAAATTAATCAATTAATTAAACTATTTTTTTTTAAATTTATTATTTGTTTAATTTTAATTTAATTTGCCGCACATCGGCCACTATTTTAGTACTTTTTAGTAAGTTATGTTGCATTTATTTAATGTAAACGTTGCATATATCTTAATGTAACCCTACAAAAACAAAAGACAACAAGTATGGAATAGTTATTCCATAACAAGTGATGGAATGAAATACATGTAAAATGCATAAGATAGGTGCTTTAGAATAACATTCCAACTCTAGTGTTAGAATATTCATTTTCTGTAGTCAAAATTGGTTCAAGAATTGGTAAATCCTATAGTGATCGTGGAGAAAATTAATTCTTATTCTTAGATTATATAATTACTTAATGGTTGTTTTACTTAACCGTTGTTAATAAAACTATTTAATTTTTTTTTATTTATTATTTTTTTAAATTTGTTCAGAGCTGGAAATACAATTACACTTTATTAAAATTTTATAGATAAAAATAAATTAAATAAATAAATAAATTATAAGTTTGAGAATTATGATAAACTACAAGTTCTATATATAATTAATTAAATTTTGGAAAACATCCTTTTATTTTTTTCCTTTTTTTTTAAATAAAAAATAAAAAAAAATAAAAAATAAAAGAAAGGTTGGGTTTGGGATTTGGTTTGGGATTGGGAGTGGCATTGGCATTGGGATTGGGATTGGGATTGCGATTAGGATTGGGATTGGGATTGGATTTGGGATTGGTATTGGGATTGGTATTGGTATTTTTTATTGAATTGAATTGAATTCAAAAGTTCATTTGAAGTTTCTATATATTTTCCACAAACATCAGAGACATTGAAAAAACATCCCCATTTTTAAATATAAACTCGTCCGTCGCTCGCGAATTTTCTACTCGTCTTAATACATCTATAACCACATGTCACATGACACATGGACTTCTGTTATTTCCTTATATTATGAAAATTCAGGAACCACAGTAACATATTTTTTACATTTGTAGATTTTGGTAATTTTATTTACTTTTATATTTGATTATGCATGGTTAAAATAAGTGTATTAGTTTCTGGTCATTTAACTACGAATTTAAATATTTTTTATTTTTATTTAATAATAATAAAGTTTCAAATAAGCCATAAGAAGTAATAAGAAGCAAAAATAAAATACAGAAAATTGATTATAAATAAAAAACCTTACACTCTTGATCAAATCTCTACGGAACTTATAAGCGATATAAAACACCAGCTATTAAGAAAAAATGATGTCAGAGAACACGCCAAATGAGTCAAAAAAACTACTAGATACCCTTAAAATTGGCCATCACAATATCAGATCCCTCATTCCAAAATTCCTAAAACTTAAAGATTTCATACTTGCACACGACTTTGACATATTTGCTATCTCAGAAACATGGCTAAATCAAGACATGGATTCTTCGTACATAAACATTAATGGGTATAGTCTAATTCGTTGTGATCGAAAGAACATTACTAAAGGAAGGGGAGGCGGCGTCGCACTTTACGTTAAACATAATATTTCTTTCTCATTGCTAAAAATTGATTTCATTGATAATATTGAACAGTTGTGGATATCATGTAAAGTTAAAAAACAAAATATTGCTGTCGGCGTCATTTACAGACCCTCTGATAAGTAAGTTACTCATCTTTTATAGATGTTCTTGAAGAATCATTTAGTCACGTCGTAACAACACATGATATTCTTCTATACACTGGTGACGTCAACATAGATCTTCTAGAACAAAACAACACAACTATGGACCTATCATGTAAATTAAAATCGTACGGCCTTACACAACTAGTAAAAGACCCAACAAGAATTACAAAAGACTCGGCCACACTCCTTGATGTCATAATTACAAATCTAGACTTGAATGAAGTCATACAAGTTGGTAATATAGATATGAGTACTCTAAGTGATCATGATTCCGTTTACCTAACAATGAAAATAGCATCTAACAAAAGAACATGCAAAAGTATTTTATCTAGAAATTTAAAGAATATTGATTTAGCGCTGTTTGATGCAGATGCCAACTCATTGCCGTGGTCAAGTATTTACACCACCAACGATATTAATCAAAAACTGGATTTGTTAAACAACTTTTTGATATTCTTGTTCGACAAACATGCACCGATCAGGCAAATCCAATTAAATAAGAAAGTTCGCCAACCTTGGATAACAGAGAGTATAAAAAAATTAATACAAGAGAAAAATAAAGCTTGGCGCAGGTATAAAAAATCAAAAACATCTGAAAGCAGGAAATTTTATTGCTCTATTCGTAACATTACTGGTGCTGCTATAAATAAAGAAAGGGAAAACTATTTTAAATTAAGATTTGAACGCTGCGGCCGCAATCAAGTAAAAATGTGGAACGAACTTAAGAATATAGGCTGTCAAACCCCTAAACCAGTACTACCCGATACTCTGGCAAATCCTGAAGATATAAATAACTTATTTATTGATGGTATTCCAAAGTTACTGGTATGTGATGAATATAGTAATAAAATTATAACATCACGCTCAAATAAAGTACCTCATAATTTCACGTTTAAACTTGTAGACCAAAAAATAATCATGGAAATAATCCGTAACATAAACACCACTGCATACGGTTGTGATGGCATAAATTCAAAAATGCTGAAAATTGCTCTGCCACACTGTATAGATCCCATAACACACATTGTTAATATCTCATTGGAAGCAGGGACTATACCAGAACTATGGAAATATGCAGTAGTTAATCCAATTCCGAAAATCTCAGATCCAAAAAACTATACTGACCTAAGACCTATCAGCATATTACCTACTGCATCGAAAATACTTGAAAAGGTAGTCTCAGAGCAGTTAGTAGATCATTTAAATATGTACAATATTCTCCCAGACTGCCAGTCGGGTTTCAGAAAAGGATATAGTACAAATACGGCTTTGTTAAATGTATTTGATGATATTAGTACAAGTACTGATCAAAAACAGCTAACCATCCTAGCTCTTTTGGATATGTCAAAAGCATTTGACAGTGTTAATTTTGATCTTCTCCTTCGTAAATTGGCTTTTTATGGAGTTAAAAATGAGACTTACTTCTGGTTTCACAACTATATTAATGGAAGACAGCAATCAACCCGCATTTCTCAAGATGGCACAGACCAAACATCTTCTGTTCGAACAACATTATCAGGAGTGCCGCAAGGGAGTATCTTGGGCCCTTTATTATTTAGTATCTACATATCAGATCTACCGGACTACATAAAACACTGCAAGATTAATCTTTACGCAGATGATATACAGATATATTACAGTTTTACACCTGAACAATCAGCAGAATCTACTAATATATTTAACAGTGATCTTAAAAATGTAATGCAGTGGACACAAAACAACGCGTTACAAGTGAACCCACATAAAACAAAAATAATACTGTTTGGCTCCAATATACACCGAGAGACATACTTCTTACAAAACTTTAAAATTCAAGTGGATAACAATGTTCTAGAGTGGTCAAATAGTGTAGTGAATTTGGGTATAACTGTTGATGCAAATATGACGTTCAATGGACACGTAAACAAGCTTGTGAGAGACTCATTCTTTAAATTAAAGTGCCTTTATCAATATAAGAAGCTAATTCCCACAAACATCAAACTCCGCTTAACAGACTCATTAGTGCTCTCCAAACTCAATTATTGTGATACTACATATGGACCTTACCTAACAGAAACAAACAAGAACAGACTCCAGCGTATCCAAAATCAGTGTGTTCGTTATGCTTTTAATATACCTCGTGTGTTCTCTGTACGAAATAAAATCACAGAAGTAGGGTGGCTAAGGTTAGATCAACGTAGGTTGCTGCACCAAAGCTGCCTGTATCACAAAATAATAAAAACAGGAGTACCTTCCTACCTAAGCTCTAAAATCACGTATAGAAAAGATGTGCATTCTAAAAATACTCGCTCAAAAAATCAGATTATAATACCAAAACATAGATTCGAAAATTTTAAGGGTTGTTTTAAGTATCAGGTGGCAAATATTTATAATGAAATACCAAATGATTATAAACAGCTAAATATTAATGGTTTCAAAAATAAATTAAAAAATATATTGTTAAATAATTGTTTGGCATAATGTACCTTCTTTTTTGTTTTTGTTTACGTGATATAGTATTAACATTGTTATTATTCTTATGAATATTGTATAAATAAATTTATGTAAATAAAAAAAAAAAAAATAGGAAAAAAAAATATATATTTATAATATCGTTCTATAGTATTGTTAAGAATTTTTGTCTAATTCGTACCAAAGTTTTGTAATTATTTTTAAAGTGTTTTTTATATGGATGTATTGAAAATCATATTTATTTATGAATACATTCCTTTTTAAATATCAATACAAGTATTTATGTATCTACTATTATTATTTTTTTTTTGTTATGCTATTATTTATTATGATATGTTGTATGATGTTTAAATAAATAAATTATTATTATTATTATTATTATAAGATAAACGATTACGTCGAGGTGTCAGAATCTGTCCACCTGCACTAAAGAGCCGTTCTACTGGTGCAGAAGATGGAAGAACCGTATTATATCTTTTAAATAATTTTATATTTTATTAACGATTTAATATCTTTGGATTTGTCCCTAATATAATGCATAAATTCAACTTGAAAATTGGAGACACCAGAAGAAACTTCATCCTCAGAATCAGCACATGGACTTTTAAGAATACTAAAAAAGTTGTCACTATTTTCACTATCTACGGATTCCTCTTTGTCTGTATCTTTGTCTTTTTCCATATTTTCATTGTAGAATTTGTCCAACTCATTTAGGAATAATTTTTTTATTGATTCTGTTTTTTCTGCATCAACATCTGCAGCTGGTAGCCATTTAAGTTTAAATTTAGGAAGCGATACAGTAGCAAGAATATACTGTTTAGAGGTGCTGCTGTTTAAATCTAAAATATCCTTAAAACGTTTTTCAATACCATGAAGAATGGCTATTTTTGGCGGTGTACAATATAATAAATGTGTATGTGACTGCAAACTTAAATTTAATTGAATCAGCGTTGGTAGCACGAAACCAAGATAACAATTTTCTTTGCCCTGTAAAATATCTATTGCTTTTGCAAGGCTTTCCGTAACACTAAAATATTCCGTTAAAAAAACTACTTCAGCGGGTTTTAACTTAGGTTTTTTTAATTTTTCAAAAATGGCTGGTAAATGTTCTTTGAGCAATAAAATTCTACGCACACTATCGTGCAGTGAGTTCCATCTGATTGGACAAGGTATTAAAAGTTTAGAACTACATAGTGCCTATATTTCATCCGAAGCGATGGTTGAACGGTGACAAATATTCCAGAGGGCAGTTAATTTTGCAAAAGTAGAATTGTATATTTTTTTATAAACAGAATCGGAAAAAGCATTTTCTACATCTTTAGTTGCTACCAAATTAAGTGTATGAGAACAGCATCTAAAATGTTGGGGTAAAGTTATATCTAGATCATTGTTTTCATCACTAATTTCTAGATTATTAAAGTCAGGAAAATAGTCAATTGATATTGTTTGATTTTCATCATTTAAAAAGTCAATGTCCATTATTTCAGAACCTATGGTTTCAGGAGTCGTAAAAATTCGGAATGACTTTCCAAAATTGGAAGCATTATCTGTTACAGTTCCAATAAGATTATTTGAGAGATAATGTTTATGAATATTAGACAATTGACTAGCAATTTCTAAATAAGTATGTGAAAATTTCATTCTTTTCTTTTGCAAAACTGCCGACCGTCTATTCAAATTTTCATCGATATAATGACCAGTAACACCTATACAACTTTTGTTATTTGCACTACAGATATCAGCTGTAGTGCACACATATTCAGTATTACCTAAAACTTCAGTCAAATTGTGAATAATTTAATTTTTTCTTTCATTCATTTTTTTCTGTGTTGTAAATCTGCAAGGTGGTTTGATACCTTGTGTCAATCCATTAATCATATTTTTAAAACAAGTTTTCTCCACTGTGTAGACTGGTAATATTTCATCTTCTAAATAATTTCTAATTTAAAACTAGTTCATACACCTGTAAAGAAGAAGTTTTGTGAAAATAATAAAATTGTAATATGTTTACAGTCATAAATATTTGAATTTATTTTACAAGTATACAGCAGTAGTTACAGGGTGACCGATTTTACCCCGGAACATGGGCGGATAACATTGAAATATTTTTTGTAAATTTTACTTTTCAGAATGTTGTATAATTGTGCCTTTTCTGATTTTAACAGATTTTATAATTGAAATAATTACTTATTCAATAGCAGAGCTAGGAATATTTCTGAGTTACTTAAAGTTGCGAAAGGATAAAAATAAATTTTGTTTAAATAAAAGTCAAACCTTACCATTGCTTTGGAAATTTTTGACATATTCATTTTTTCTACCCGTTCAAATGGTGTTAACTTCGATGGCGTTGGGCCATCTTCGTTAGAACTTTTACTGCCAAGTTTCCTTTTCTTTTTTATAGCTGTTTTATTTGCTTCTAATTTCTTCATTTCTTGTGGATGTTTTCTCTAAACAAAATAATTTAATACATAAAAATCAATTTCGGTCTGATACTTAACAAAAAGCTTTTTAATATTAGTGAAATCTAAATTATTTAATCCTTCTAATAAACAACAAAAATTAAAGTTACAATTTCTAGCCCGCAGCGTCTATGGCTATCAACAGCTAGTAAACAAAATTATGCACCCGAGCAGGACTCAAATAATAACGTTTTACTTATATTACAGCTCTAGGAGATTATGTAGGTACATAAATTTACTTACTCGTAAATGTTTATAAAAGTTTCCTGTGACGTTTTTGCTGCCACTAATTTTATTCCTGTTTGGACATAACTGGCACTCTGCAAATATCTGATTATCGAAGGGATCAGTCTCATTGTTTATAATTTTAATTTTTTTTTCGAAAAGTAACGACATTTTATTTACTGCGTATTGCGCACAACCACTTAGCAAGTCCTGTCCTGTCTGCAACGGAAACTGCAATAAAATGTTTAAGATGTGTCAAAAAATCAACATTGTTAATAAAAATACATGTAAACTACTTACTTTGTAACTGTTACGCCAACTCCAGCTCCCTGGTATCTTGGTTTACATTGCACGTTTTAATTTTAACCTTGCAGTGACCCTGAATCTAAACACAATTGCGATATGAGTATGAATATTAATTTTGTAAAGTTGACATCTCTTAAACTTATTATTATAAATATTAATACGCAATATTTTATTTTACACTATAATCTTGATAACTAAACCATAAAATATTTAAAATTTTATATAAGTGTTGCAAAACTACGTCATATCACAATCATGTTTAGATTCAGAGTGAAGTATGTTTTTACTCCCACCAAGCAAGAAAGAGTTTACTGGTCGCTGATTGGTTAATTTAAACTTAAAATTCAAATATCTGAATGATCCTAAATGTATAGGGGAAAAATTTTAAGATCGTAGCGCCACGCGGATTTTTTTGAAACCATTCTAAATCAGATACCACTTGACATTTACTAGTAAATAATAGCGAAAAGTGTATCAAAAAACGACAAAAAATAAATAATTGTTTGGGATTTTCTGATTTTGTGAAGTGACAACACTTGTAAACATCTAAAATACTACATTTTGTGATCTGGTTTTAAGTTATGGCGATTTTCCATTGTCGATTATTTTAACTATATTGGGGGAAATAATAATTCCCGTGTTGTTTACCAAGGGGTAGAAATCTACAATGCTGGGCATATAATATTGTGTGGAGTCACTGAAAAAAACAGAGAGTTCATAAAGATTTATGCCTAGAGACTTGTGCATTACAAACCCACACACAATAACAGGAATTTTCAAGATATGCGATAATAAATACAAAATTGAAAATATTTTTTGTAGTCACTATCATTAAAATGTAATGAGCAAACTTTGATATAAGGGCTCACTTTTTTTCCAATTTTTAAATTGTTTATCTACACATCGCGTCGATTCCTAACCTCTTGCTTTCCCAATTTTGTTTCGAACCGTACGGTGTCTGATATTAGTGGAAACAAATGAAACGATATTTCCGGGTTTCTTCTTTTCAATGAATTGCACATAGGCACACAACAATATGTATTATACATTTTTCAATGATTATAATAAAACTTTAAAAACAAACTTCATACAAAACCAATACACAAAACGAAATGCCCGCTTAGATCGGACCCATTTCGAAATCTGTTCAAGACTGGTTGCTGCGAATTGTTTTACATTCAAATATATTTATTTGTTTTAATCTACCATTGTATTAATATGTGCTTCTTATACAAATAATTTAAGTACGAACTTCTTTGTAAACATCGGTAGCATAGACATTTAGTAACAATACGTATAAGTGTCTCGTTGTGTTAATCCAGGAAAATGCCACATAAAATGCCCATGTGAGAATCTCTCATCGCCAAATGCAGCGCCGATCACGTGAAACATTTTATGTTGCACCTTACGAAATTATTTATTATAATTGTTATGATATTTACTATAATTACTCCGTGATTATTCCTGATTTATAAATCGTACCTATATAGGTCGGAGCACTTTTTTTCGTTAGTAAATATTCTTGCCACCCAAGGAAGTTTTTTCTTCGTGTTGCTTTAGGGCAGTGGTTCTCAACCAGGGTGCCGCAAGCACATGAAAAGGGTGCCGCGAGCTTTTCAAAATAAATTCGCCGCTATTCTCGGAATCGAAGAAATATTTATCGTTTATAAATTTTCGAATGATCTTTAATACATATTATGTAATTGTAATATTATTGTTTTTTTTTTCAACATCACAATTATACTTTTGATTGATTATACTTTAAATTGACTAAATAGTGACATATTTAATAGTAGAGTGCCGCGAAGATCTCACATTTTGCATAAGGGTGCCTTCACCTAAAAAAGGTTGAGAACCACTGCTTTAGGGGGTTACAATAAAGTTCAACAGCGAATTTAACGTTATAATTGTCGTCAAAAATGAAAATAAAAAAAATTGTGATATATATTGTCGGGAACATTTTTGTAGCAATACTAAACCCTAAAATCCGTTAATATATATTTTGAATATGTGTATCTTTTATATTTTTTTATAATACGGAAAAATTTTCCGACTTTTTTCTATATATTTCTTAATTGATCGGAAGCCTGGTGTCATACAGCGATGATATATAGCTTAAAATATTTCCAGACAAATTTGCAAGACACTGTTGCAAATAGCACTAAAATCGGTTAAGCCGTTTTTGAGTTTTAATACATGTACAGATTCTAAATAGACGTCTATGTGCCAAAAAGAAATAAAACACAGGCCATACGAAGCGTTTTATAACTAACCTTGAACCAAGATTTGCCGTTTATGGGTTGATCAGAGCAAAATACGTTTTTGTACATGTGTATGGGTAACCTTTGGAAACAAAAAGCAAGTCGATATCTCATTATAGGTCTGATATATTAAAGAAAGATTTGTTTATTTATTTATTTATTTATATTATTGATATTATAACAATTTTTGTTATGCACATGTTTAATGTTAAGTCAATAATAAGAGAGATATTTCAAGTAGCGCTCCCTCTGTCCCCCTAAATATTCAAAAGCTACACTAAACAGAAAACTATCGTTCTTCAATCAAAAAAATTGTCTTTATAAATTGTTGATGTAAAGTAAATAATAAGCTAGATATTTCCAGTATTTTAGTTTCAGCACCCATCCCCCTCCTCCCAGCTTCTCAACCAATTGAATAATTTATAGGACAACATATTATATTTGTTTTTTTTTTTTTTTATTTTAAACAACTTTTCTCATGTGCGTTTTTGCTGGTAAGTCAATAGTATATGAGATATTTCAAAAGTTTAGTTTTAGGTTGTCCCTTCGTAACTCCCGTAATATCAATCAAATTGAGAAAAAAAAAATCATTAAAAAAAATTATTTTCTTTTTATAAGAAATTTTTCTGTTAAATCTACGTCATAAGTGATACAATTTTTTTTTTTTCTTCTGATTTTCGATTTGCCTCCTTATTTTGACTGCATTTCCTACCTATGTATATACCAAATTTCAACTCGGTATACACAGATTTTCTGTTTTATGTATATAAAATATTTTACTATTATATTTAAACATCTATATAAAATAATAGATAAAAAATAAATAAATAAAATTAACAAAATTCTTAAAAATTCGCAAAAATAAAAAACCAGAAAACAGATGCTCGCCTTAAGTCTCGCTCTGCATACACTAACCATAAATTTTGCTAAATTCACTGAATAAAATCACCTATAGCAGAACAATGATTAATCGTGCCGAACGATATTGGCCGATGTTCCACTAACTTACAATAGTTGTCCAAACAACCAATGAAACGAAATTCCCGCGATCTCACTGAACGCATCATACATACTTCGATGGTCCAATATAATTAAAAACAAAATTATTAATTTCTCGTTTCTGATGGGACTTTCTTGAGATTTTTCTAGTTATGATAAAAGCATTTCCTACCTGTATGCAAAATTTCAATTCTGTAGCATATCTGGAAGTGGGTTAGAATTTCCGGACATAGCCACAAATATTCTCTTATATATATATAAAGATGATCTTGTTTTAATAGTAATTTATATTTTTAATTTTTGACTCACAAAATGACAAAACACGGTGGCAGCATCTTCAACCGAGGCTGAATTTATGGCTCTTTTTAAAGGTGTAAAAGAAGCTATTTGGTGAGAGAAAAATTTGAGAAATTCCGTAAAGATCTAGGTCTGAAAAAGCATTTTCAATAATATAAATATAATAAAATATATTATTTTTGAAAATATGCATTAAAATTAAATTAAATTTTTGTCTTGAGTGGGAGTGTTAAGATTTCATTCTTGCAATCAATAAAGATTAAGGTTTCAAGTAATTAAAGTTAAGTCAGCAACACAAAAACATAAAGAACGACTGTTCTAATAAATAAACAGAATTAGGCTGAGACTGCAAAATGATGGTGTGACATCATAGCGTCAAGCATATGAGATAAAATACGTATGCTGAAGCAGTTCTTCTCTGGCTATGATTGAATAAAGATGTTTAAAGCCTATGTATGTCTTTTATTTAACAATCTCCAATAACCCCAATCCAACAATAATTATTGTTTTAAATTCTCTTTTATTTACTAAGTATGTTCTTTTTTATATTTTTATATATTTTCACATTTAATGTTTCATTTTAGTTTTTAAAACTGTTTTTATAAAATTTGTAAAACCTAGTATTTTTATTTATAGACTGAAGATGACTGGATTTCCCAGTCGAAACGTCTCATAGGATTATTTTATTTTATTTAATAAATTAATCGACTAAATCGAGTAAATAAGAACTTTTATTTCTCCTTATACTATTTTTCGTCAAGAACTACATTTCAAATATATATATAAATATTATAACCACTTATGATTTTTTAAAAATTCATTGTTTTACACAAAATCAACAAAATAGTAATACACCAATTTTATTTTTATTTTGTATTTTATAATTTCAAATTATTTTAGTACATTTATAAAATGTTTTTTAATATTTTGTGTTGCCCCCCTTTGCTTTTATTACTGCCGCAATTCTTCGAGGCATACTCTCAATACATGCCCTAATACAATTTTCAATATCTGGAGAGCCATGCCATACTTTTTTAATATTATCTATTAAAACTTGTTTATTAGTATTATTTAAATCATAAACAAGTCTTTTCAGGAGGTTCCAAACATTTTCGATAGGATTGATATCCGGCGAATTACCTGGCCAGGACAAAATCGGTACTTTTTGTTCTTGCAGATCAGTCTCAGAATAAAAATACAGAGTTGAAGATGTTTAAAATAGCTTATCTTTTAATAAATACACGATATGCTAAAGAAATAAATAAAGTAGCATATGTCGGTATTACAAAAATGGGAAGACACTGCCTCTCTTGCCTCCCTTGACGAGCCACCCCTGAAACAGTTGAGCTCTGTAGACAACTGTCTTCCAGCAGAGCGACAGCAGCTCTCATTTTTGAGATGTCTAGAAATGTTTACAGTTCAGTTTAGGAGATGGTTACTGATCTATTGCTATTGGTGGGACAGAATGACACGGTACGCCCATTTCAAAGCCCCAAGTAGAGGGGATAACTGAGAATTATTATTGAAAATTACATATTTGTTTAACAAACTTTTTAACTAACTTTTTATATATTTATAGATTCACTTATAGCAGGCCCGTGCAACCTTTTAAGCGGGAGGGCCACTTGAATGTTTTGAGAAATCTTCGCGGGCCACACTACTTTCTATCAAGGATATGGTGTTCCCTGGGTCTGGTAGGTCTAAAGATATTTTGAATAATTAAACACAAATAATTTTGATATTTGTAGCTTTATTATATAAAAAGTTAACAAAAACACCTCTTTGGTAAGATACATTGCACAAGATTATCAATATTAACCGCTTATGCAGAAAATAAATAAAATATTTATCATTTAGAAAAACACACAAATTATTGCGTAAAATTTTCGCCTAATAAAACCTAACCTACTGTGTGTAGGTATTATACATACATGTGCAAGTCTGGCACAGATGAACCATAGATTTGCGCGCGAAGATGATACTAAGATATGCGCGCGCAGTTTATGCAATAAGAACAGCATTCTGAGCGAACTTTCGTCGCAAATGCACGTCTGCGATATGTACTCGAGTAAGAAACGGTGTATTTTATATGCAGGGCCGGTGCTAGGCAACTGCCTAGGGGACTTGGTTTGCGACTTTTTTTTTAGGTCTTCACTTGAAATTTAAAAGTGGGGACCTTCTTTTTTGTCTTCATTTGACATGCTCGAAAAAAACTAGTTACGCTCTGCCTAGGGGCGCTCAATTAAATCTTGCCTACGGGCGCCGGCTCTGTTTATATGTAGCTTGTTAAGAGAGATATTTTTTTTTTTTTGTACTAGGAATATATTTGAAGTACACATTTTATATCTCAATTTGTTTCGCTTTTTTTTCTCTAATATTCAATTTCACTCCGTGGGCCGTATGCGCCCCAGACCGCCCTGGGGCGCCAGGCCAGTAAGGGCGGCGGACGGTCAGGTCATCACTTGTATTTTAAAAGTGAGGACCTTTTTTTTTGCTCTTCACTTGGGTTTGGTAGGTGAGGACCTTTGTTTTTTTTTGCTCTTCACTTGAATTTGGGAGGTGAGGACCTTTTATTTTTGCTCTTCACTTGGATTTGGGAGGTGAGGACCTTTTTTTTTTTGATCTTCACTTGGATTTGGGATGTGAGGACCTTTTTTTTGCTCCTCACTTGGATCTGGGAGGTGAAGACCTTCTTAATTATTTTTTTTATGAGGGCGGCAAAAAAATCTCGCCCGGGGCGCCAGACTTGCTAAGGCCGGCTCTGTTTGCAACTATAATAATAAGAAATAGTAACAAATTGGTATTTGGTGTTAATTTTAACAAACTAGCAATAAAAAAATTATTACATTTTACTCGGATCAGAGCCGGCCCGAATATTAATTTAAATTTTGTTTTGTTTAGTTTTTGGGTAATTACGTAAACAAATGAAATATTTAAAAGCGCTTTTGTAATGCACTATGATACAGTGGCGTACTCAGGGGTTTAATAAATGAAAATATAACAAATTTAAAATAATCGTACAGCAAAATAATTTGCATTTTACAATATACGGATAAGCTATATTTTATTATGATTAGTATTGAAATTAATAGAAAATGCATACTCCCTTGTTAATTTTAGGTTTTCGTAGGTATAATCAAGAAATCCTTATTCCATCACTTGAGTCAGTCGGACTGTCGGTTCGGTAGAAACTGTGGCCAAGCGGCTGGATTTAGAGAACTGAACACATGTACGAGAAATACAGAGACTTCAAAAATATATCCCGAAATATAGATATAGGGTCATTCCATATCAAGTGGTCTAGTGGTCCCTGCTCGACCATCACGGATCTTGATGAAATTTTGTATGGACATTCACACATGTCCTCAACGAACATTGGTAAAGTTTAACGTTCATCCATGCAATACTTGCTGAGATTAAGTAATTTGTTTGACCCCATACCGCAGCCTTCTATGGTATGACTCCGAGATTTTGGCAACTTTGAGACACAGTATCTCTGGCAATATTTTGTTAAGAGAAACAAAACTTTGCCAACTTATACAACTTTTTGCGCTCTATTAAACAAAATAATAAACAAATCTTCATGAGCGATTCCCGTGAAGAAAATTTGGATCAAACTTGGCCTAAAAAATTTGCAACTCGAAAAAATTTTAAAGTTTGGCTTTTTATACCTCTGAAAGTAAAGGTACGATAAACGTGAAATTTTGCACATAATAACTTATCAATACAAGGTTAACGAATATAAAATTTCACACTCCTAATATTTTTCATTAGTTCAGGAATTGAGTGTAAAATTGATGATTTTTGTGAAAATGCTAAAAACAGGGTATATTTAGCCCACTTTTACAAAAATATACCTTCTGGAAACTGTTTTAAATTATTTTCATGAGAAAGAGCATGTTTTAATCCCCCTAAAAAAGTAGGATTGGTATTTCATCCCTGGTATATAAGGCCTTTGAAATAGGGACAAAGTTGAGAACGTTTCTATCACATGCTGCTACCGCAATATCGCATGCATTCCATTATTTTTCATCTTGTTTGTTTTATACAGGCATTATAAGTACCTAAATTGCGTTGATCCATGGTGACATTGTCACTACCAGTTCAGAAACTTGAACCAGTAACCCCATCGCCATAAGGTTCACGCCCGATAGCCGTGCAATACCAGTCACGGGTGGGTTTCTTGGTTGAGGATCGCAAGCCTCTAGTTTGGTTTCTTCGTTAAGGTTCCAAAGCCTTGTGTGGGTATCTGTTCGGTTCCCAAGCCAATGATTGGGCAGCTCATTCTAGGTTCCTAAGCCTGAAGTGGGTATCTTACATGGTTCCCAAGCCGAAGTCCATGATGTTTGTATGAATTGCCAAATACCAACTATTGCTTATTTATTATTGAATTTAGTAGCCACTTTCTTCAGTGTCACTTCTTGGAATTGATACTGTCGGCCTGGTGACATAACTGATGGTGCTGAAAGGCCACAAATAAGGTGTTGTGCTGGAACCCAACAAATATCTTTGAGTGTAAAGTTGATGATTTTTGTGAAAATGCTAAAAACAGGGGATATTTAGCCCACTTTTACAAAAATATACCTTCTGGAAATTGTTTTAAATTTTCATTAGAAAGAGCATGTTTTAAACCCCCTAAAAAAGTAGGATTGGTTTTTCATCCCTGGTATATAAGGCATATTATATTAGAAATAGGGACAAAGTTGAGGATATTGTTATCGAAACGTCATATACTTCAATGTGCATTTTTTTACATTGTGTCACTTTCCTTTCATTCTTGCTGAAGTTTAAAGTGTACAATTAATTTTTGTACGCTATATGAATCTGTTAGTTTGTTAGCGGTGGTTCTACACGGATGACATTTTTTAAATATTTTGTTAGTGCAGTCACGCATCAGCATGTTTTGGGTATAGAATTCTGTACTGTTAGCAGCGGCGGTCGGTGACCAAACGTCCCGAATTGGCCGGGAAAGTACCGAATTGACCGGCCTCCAGCGACCAGTAACCGATCAAATACTGACGCCAATAGATCTGTTCAACTTTTGTGACAAAAACATTCACGGAATTAAATATATATATATGTTCCGACTGAAGAAATTCAAGAAAACAGGATGCTGCAAGAAGAAAGATGGAAAGCTAGCACCACAATAGCTGGCACAAGAGATCATCACCAGTTTGTGCCAGTTGATTTGAATTCGATTTCTGTCAGCAAAGTTTCAAATGACACAGTTAACTTTGTGGCCAAACTTTCCAATTCTGTCGATCCTAATTTAAAATTAGCCGAACTATTTCCCGGTTGTTATGTTGCCTGCATTTATGACAATAAGTGGTGGGTAGGCAACGTTGTAAAAATTTCTCTGGAACAAAATGATGCTTTGGTAAAATTTATGCATCTGCGAGGCCCGGCTCATTCATTTTATTGGCCCGAAAGAAAAGATATTTTTTGGGTTCCAGCACAACACCTTATTTGTGGCCTTTCAGCACCATCAGTTATGTCACCAGGCCGACAGTATCAATTCCAAGAAGTGACACTGAAGAAAGTGGCTACTAAATTCAATAATAAATAAGCAATAGTTGGTATTTGGCAATTCATGCAAACATCATAGACTTCGGCTTGGGAACCATGTAAGATACCCACTTCAGGCTTAGGAAACTAGAATAAGCTGCCCAATCATTGGCTTAGGAACCGGACAGATACCCACACAAGGCTTTGGAACCTTAACGAAGAAACCAAACTAGAGGCTTGGGATCCGCAACCAAGAAACCCACCCGTGGCTGGTATTGCACGGCTATCGGGCGTGAACCCTATGGCGATGGGGTTACTGGTTCAAGTTTCTGAACTGGTAGTGACAATGTCACCGTGGATCAACGCAATTTAGGTACTTATAATGCCTGTATAAAACAAACAAGATGAAAAATAATGGAATGCATGCGATATTGCGGTAGCAGCATGTGATAGAAACGTTCCCAAATTTGTCCCTATTTCTAAGGCCTTATATACCAGGGATGAAAAACCAATCCTACTTTTTTAGGGGGATTAAAACATGCTCTTTCTCATGAAAATAATTTAAAATAGTTTCCAGAAGGTATATTTTTGTAAAAGTGGGCTAAATATACCCTGTTTTTAGCATTTTCACAAAAATCATCAATTTTACACTCAATTCCTGAACTAATGAAAAATATTAGGAGTGTGAAATTTTATATTCGTTAACCTTGTATTGATAAGTTATTATGTGCAAAATTTCACGTTTATCGTACCTTTACTTTCAGAGGTATAAAAAGCCAAACTTTAAAATTTTTTCGAGTTACAAATTTTTTAGGCCAAGTTTGATCCAAATTTTCTTCACGGGAATCGCTCATGAAGATTTGTTTATTATTTGGTTTAATAGAGCGCAAAAAGTTGTATAAGTTGGCAAAGTTTTGTTTCTCTCAACAAAATATTGGCAGAGATACTGTGTCTCAAAGTTGCCGAAATCTCGGAGTCATACCATAGAAGGCTGCGGTATGGGGTCAAACAAATTACTAAATCTCAGCAAGTATTGCATGGATGAACGTAAAACTTTACCAATGTTCGTTGGGGACATGTGTGAATGTCCATACAAAATTTCATCGAAATCCGTGATAGTCGAGCAGGGCACTTCTCTGAAATCAGACCACTTGACATGGAATGACCCTATAGGGAAAAATATAAACAAATCTGGGCTAAAATGTAGTAAGATGGACGAATCTGGAGGTGGATATTTGAGAAAGGAGAGGCGTGGCCAACAACATTACATAAAACCAGTACTTCTCAAACAAAAACAAATTAAGATTATAATTAAAATATAATATAATATAACTAGCTGGACTACCCGTACTTCGGACGGTTTTTGTAACGTGTTTTTTTTTGCCGTAACGTAAATGGTAAGTGGAATATTTCGGTTTCAAGTAGTCGAACTCTCGTCGTTCGTTGGCTGTTGAGCAGTTGGATTTATCCGATAGCTAATAGGTTGGCAACTTCAATCTTTCACGTGATTTTATTACTATTTCTGCGTTTCGAACAGGGTATGCTCGCTCGTTTAGAATAATTTTTTCGTAATTTATTTATAGGTAAAGGTAACTTTTAGCTTCCTATAATACGCATACTGTTCTGCGCAGGGCCAAGGACAGTGATTCACCTTAAAAGCACTATCTTAGGTTATTGTTGATAACATTTTTTTTTTTTTTTTATAAACCACCTAAAAATAAATTGTATTTTAAAGTGAATTGAAACATAGAAATAGTGCAAAAGTGGAAACTCGGGACGTAGTATAGACAGGTAACAATTACTTTTACCTATTTATATTTTTATAATATATTTTTCAATTAATTTTTGTTTTTCATAAATAAAAAGAATTTTACACGCACAAATGCATATACGTCGTAATAAATAAATAATAAATATATGTTATTTAGCCAATTATCTAAATATACAAAAAAAAAAAAATCATACATATCATAAATTTATTGTTTTATTCTTTATTAGCTGGAGGGTGGAGTACCCCAGTTCATACTGTTTTTGTAATGTACATTCTGCTGTAACGCAAATGATTGTTTGAGAAGCACTGGTTTTTATGTATTTTTTTTATGGCCACGCCCATTATTTCTCAAATATCCCCCACCACATCGTAGTCGTCCACGATACTACATTTTTCCCCAAATATGTATTTATCGAAGAAAAAAAAAATGTTTGGAAAATTTTGAGGGATATCAAATGAAAGTTTTTAATACATGGATTAACAATCAAATTTTTTTATCAACAAATAATGAAATTAATCTTTATTTGTTTTTGATATAAACATCAATATCCAACAGCAGGGGTGTCAAAGTCAATTAGTTCGTGATCTATTTTTCATACAAAAGGATAAACAATGATGGAATTGCAGGTAAAATGCGAGATAAAGGGCACGTTACTCCAGAGCAAACATATAAAAGGAAAGGCAGGGTTCAGGTGTATTTCTCTCCGGGGGGTTGTTTCCAAAGACTTGTGCAAGTGGTTGGTCGACCCTAGGAGAAAAGGTATTTCGAAAGGACCCACGCAGTGGTTCTGGAAGATTAATAAATAAAAATTCTCCTCTTGAAGCCCTAGCCAGCCGCTCATAATGCTACTCTGAGTAACTCGCGTTAATATTGTAATTAGTTTTTATTACAGTATGAATTATTACAAGATAAATTACAGTTTAAATTCATTAAATAAACATACTATGGCGTGACTATATAAACAATATACGGTTGTAGTAAACCAGTAAATAGTAACGAGGTATAATTCGGATAAACTGGTTGACGGATGATCACATATAATTTACAAATAACAATAATGCAAGAACACATATAATATGCAATAGAAAAAAATGGTTTTCCACCGAACGCAATGGTAAAAAACAGGGAAGTGGAAACGCAGTGCAAATAACGTTACACAATAAACAGTAATAAGCTAAAGTGCTAGAAGGTAATAACCCAAAATTAAATGATAACATGATGAATTTTTGTAATCTGTCTAGTCACAAAGGTGTGTGACAGCCAATATAAAATTGTAAAACAATATAAAAAATTTATGAATTAAATTCGTTACAAATTTGCCGTAACTAACAAACTTTGAATTATCATGTGTCAAGTAAGACATATAACATAAATAAATTGACTCTAAATTACAAAGAATATTAAAATTACAATTGTTAGAAATTAGGTTAAGCTCAAAGTAAATAAACAAATATGCACGCAACTAAAACAGAAACTTGCAGCGCACAGTACACAATGTAATTTATATTCAAATGAAAAATTTTACTCACGCCCTGTGTATAAGGAATATACAAAGTGATACTAAGCGTGGGATATAGTTATAGATGTTGGCTCCAGGGTTCCAGAATAGAACAGAACAATTTTCGTCTGGATTGGGCGATATCCGTGGATTACTTGCACTGCTACCCTGAATCAGGCCGGTTTCGTAGAGTCATAAGTTTTTACGCGCACACAAAAACTAATGATATATTCAGTACAAACACTGATATTTTTTTTAGGGTGAAAAATATCAGAAGGTTATGGAAACCAGAATTCGTACAGTCGCTTGGTTGCTAAGCAACGGACATAGAATGGCTGCAAATTGCTCTGCGATGGGTTTTACGTGATTGTTTGACGCATGTACGACAACGACCCTGGCCTCAACTCCTCAGAAATACACTCTACAATCTATTAAAATTTCAGACAAATTGAAGATACATCCTGCTGATACATGTATAGCGTTAGCATTATTCTTACAAACAAACCTATTAGGAAATAAACTAGATAAATTATTGTAGTATATGTTAAAATATATTTAGGAAAAATTACAGAAAGTGAAAATTTGTATTTTATTTTTTTATTTCTTCAGTTAAATCAGTAGTGTTCATGTCGTTTGGGCAATCAGTCGTTTGAGTTTTATCGGTTAAAATTTATTTTAAATCTAACTTACACTTGGATTCATTCTTTTAAATATGTAAAATTTTGTAAAAAGTTAAAATTTTCCGTTTTTTTTTTTTTTTTTTTTTTAATTGATCAAAGTCCTGAATATCATTAATTAATTTAAAATATGTAGTCGTCACAATTAACATAGACATTAAAAGTATTTTTTTGCAACGAGATAGATGTATGTTACAATTTATGTGAAAAAGATATGTTAAAAAGACCTGATTTTTATTTCTTTCGAATATAGTATCAAAATTACAAGGAAACAATTCTGGAAAAATTGCCGCACCTTGATACCTACTTGCCGTGGTGCGGTTGCATCACTTGCACAAACGGATGGGCCCTGCTCATCGTCCAATTAAATTCTCCTAAAGTATACCAAAATTTCAACAACTTACCGTCCGCACTGTTGATCCTGCATATGCCATTCACAATGATCCAAATATGTAGACTATAGTTTGTGTACTGTTGATCACTAACAAGTTTGTCAAATGGTAAGACGAATAACCGTTCAAACCTCTAAATTTAATACGTTGTCGATTTTGGATAGTTTTCTAAACTTATAACTCGTGAGTTGTTTTAATGAGACAGACATATAAACACATTGGCTAAATCAGTCTACATTGGTGAGAACGTTCATAATGGCCGCATTCAGCAGACTCATCGGTGAGGTACCGGTTAGTAAATTGTTTCCTGTATGCATACCGGTGAGTTACCGTACTTACTCACCACTCGCCATTTTACTAACCAGATTTTATTTACGGTTAGTTGCTCACCGGTGGATATATTGACAGTTGTATATCCGTGGTGAAAAGGAAAACGGTGTTAAGTCAATTTGTTTAGTTACTGAGGACACGCATTTAAAGAACAAGTTAATCTTAAAATTACTGTAAAGGCTTACATTCAAATCTATTTAATAATTGTTTAAACAGATATTCAGATATTACATTCTACCACAATTACTTCAAAATAATTTTCCTTTCTTGCTACTTCATTTCGTTTGAATACAGGTATATTTGGATGCGTTAGTTGTTCTGCTAAATTCAGCACTTAATTTAAATCAATTCCGCTTTCATCAAACAACATATGTTCCATTTTTTATAAACTTTGAAACAATTCTTTCCAAAAGACACTGTTCATCTTTTATTTATTTTAGTTCACCTTTACATAACCTAACAAAATATCATCGCGCCGATTACAACGAATCTTGCCCAAAATTACAAAGATTTACAGTAAATATGATCAATTTAGGTAGGTTTAGTTAGTAAAAATCTAGGGCAGCAGACTTATGAAAACGATAATAGATAATAAACATTTTACGAAGCCACCGTAGATGGTTTAAAGACACACAGATGTCGCACTATTCGCAACTCACTAATTTCCTTAGCTATAAACGATGCCTGTTACGTTAAAACTATCTTTTAAATTTATGCATAGCTCACAGTCCACAGTCAAATAATTTAAAGAGCTCTGAACGCAGCTTTAGTTACTTTTTTACGCACAGCATCTATTATCTTAAAGAAACAAAAGGAAATCATAATAAGAAAGGTAATGATAAAAAATAATACATATAACTTTATTTCAGTGTGTTTTTATTACCAATTTGTCTATTTTGGTTCAACTGATTCACTGGTTCACTGAATACATAAAGTATTAGAAAAAAACAACAATGTCCCTGGCTTTAGGCTATAGAATACTCGCAAAATCAACTGAAGAAAATCCATTCAATTGGGCAGGGATATCATTGTCAAAATATACAAAAGAATTGCTGACCTTATCTAAAACTGAAAACAATTTTAGGTTATTACTTTAAAATCCTTCTTGTGATATTTTTGTTAAGGAGACTTTTAATCTCAAATCTTTAAAAAGTTAGTGAAACCAAATGTTGACACAAACTTAAAGCGAGTGTTATTTTAACAAACTTAAAGTTTTAAATAATGACACTGAAACTTTCCTTTAAAAAGTGTATTTATATTAATACTGGATGTAACAATCCGATCTGCAAAGCAAACCTCATCAGCAGCAAGTGTTATTATAAGACTATAATAGTTTTAAACAGTGGCGGCTGCTGCGTACGCGCTGGGGAGCTGCAGCTCTTACTTGAAAATAATTTTTAAAAAAATCTTTTTTTTTTTGAACTCAAAATGCATTTAACATAGTAATTGTGGTGTGATAATGTTTTTTTTAAATATATTTTGAACATTGAATGCTATTGTTTCATAAATATTTACAAGTTTCCTTTGAGTAAGTCTACGTCGCGCTGCTTATATCCTAGCGTCAAGGAAAGTGCAAATGTAGGCTTGTAAAGGGGCAGCGGTGCGTAGCCAGTAGTGATAAACTGGTGGGGATCGGAGCTAGAATGCTGTTAGCGTCACAATAACAGTGATCACAGTACTATGAAATTATTGAATGTATTTATTTAAGTCGTAACTGAAATCGCTATACCTATATTATCTCTAAAAATGTATTGTTTAGGTATTAATAATTAGTATTTTCTAACTTTTTATTTTAAATTTATATACGTATCTTAACTTAACAAATACGTTTCGTATTTTAGACTATAAAACAATAGGTTTAAAAAATGAATACTGTCAAATCATTATTGGAAATTCCATTTAACAGACGAACGTTAAAAGAAAAAATTGATATTAAAAAATTGGGGCGACACACACCAAATTTAAATATTTCGGAAAGTGCAAAAAGCAAAAATTATAATTATAAGAGGCAATTCAACAGAGTCTTATATGATAAAACGTTGTGGTTAAACACCTAAACCTATCCTTGTACATATTATAATTTGCAGCTCTGAGTTCCCAAAAAGTCACGAGCTGCCACTGGTTTTAAATACATTATTTGAAGGAAAATTGTTTCTTTATTTAATATTTAAACCTTCAAAACACAATTTAATATTTATAAAGTTGTAGTTAAATTGTTACATTACAGTGTTTTTGCATTTTTACTAAATGGTAGACAAGAATAAAGTTTCATTTTATCTTCTAAAGTGCAAGTTAATAAAAATAATAAAAATAACATATTTTTGTGATATATAGGGTCTCTATTTCAATCTCTCCTCAAATTTCAAAAAATAAAAGCAGCCTAGTATCTAAAATTATTTTATCGTCCAACCCATAGAAATATTAAAATTAAAAATGGCTCAAAATTGTAGAATCTTTTTTTAAATCTAAAATAAAGTTATTTATAAAGACTAGAATATCTGGGCCAAGGTATACGTAACAGCAAATATAAATTTATCCAAATTATAATTTACAGAAAAATCTGTGGCGAGAAATTAGCCAACTTAAGAGGAGAGATCGGCGGCCTATTAAGCAGATATATTTCTGTATTCAAATCTAGTATTGCTATATTAGCAGTCTAATTTCGATCCGGAGATCGGTGGCGTAGCGAGAGTAGGTTCCCTGGTTATAAAATTTGTGTCCCCTATATCAGTGCCGGCGCTAGCTGTTAAAATTGGGAGGGGGCAGCTAAAAAAGGCAGTTAAAAATTTACCTCCACTAAATATATCCTGGTAAGCACCAGTAATTTAATTTATCAGTATAGATGTTTATATGGGATGGGGTATTTGTAGGGGGGAGGGAGCACAAAATTTTTACGGGGGCCGGGCACCCTTAAGCTCCCGCTGACTCCACCACTGCCCTTCCAAAGCAATGAATTTACTACGAGTATTTAAATATTTCAAGAAGACAAATTCTCAATTTTGTTTGTCAATATCTAGTCGAATAAAAATCGTACAAAAAAATTATCAGTGGGTTTATCTTAGATTTTGCTCTACCCAGCATCATCGACGCGGATATACTAGGTCTGTTCGAACTACGAGAAGAGCCGTACGATGTACCGATGATTACTTGGGCAATGGAAAAACGTTGTTCCAACATAGTTTTTTATCATACGCAACACGGTACATTTCTACGTTTCAACTTTATTATTGCCAGGCTATGAACGGGTTTTAAACCGTCAACTCGATTCACAGATTCTTGGATGGGACCACGGTTCTTGTTGATATTTGTGTGACATAAATTTTGTAAATTTTTTAATGAATAGTGAGATAAGTAACGAGCACGATTTAGAGCTATAAGTAAAGAATCCAAGAAAGAAAATCGAAAATAGTTTTCTTCCATTTCGAATTTAGGTATTCTTGTACAGATGTCTGAATATCGTCTTACACAGGTAATGTACGTCAGGAAAATGTAAGTTATGATTCCTAGTGCAAATAACCCCCTTCAATTTCGTTCTAACTCGTCAAAAAAAATGTTCCAGCTACACTTCAATCTTCGACCATCCAATGTTTGATAGTTGATGGTGTTTGATGGTCGAAGACAGTTCACAAACGATGCAACGTTCACGTATGTGCAGAACGGAACAAAAACCGATAGTTGGAACAAACTTATCAACAATCCCATTGCTTATTTGTCATTGGTTGCAAGTTAAAAAATGATTCCCGCAGTTCAATGGCGAATTAGATTATTTCAAAACTTTAAACAAGGGTAAATGCATAGGCAATGCTACTCCACTTTTTCGCCATGATACTGTTTTAATTTAAAAAAGCTTTTTCAATATTTGAAGCATTCTAAAATTATATAGGAATTCTGAGGATTTTTGTTTTCATTACGAATATAAAATATATGATTTTTTTTTAAGTGGACTGTTTTTGGCGCCCTGTTTATCTTGGTCTCCATATCGCTCAGTTCTTTCTACGCCACTATCGGAAATGGAATTTAAAGAATTATAAGAAATGGATTAAGTAAATATACGATAAATTTGATAACGTAATTGGTCTCTTGAAACAGACAAATTGCGAAAATAATACAATCGTTTCCTAAACTACGATACATATAATCCTGAGTATATCTTGAGTGTTAATATATTAATAGTAGTTACGGCTCTAATAATTCTCAAAACAATGAAAATGTGTAATTTTGAAACATGTTCTGACATCGAAAATACAAAATATTTTTCTTGAATTTAAGATACGATTCCTAAATTTTGGACCATTTTTGTTTTCATTAAGTGTTACAGTTTTACTTAATGGATGGGTGCCATTCCATGATACCACAAAACAATAACTAATACAACCAAGCATAAAAGAAGTACGAAAATAGATCGCTTTTCGCAAGACATACGACATCTGGGCTGAAGATCATCGACTGGAGCGCGTCCCGTAACGTAACCTAACTGATTTTCGAATTCTTCAGTGTCTTCACTATCATCGCTGGGTACTGATAAGTCCTCATTGTTAAATTTATATAGGTTTGCCTGAGTCTCAGTACGATGTTTCATGATGGAACGTTGTGGTGTGGGAGAAGAAACGTGAACTACAGCATTCTTGTCAGTCTTGGCGCTTTCGTTATTCCGAGTATTATTCAGTCCGATTCTCTTCATCTCGAGATCCTCGCTGCTTCGGATGCGACCGTAGGTTGAATCTGATTGCTGTTCGTCAGACATATTGACACTAGAAGAAAAGCAACTTTGATCGCACAAAAATCTATGTTTTTAAATAATAGTGTTAGTTCACTCAGCGAAGGGCTTGGGAACCGTAGGCCCCATAGCCATTTGAGAAAATTAACGGGAAAAAGTGCTGCTCTTTTATTTTTTATAGTAAAAAATAGAATTTCTTTTAATTTTCTGCATTAATACAAATATTGTTACTAATATAATTAAAACAAATTCATGTTGTTCAGAAATTTATACCTTTTGGTTAAAATGAAAATTTATAAAATTGTTTTATTTATTGTACTCACAAACAATAAAATAATCATGCAAACATCACAGAGTCTCTCGAATCTTATATCTGTAGAATTGATGTCTGTCGATTAACAGTAAGTTGTTCAAAAGTAAATTTCTCGAAGGTCAGTTCCTCGAAAAGCGTTTTTTTCGAAATAAAATGAGGTTTTGTGTATATAAATAATATGTTAAACAAAATTTGTATAATGTTTAGAATCACTGACACATGAACTAATTAATTATAAAATATTTGTTTATTTATTGTTTTACGCGTTGTACATAAAATAAACTGATGCTGAAAGATATTAAAAGACAGAAGCGGAACTACCATGAGGCTAACGACGCTACCAGTGTCGGGCCCCGGAACGCTATGGGGCTCCTTAAAATGCTTGTTGAATCGTCTTTCAAACTTACATACATGTACGAGTATGTGCAATATTTAAGAATTTATTACCCAGGGCGCCAGGGCTGCCCTAACCACAGGGCTAAATGGGCTATAGCCCCAGGGCGCAAGCCTTTTGGTGCGGCAATTTTTATTTCCCCGTTTGCTATTCTGTGAATTTTCTTACGAAGAGGGGCGCATTATTTTTAGTAGCCCACGGGCGCCGAATTTCTTAAGACGGCCCTTCAGGGCGCTAGGATAGTTTTGTCGTACTACTTTATTTTTTACAATTTTTAAATAGTATACTGTGCAACTAGCGCGGAATATGAATTATGGAAACATGGAATTTTGCGCGTGTTGCTCACTATGCTTTTCCTCCGATTAGCATTTTTCAATAAATAAATAATCAAGAAAATGTAATATAATTATGGTTAACAGCCATTAATGCGCGCGCAGTCAGTACGGGAATGAAAATTCTTGCCTACAGCACATGCGCATTGCTTCGAATTTAATTATTCTCGCACACTGCACATGCGCATTGGAGCGAATTTATCATTCCCGAATAGAGGGCTCGCAAGAGGGTAACAAAATTAAGTTACTTTCCTGTCAACTAACAGTATCAAAATAAGACAGTTCTATAGTAATCGTAGGAAAAATAATTTCCATCACATTCTATTTGTTTCGTCCGTCCAAGTATCATCGCTCGAACAGGCATGTATGGTGTTTTTTCAAGTAGACGGGATATAATCCAAGGGATTAATTAAAAATCATTTATTGGCTGTACCTCCTTATACCGTGAATAAGGCTATGTCCAGTTTGTTTGATACAAGACTTCCTACTGTTTATGTATCAATGTGTATTTAGATGTTTATTTGATCACTGTATATTTTACATAGCCTTGTAGGCTCCGTGAAGATAGCAGGTCACTGAAAGCACTAACGAAAATTCGTCGGCCATCCGTAAGTGCCTCGTTAGTGCCTGTTAGTGCTTCATTAAAATCGGAATCCACCCTAACTGTTTTTGAGAAATTGAGCATTCAAAAAAATAAGCGTGAAGTTAGTAGGTCATGGAAAACACTAACGAAAATTCGTCGGCCATCAGTTAGTGCCTCGTTAGTGCCTGTTAGTCCTTCATTAAAACTGGAATCCACCCTAACAGTTTTTGAATAATTGAGCATTCAAAAAAATAAAAGTGAAGTTAGCAGGTCATGAAAAGCACTAACGAAAATTCATCAGCCATCCGTTAATGCCTCGTTAGTGCCTGTTACTGCTTCATTAAAATTGGAATCCAGCCTAACCGTTTTTGAGAAATTGAGCATTCAAAAAAATAAGCGTGAAGTTAGCAGGTCATGGAAAACACTAACGAAAATTCGTCAGCCATCCGTTAGTACCTCGGTAGTGCCTGTTAGTCCTTCATTAAAATTGGAATCCACCCTAACCGTTTTTGATTGATTGAGCATTCAAAAAAATAAACGTGAAGTTAGCAAGTCATGAAAAGCACTAATGAAAATTCGTCGGCCATCTGTTAGTGCATCGTTAGTGCCACTAAATGCTTCATTAACATTGGAATCCACGCTAATCGTTTTTGAGAAATTGAGCTTTCAAAAAAATAAGCGTGAAGTTAGCAGGTCATGGAAAACACTAACGAAAATTCGTCAGCCATCCGTTAGTACCTCGGTAGTGCCTGTTAGTCCTTCATTAAAATTGGAATCCACCCTAACCGTTTTTGAGTGATTGAGCATTCAAAAAAATAAGCGTGAAGTTAGCAGGTCATGAAAAGCACTAACGAAAATTTGTCGGCCATCTCTTAGTGCATCGTTAGTGCCACTAAATGCTTCATTAACATTGGAATCCACTCTAACCGTTTTTGAGAAATTGAGCAATCAAAAAATTAAGTGTGAAGTTAGCAGGTCATGGAAAACACTAACGAAAATTCGTCGGTCATCTGTTAGTGCCTCGTGAGTGCCTGTTAGTGCTTCATTAAAATTGGAATCCACACTAACCTTTTTTGAGAAATTGAGCATTCAACAAAATAAAGTTAGCAGGTCATGAAAAGTACTAACGAAAATTCGTTGGCCATTAGTGCATCGTTAGTGCCAGTAAGAGCTTCATTAAAATCGGAATCCACTCTAACCGTTTTTGAGAAATTGAGCATTCAAAAGAATATGCGTGAAGTTAGCATGTCATGAAGCGAACTAACGAAAATTCGTTAATTCAAACATTCCTTTTTATACGAGCCCAACTCCAGAATAGTTGAAATGTATAGTTATAAAAATATAATTTTTTGATTAATTCATATTTTCATGTGGTGTATGTAATACATGTGAATAATGCAAAGTGTCAGCTACGAAAAAATCATTATTTGTAATTTTACAAGAACATAAGAAAAATAATTACTAATTTTAATTTATTTACTTGTCGACAATTTGACTTCGTGAATTTTAATTATTTAAATAGCGTCAAAAGAGTTCGGCCACATTTTTAGTATTGGGTAGCTTATTACCTATTACAGCTTTAATACGATTCGGCATTGTGCTTATAAGTTCTAAACAGTCTTCTGGCGTCACATTATCCCAAATGTCTTGAAGTTTTATTTTTAATTCTCCCACTGTCCTCGCGGGATTCCTTCGTAACTCCTATTTCATTTTATGCCATAATGATTCAATCGGTGACATGTCTGGACTGCTAAAAATCCAAGAAAGAAAAGGTCCATTGTGTTATTCAAACCATTTTTTAACCGTTTTTACAGTATGGCAAGCGACACCATCTTGAAAAACAAATTCTCCTGAAGAATTCGCGCACAGCGGAATAGAAGGAAGAAAGCTGTCCTCTAAAATTTGTTCGTACTTGGCTGCATTTACAATTCCGCCAATTCCATCAATGAAGTAAAGTTTTCCAACTCCTTCCCCAGAAGTACATCTCCAAATCATTACAGAAGCTGGGAATTTCATTTGTCATCGTGATACGCCTCCTTTGATGTTCGTGGGATTCGTTTTCTGGGATCGCCTACAAAAACTTCAAATCTAATTTTTTTCCAGCTTTCTTCTGACATTGATTGATGTTGTTTTGCCCAATTTAGACGGTTTTTCTTTTGTTTCAATGTCAGCAGAGGCTTTTCTTTGGCCTAGTACTAAATGCTCATTTAACGACAGTTTAGTTCTTTGCAATAAACACATTAAACTCACCTTGCAAAATTTGTAATCCAATTTTTTAATTCTTCTCCTTGTTGTTGAAACTGAAATATCTTTTTGTATAATTTCTCGCCACAAACAAGTAATTTTTTTGGCATTTGAACGTCGACCTGCTTTGATTACACCGGTAAACAAAATTGAACTTAATTTTTGTGACACGGACAAATCACGATGTATCTCACGTAAAGTTTGACCTAAAAGCCGAAATTGACCACAGATCTATTCTATCACCCATCATATTTTTGCTATGAGGTATTGTTGGTTTCTAACGAAATATAGCGATAGATGTATTATTATTAATTTTAACTTAACTCAAAATGTTGTTTATGATGTTTTACGTCGATTTTTTTTTTTATATATATATAACATATTTATTAAATATATCTGTTTACAACTAATTAACAATATTAGTGATTTAGGCATCGAGATTACACCATCTCATAATCCTAAAATACTTATAATACTTTTACAAGACTTATAAATTAATGATTATAATGTTAATTTTGGTACAAAAAAAAATTGTACAAAATCTACACTCTAGTAATTCGTATTCGAACGCACTTCACTCACGTCGCATTTTATTGTCACTGATCTAGTTTATTTCCTTCACTGTAGTAGGATGTGTTTCGTCAGTTTATGTTTATAGCGCTTATAGCGTAATTCATTAAATCATAGTCACCTATTCTATTAATCAAGGGGTTTTCGTTGATAAGGCATCTGGAGAAGAAATTTTCTTTTAGTTTATGAATAGAGTCCTTTATATATTCCATTTGCAGCTCTTCATGTATCTCCGTTAGCCGTTTGTACCTTGGGTAACTACCGGCGATCCTGAGGCATTTATTTTGTACCACCTGAGCTTTACTGTAGTTAGTCTCTGCGGTATTGCTCCACACAGGACAAGCATATAAAAGTGATAGTCTAATAATGGCTTTGTATAGCAGTATTTTGTTTGCTAGCGATAATTTGGATCTTTTGTTAAAAACTGGGAATAGTGCACTCATGTTTGCTGTTGCTGTTTGACATACTTTCTTATAATGCTGTGTGAAATTTAATTTGTTGTCCATTTGTAGTCCAAGATATTAGACTATTGGTGACCAGGAGACATTTGCACCATGTATTTGTATGTTATTATACATCCGTGGTCTTCTTTTCGTGAATAGGATGGCTTCAGTCTTAGCTTCGTTTAACTTTATTTTCCACTTATCCATGAACTTCATAATTTTTTCAGTTGCATTTTCAAGTCGTTTAACGATGGTATCTGGTCTCCAAGATCGAGTGAAAATAGCTGTGTCGTCTGCATATAACGAGTAGTAGACATTATTTACCCTAGGAAAGTCGTTAATGTATATGCTGAAAAGAACCGGTCCAAGGATTGATCCTTGTGGAACGCCTGCTTCTATTTTCCTTGTGGTGGACTTGCCTTGTCTTATCATTACTTGAAATCTTCGGTCTTGAATGTAGGAATTTATCAGATGCATCAAGTATGGTGGAAAATGCATTTTAATAAGTTTTAATATATCCAATAGTACCATTCCAGTGTGCTTATTTAGATTAAATCCGTCGGTGATACTGTCCACTAATCTTGCTAGTTGGGCAGTAGTCGAGTGTCCTTTTCTAAATCCGAACTGTTCGGGGATTATTAAATTGTTGACTGTAAGGTGATCATTAATTCTCTTCAAGTATATCTTTTCAGCTACTTTACTAAGGGTGTTTAATAAGCTGATGGGTCTGTAACTGGAAGGAATATCAGAGGGTTTTTTCGGTTTTTTGATGAGCACTAATTTTGAATGTTTCCATGTTGATGGGAAGTGAGAGTGTATGATAATATGATTTATTATTTTGGTAATGAGTACTATTGCTTTGGTGGGAAGTTGTTTTAATAGTCGGGAAGAGATGTCATTGGGTCCGGGTGTTTTCCTATTTTTTAGTTTTTCAATTGTGGATTTGACTTCAGTCGGAGTTGTTATGTCTATATGGTCTGGTACTACTGGATGTGCCTTCAAGTAATGTCTGACTTCAAGACAAACTTTTCTCGTGTTCTTTATTGTCCCTAGGTCAATATTCTGTTTGTGCACTTTCTCAAATTGTTCAGCTAAGATGTTAACTTTCTCTACGGTTAACTATAGTAGTAACTATAGTAACTATAGGTGTTATTGTTTTGCAGAGGTGGGATGAGAGTGGTTTTCTTCATTATTGTCTTGGTAATTTTCCACAAGTTTCCATTTTGATGTTGCAAGGTTGACAGAAAATCGTTCCATATGCTGTTGCGAGTTTTTGCAACCATCTGTTTAACCAAGTAGTTTAATTTGTTGTAGAGTGTTTTAAAAAGTTTATTTCTGGTCATTTGATGTTTTTTCCTGAAGTAATTTTTTAGTTGAATCAGAACTTTCGTATTGTCAGGTAAATCTAGGTGGTGTGTTTTAATTTCTTCCGTTGGTATACTGATTTTTGCGGCTGTGTAGATAGCAGAGGTGAGTGTATCCAGAAATGTGTCAATATCTTGAGGAGTGTCAATAGAAGCGTCATAAGGAATATTACTTTCTATTTCCCTTTTAAATCCTTCCCAGTCAGCTTTGTTATACTGATATACTATTTTTTTAGAGTTTTTAGCAGGGATTTGCCGATTTTAATATATACGGGGTTGTGGTCGGAGCTAAGTATAGATTTCGTTTTGTGACACTGTCAAGCTGCTTCTTGTTATCGCTATGTCCAAAACACTGGGTTGTCCTCGACCGTTGGTTGGGTAGTAGGTTGGCTCATCAGGAGCGTGAATTTTTATGGAGGGATTTTGGAGTTGAAAGTTGTACAGCAATCTTCCATTTTTGTTACATTGTGACAGTTCCATGATACGTGTTTACAGTTCATAACTCCTATTATAATTGTCTTGTGATTGATTGCTAAAAAGTCATAAAAGTCGTTCGTCAGAGGTGTTTTCGGAGGTATGTGTACTGATATAAGAAATATTGGATCAGTGTCCGTGTATATTTTCAAGCATATAGCATCAATTTCTTGTCTAACTCTATAAAGTGGATATCCTTCATGTTTGATATTACTGTTGTGTCCCGAAGGATAGTGAGAAGACCGATATTCAACTAAGACTGATTTATTTATATTATTTTACAATATTGATACATATTTACAATTGTATGAGTTGCATTATTTGTAGTTGATAATTGAGAATGCGTAGTGTTTGCATTTATTGAGGAAATGTCGCAATATAGAGCTCATTGTCACATAAGGAATGTGCTAAAGCAAGCTGAAAAGGTACAATGAACTACAATTGCAACATTTCCCCACATAATGAAAGATTCGTCCACGAATCTTCAAAAATTAAAATAAAAATTTAGGGGAATTTAATTGTGGGAACTCTGGGCGATGTGGGGGCCTCGGTTGGTTGAACTGCCGGCCTTGGTACATGTGGGCTACTTCCTCCCATGACCACCATCTGGATGGTTAGCTCTGGTCCGACTGAATGGCTGATTGTGGGGCACGTAATAGTGCGGCATGCGCTCCATAACCTGGACAATAATATAAGAATAATCGTGGAGGTCATGACATCTCTGGGACTTAGGACGTAAGTTTTGGAATAGGCTCGGCAATTGCGGGATATAATTATACTGCCACTTCTGGACATCCTTTCGTCGTATGACCGTGTAGGGCCTTGAGTCTTGCATGTGATGGTGATGGTTTCCCTGGACTGTGATGAAAACGGCCATGTGTTTGATTCCTTGAGGGGGATGAATACTGGAGCCGCTAACTCCACATATCGGATACGGCAGTCCTTCGGGATGGCCGTATTGGACTGGAACAATTGAATCTGGCAATTGTTTTTGCGGTGGACTTCCATCACTGGTAGTATCTGGTTACACAAGTATGTTTTCTTGTTCATAACATTGCAGTTCGTCAGTAGAAGGCCTTTCATCGGGATGAATTTTTTGATGTGTACTATCGAGTGCTAAAATATCAAAAGATGGATCGATATATATAAACAGCGAGGTATTTATGGACACAGACATTGGAATAAGAGGGAAAAGTGTAAATTCTTCTGATTGTTGGAGTGGTACGGAAATAACGGATTATGTTACAAAATGTTTTAAACGGTTTATGTGAATTTTCAGCGAATGTTTTCCCTTTTTGATGGTATAATTAGCATCACTATCTTTTGACAAGATTTTGTAAGGACCTATCCATGACGGTGACAATTTTTTCGATCTGCCTCTTCTTACTGTTTCATCATGCAGGAGTACCAAGTCTCCGATTTTGAATTCTTTTTCCTTGCATGTTCAGTCATAGATTTCCTTGGCTTTTTCCTTGGATAAGAGCAGTTTTTCTCTCGCTAAACGGTGTGTTGTTTGTAGTCTTGATTTCAGCTCTAAGACGTAATCGTTATATGAATACTGTATGCTGGGTTGATCCTTAAAAGATGTTGGTAAAGATGGTTTATATCCATATAGTACGACAAATGGTGTAATGGCTGTGGCTGTATGTGGTGTGGTGTTGTATGTAAAAATAGCGTAAGATATCCATTCGTCCCAATTTAATTGATCTTCATCTATAAAGTGTCTTAAATATTCAGCTAATGTTCTATGGTATCTCTCTAAAAATCCATTAGTCTGTGGGTGATACGCAGTAGTTTGGATTTTCTTAGTCCTAAGTAGTTTACATACATTTTTAAATAACTCACTCAGAAAATTTGTGCCTTGATCTGTCAATACTATGTCAGGAATACCATTCTTGCAAATGATGTTTTTAATGAACGCTTTTGCTATAGTCTCTGCTTCCTGGTTCTCTAGCGGAATGGCTACTGAAAATTTTGAGAGTTCATCTTGAAAAGTGAGAACGTACTTGTTTCCTGATTCTGTTGTCGGCAAGAGGCCTACTATGTCTAGAGCACATTTCTCGAATGGTTTTTGTGCTGTAGTGGTAACAGTCAGAGGTATCCTTGTTCGTGGACTTAATAACTTGTTCTTTTGACATGTTTCACATTTTCGAATATAGTCATTAACATATTTTTTCATACCTATCCAATTGTGGGCTTGCTTGAGGCGTTCATATGTCCGATTTATTCCTTGATGCCCTCCCAGCGGAGCATCGTGATATTCGTATAAAATCTTCCGTTTGTCCCTCTCCTTGTAGACTCTTTTATCATTCTTTTCCTTCACTTGATTAGTACTGGAATCATAACTAGATTTTTCTAATAATTTATTGCTTACGTATATCCGGTTCAGCGCATCTGCATTTTGATTGGATTTCCCAGGGCGGTACTTAATTTCAAATTCGTATTCTTTAAGAGTAATTCTCCAGCGCATCAATCTCGAACTTGGATCCGTAACATTGAACATCCACTGTAAGGGTTTGTGGTCCGTGATCACAGTAAATTTCACTCCATACAGGTACGGCCTAAAATGTTTGACAGCCCATACTATCGCTAATAGCTCTCGTTCTTTTGTTGAGTAATTTAGTTCTGCCTTGTTTAGTTTTCGGCTGGCATATGCGACTGGATGATCCTGGTTTAGTACTCCTTGTGATAAAATTGCACCTATCGCTATGTTACTGGCATCTGTTGTTAGTATAAATGGTTTAGAAAAATCTGGAAACTGTAATACAGGATAATTTGTTAAAACATGTTTTAGTTCGCAGAAGGATTCTTCCTGCTTCTGAGACCATTCAAACTTTATACTATCTTTTAAAAGGTTAGTTAAGGGTGATGATATCTTACTAAAATTTTTGATGAATCTTCGATAATATCCTGCTAAACCTAGGAAACTTTTCACATCCTTTTCATTTCTGGGTGTTGGAAAATTTGCTACTGCTTCCACCTTCTTGGGATCTGGCTTAATTCCTTGCTCAGTGATGACATGTCCTAGATATGTAACCTCTTTTCTTAAAAACTCACATTTATCCGGCTGTAATTTAAGATTGTATGATCTTAATCGTTCAAATAACTCTTCGAGCTTCGTTAAATGTGTTTTTAGATTAGTGGAATACACGACTACATCATCCAAATAAACAAACATTTTTAAACCTTGTAGTCCACTTAATACTGTATTCATCAATCTTTGCAGGGTTGCGGGTCCACCTTTAAGACCCATCGCCATTCTGGTGAACTCGTAATGACCTAATGAAGTGCTGAATGCTGTCTTTTCTTTGTCTTCTGGAGCCATAGGTATCTGATAAAATGCACTTTTCAGATCTATTACGCTAAAATACTGACTTTTGCCCAGCTGGTCCAATATTTCCCTTATATTGGGCAGTGGATATGCATCTCCAATAGTAACGTCAATTAGTTTCCTGAAATCAACAACAATTCTCCATTTTACTTTACCCGATGCATCTTCTTTCTTAGGTACGACTAGTAGTGGAGCGTTCCATGGACTCTTGCTTGGTTCAATTAAATTATTTTCCAGCATTTCCTCGATTTGTTTGTTGATTTCCCCCTTGTGTGTTTTCAGCTAACCTGTAATGCTTAACATATATTGGATTTGAGTTAGGCTTCGTGTTTATTTTATGTGAAACGGCCGGAGTTGCTGATAATTTGTCGCCTGGAAGAGTAAAAATATCATAAAAATTTTCACACAATTGAAAAATCATTTCCCTTTCTTCCTCGTTCAGGTGTCAGATCTTATCATTTCCTTTAATCTGGATTTTCTTGATATGTCATAAGTCACATTTCCTTGACTTATCTTTGCAATGTCTATAATAGTATGAACTGGCTCAAGTTGCACTTGAGGTATGTTGATAGTAACATCTGTTTCATTCATGTTAACTATGCTGACAGGACATTTTGATTTTACTGACCTAGTCAAACAATGGCCTAAAAAGACTCCGTCTTGAATTTGCTGCGCTTCGCAAATTCCTTCTTTATCGCTGACTTGAACTTTGGCGCAGACAATTACCTCGCTCCTAGCTGGTAATGTGATACGTTCTGCTTCGCTGTAAAAATCCCATGCAACATTGCCAAATTGAATTTTCTTCATTTTATAATCTATGATTGCCTTATGTTTGACATAGAAATCTCTTCCTAGTATTCCATCACATTCTAGCGGTATATTGTCGTCAACAATATGGAAATCGTGTATTATGGAGCTGTCTCTTGTTTTAATTTGTGCACGATTGATACCTAAGGTTTTAACATAAGAATTAGTAATACCTTTTAATATCAACGTGTTTCCTTGATAAATTATAGACTCGTCCTTGAGTCTGGAAAATTTCAGCATACTTATATCCGTTCCATTATCTATTAATAATTTGGTCATCTTTTGATTTGTGGAATCCAGTTGAATTAATATGAATTTGTTTTCTTCATACTTGTTACAGCCATTCTCATGTTGCGAGCTGTTGCCGGCTGGCTGTAAGCAGCCGACGGCCCGTTGGCGTTTCCCGAATTTTGACCATCTCTAACTTTCTCTTCTTTGTGTCTTTGGCTATTGGCTAATCGTTTCCTACATTCCGAGATATCAAGTCCTCGATATTTACAGTATCTGCAAACAATGTAATTAATTTTTGCAGGAAACGTTACCTTTTTCAAGCGACACTCTGATGCCTTGTGACCGGGCTTTGAACAGTTGAAACACGTTAATTTTGGAATTTCTCTTTCCGTTTTCTGCCTATTCATTTCACTTAATGTCTCCTCGGTTCTGGCTATTTCTATGACTTCTTCTAAGGTTTGGCAATTACGTTTACATTTTATTTCGTATACATTTTCACTGGACTTCTTAAACCTTCTACAAATAAATGAAGTGCTTGCTTCTTATTAAATACAATTAACGATCTTGATGCTTCTGCGGACTGCCCTTCACATGAAGATAAGACTAAACTATGTAAAATCCTTTCAATTCTGTTGGCGTATTGTAAGACCTCTTCGCTATTCAATTGTCTGCATGAATTCAGTTCACTTTGCAATTGGACAATTGACTTTTTGTCAGTACAGAACTCCTTGTAAAGTGTGGTAATTAATATGCTCTTTTCTCGTTGATTCAAAAAAACAATTTGATTTATTGTAGAAAAATACATTTCACAACTGCTTGCTTTAACTTGCACATTACGACTCTCGTGTCACAATACTGGCGCATGCGCTTGAATACTTAAGTACATTTTATTTTGTATAAAAATTCAAATCAAAACTCTAACATTCCGCCCGCCTTGTAATGACTTGCGGTCTTTCAAATTATGATAATACATACAAAGATAAACAATTATAAAATTTAACATTGTATGATCATGTTATCAGTTTTGAACTTAGTGTCCTTATATGTCTATTGGTAGCACAACTACTTTGCGCACTGCACGTTTGTAAACACCTGTGGCAGTTTTTACACTAACACACCGCACTATGTTATCGTCACCAGGAAAAAGTTCGATTATTCTTCCCACTGGCCATCGCTGGGGTGGTGTGCTGTCCTCGATGAGTAGTACGAGTGATCCAATTTTGACATTGCTGTATTCTCTTGACCATTTGGTACGTTGCTGTAGTTGATGCAAGTATTCACGGGACCATCGTTGCCAAAAATGCTGTTTGAGTCTTTGAATATGTTGCCATTTCACTGACAATCGGGATGAGGTGTCTTCGTCGATCGGTTCCATTGGAGCTAAAAGTGAATCTCCTATAAGGAAATGGGCAGGAGTAAGGACATTGAGATCGTTTGGGTCTTCGGACAATGGGGTTAGTGGTCTCGAATTTAAGACTGCTTCGATTTGAATTATTAATGTATTAAATTCTTCGTATGTTAAATTTATGTTTTTAGCTACACGATTAAAATGATATTTAGTAGATTTGACGGCAGCTTCCCAAAGACCACCGAAATGAGGTGACTTTGGTGGTATAAAATGCCATTTTATTTGTTGTTTAGCTACTTCAACTGTTATATGATCATGATTTTCAGAAAGTATTGTGAAAAGTTCTTGTAGTTCTCGATTGGCCCTTACAAAATTGGTTCCATTGTCTGAATATATATCTGACGGTAAGCCTCGTCGGGATGTGAATCTTCTGAGTACAGCTAGAAATGCTTCTGCTGTAAGATCTGTTACCAACTCCAAATGGACGGCCTTTGATGAAAAACAAATAAATATTGCTATATAACCTTTGGTTGATTTGATGCGCTTCTCGCCCTCGGTGCTGAAGAATTTGGAAAGGTCCGCAGTAATCAACTCCACATTTGTGGAATGGTTTTATCGGAATGCTTGTTCTTGCTGACGGTAAATGTCCCATCATGTGTTCTGTTGAATGTGGTTTGCATTTAAAGCAAGTAATACATGTTCTCACTAATTTCTTGGCTAGGTTTTTGCCAGAAATTGGCCAGTATTTTAATCGGACATAAGAAAGTAGTGCTTGTGCTCCGCAATGAAGTCTGACAATGTGTACTTCACGCATTATTAGAGTTGTTACGTGATGCTTTTCTGGAAGGACAACTGGATGCTTTTGATCCGTTGACAGCCATGATTGTCCCAATCTGCCTCCAACACGAATTAGACCGTTTGTGTCTAAAAACGGATTTAAAGTGGGGAACAGAATGCAACGAGTTCTACGGCGCGTTGACGTCGTTCGTACGCCGCTATCTGTCAGAAGAAAGTTAAAACCAAGCTGTCGTACGCAATTGCACAGAATGGACAACGTCCTACGGCGTTCGAACGCCGTTGATACTGAATGTTCGTCAACTTCCAACTTTTGACGCCGTTGAACGTTGACGCAGAACACCTAACCTCAGTTTTTACTGAATGGTAAAGTGTTTGTATGTATAAATAACTTGCATACAACATAAATAACATCACACACAAGTCTTCATCATCCATTATACTTTTAATAAAAGAAAGCGCACGTATTAACACAGATATAGGTTGTCAAGTGACACTTGACGGCGTTAAAAATTATTGCATTGTGTGCAGGCGAAAATCTCAACGGCGTTGACGCAACGGCGCTGACGGCGTAGCGCGCTGTGCATTCTGTTCCAGGCTTAAGGCATGAAGTTTACTCTTTGTGGAAACCAATCCTTTGCCTCTTAATTCCTTGATTTCCTGGTTAAAATGTTTTTGTTGAATTATAAGTAGGATTTTATTTGTTGCGTTTTTTAGTTCACTTATAGTCAAGTGTTTATTTGTTGGTTTTTTCTTCGATTTGATTCAATGAAACGTAGACAAAATGCCATAATACGTTGTAGTTTACTGAATGATGAATATCTTGTCAAAAATTCAGGTTCATCGGTTAGTGCTGTGACGAGAGATATTATTTTAGTTTCCAAATCAATGGTTTCTTGATCTTCCTTGGTCATGATACTTGTCCTTGGCCATTCGGTTTCTGGTTCTAATAGCCATTGTAGTGCTGACAACCATATTGAACAGTTTATTAACTCTCCTGGCGTCATTCCACGGGATATGATGTCTGCAGGGTTGGAAGTTGTTGGTACGTGTTTCCAAATTGCATTAGGAAGTAGACCTTGGATTTCTGAGATCCTGTTTGCAACGTATGTTTTGAGATGGCATGGCTCTTTGACAATCCATGACAAGACTATTGTCGTATGGGTCCAACAATAAACATTTGCTATCTTGATCCGAATGATTTGTAAAACCTTAGACATTAATTCTGTTAATAACAAAGCTCCACAGAGTTCAAGTCTTGGTAAGTTTACTGTTTTTAGTGGAGCGACTCTTGCTTTTGAGGAAAGTGCTACTGTTCCGTGTCCTTGATGATAATATCTTACGTAGACACACGCTCCATATGCCTCCTCGGACGCATCGGAAAATCCGTGCAAGTCACATGGATTATTAATATTAACAGGATTGATGTATCTCGGAATTTTTAGTTGATTCAGTTGATCTAGATTATTGTAAACTTCTGACCACAATGTGTGAATTGACAATGGTACTGATTCATCCCAATTCAAATTGACTTGCCATAGTTTCTGCATTTCTAATTTTGCAAGAATTAATATTGGGCCAATTAAACCTAGTGGATCATAAATTTGTGCAATGGCTGATAATATGGTACGTTTTGTTACAGTTACAATTTCCCTTGATTTAACAGAATACGAAAATTCATCTGTAGACGAGTTCCAGTATAGACCTAATGTTTTCTGAACATTCCCTTTATCAATACTGAAGACATCTTGTATATCTTGATGTTCAACGGCATTCAGAATTTCTTGACTGTTGGAATTTTATTTTCTAATATTCATCTTACCCTTTGCTAAGATGTTTGTTATGTTTTTTTGTAACTGAATAGCTGTTTCTATTGTAGAAGCTCCTGTAATTAAATCATCTACGTAGAAATCTGATTGAATTATGTTGGATGCTTCTTGGTACTCATTAATACATTCATCAATAGCTAGTTGGTTTAAAGTTCTGACGGCAAGAAACGGTGCGGATGATGTGCCATATGTGACGGTTTTTAACGAAAATATTTGAATGGGTTCTTGGGGTTCGCTTCGCCACAAGATTTTTTGTAATTGTTGATCTGCAACCTTGACATTTATTTGCCGATACATTTTTTCGATATCTGCTGTGAGAGCAAACCTGTGAGTACGAAATCTGATAATAATGAAGATGAGGTCATCTTGAATTGTAGGACCCACTAACAGGATGTCGTTTAAAGATTTCCCATTAGTTGTTTTGGCAGAGCCATCAAATACAACTCTTACCTTTGTTGTAGTGCTCGTGTCTTTGATGACTGCGTGGTGTGGAAGAAAATATGATGAAGCTGCATTTGTTGCTTCATCTCGTGACATGTGACCCAGCTGCTCATATTCATTCATAAACTCATTATAGTTTCTGCGCAAATGTGGGTTCCGTTGAAGGCTTCGTTCAAGAGATAATAATCGTTTATGTGCCATCTCGTACGAGTCGCCTAATTCAGTGTTGACTTTGGTAGCCAAACTTACGACATATCGTCCATCTGATTCTCGTGTGAATGTATTTTTAAAGTGACTCTCCCACTCTTGCTCTTCTTTTGTATAATGTGTCTTGCTTTGTGTTTCTTCTTGTTTCCAGAAACGTTCAATTTCATTGTTAAGAGAACCTTCGTTTGGTGTATGGAAACAACAGAGAGATTGCTCTTGTACTGTATGCTGACCTGTTACTGGACCAGATACTATCCATCCAAGTTTGGTCTTCTGTAATATAGCGTTTTTGTTTGAAATTTTGATTTGACCTACACATAGTAGTGAGTAGAACCATTCTGCTCCAATTAGTAAATCAATTGGTTTGGGCTCATGAAATAATGAATCTGCTAATTTGATTGATTTTGGTATTTCAAAAGATGCCGTGTTAATTTTGAAAGTCGGAGTTGACTCTATTATCCTGGGTAATACTAGACAACTCATTGTTGCTTGAAATCCGTTAAAAATTGATTTTATTTTTAACTCAGTTTGTTCTGTGATGGTTGTGAGTTTTTCACCAATGCCTGTAACTGGCATGTCGATTTTTTTGCAGTGCAATCCTAACCTTTTGCACAAGCTTAATGTAACAAATTGTGATTGAGACCCGGAATCTAGAAGTGCCCTGCATTGCTGGAAACTTCCCTTTGAATCTTTAACTAGTACATTTGCTGTTGATAGCATAACATAAGTGTTGTGATTGGCTGTGAGCGAGGTCACAGCACTGGGTGCTTGTGTTGCCGCTGTTTCTGGACCTTGCTCACCTTTTTGTGCTTGGGACTTGTCTTGATGTAACAGAGTATTGTGTCTGCCAGCACAATGTTTGCATGTTGACGATCTACATTGATTTTGTAAATGATTTGGTTTAAGCAATTTAAACATAGTTTTAAACGCTTTGTGTGTTGTAACCGTTCTGCAGTTGAATACTTTAGAAAGGTAAAGTTAAAGGTAAAGTTGGACACCTATAAATGAAGTGCTCATCCTTGCATACCGGGCATGCTGATGGTTGAAATGTAGAAACATTAGCTTGAAGTTTGTTAGACTTTATTGGTGTAACAACTGAAGACTTTGTCTTTCTGGACTCTAAGGACTCTAACCATTGACAACGTTGGGCTGAAAAGTCTGTCAGTTCTTGTATCGTTTGTGGTTGATCTGACTTGTTTGAACCCTCCCATTCTCTGTTTGTTATTGGGTCTAATTTTGAACTTAATAAATGTATCATTATTGCGTTTACGGTGTTTTCGGGTTTGATTAGAGCATCTAGTGCTCGCATGTGTTTTAGTACACTGTCACATAACTGTCGCAGTTTTGCGGATGATTCTTTTTGAACAGGGTTTAATTCAAACAATGCTTGCACGTGACCTTGCACAATCAACCTCTTATTTTCAAAACGTTCCTTGAATAACGTCCATGCATTTTCATAGTTTTCACTGGAAACCTCTAATGATTCTATCACTTGAGTTGCACCTGACCGTAGTGCCGATTTTAAATAATGAAACTTTTGAATGCTTGAAAGTTTATTATTTTTATGTATAATGGACGTGAATGTGTCTCTGAACGTGATCTACTGATCATAAACGCCATGAAATATAGGTAAATTGATTTTTGGCAGTTTTATGTCTGTTAAATCAGCATCTGAGTCTTGATTATCTAGCTTTTTATTCTGTTTTATTATGAACCGTGCTGCGGAAGTAACTTTAAAATAATTATCTTCAAAGGCTAGACCTTCAAGGTGATGCCCTTCTAATTCTCCCTCTGACGCTGATATTTCTATTTCCATCTGAATATCGTTGTATTGAGCCTTTAATTCAATTGCAGATTCCAATCGTTGTTCTAACCCTATTAATTCAGTAACTTTTAATTCTGAAGTTATATTTTTAATATCGTCAAGATATTTTTTAAAATATGTTAATTTGGCCTTAAGAGCTCCGCGTTTTCTAATTAATGTTTTGAACTCGGCCATAATATTTTTAATTTATTTTTTAAATTTAATCTAGTTATGGAAATATTACACGTTTTAAATCGTTTGTTTTAAAATATTTTATTGTTATTATTTCAATATTATGTTAATTGTAATTAGTTTTGATGTCTTGATGTTTTAAAATTATTTATTTGTTATTTACTACGCAATATTGTTATGGAAAAAAGGGATAGAAAATAGAATATCGGGGTACGTTCCAAAACTTAAGTCTTGGAGTTCGAGTTAACTCAAAGATTATGTGGTCATGTGATCAGGTATTGGAACGGCGATGTTAAGGTTAGGAGTGCTTATATGAAAATTCCCGCCAAAATATTGTGAACACGACATATTATTTTAAATAATTATTAATATTTTTAAATAGTGATGGATAAAAAGAAGAGGGAATTATGTATTATTGCTGTTGATTTGAGTCAACAGCTGTTCAACAACGTATATCTATTAACGGTAATTATAATAAATATTTACAAACTAATGTATAATAAATACCTATTTATAATTAAGTAAAAGATTTCATTTTTATTTCAGTATCATGAAACATCTGATGATTCAGACATTGAAGATATCGAAACTCAACAAACACATTTTGCAATGAAAAGATGTCGAAATGGAAATTTACGTTCCAAGCCTAACCGAATTTCTGGTTACATCGATACAGTGATACCAAAATATTCTTCGAAAGAGTTTAAAAGTCACTTTAGAATTGAACGTTACTGTTTTAATTTGTTATTGCAAAAGCTGGCACCAAAGTTATGTAACATACATGAAAGTGGTCGTCCTACAATTGATGCAGAAAAGCAATTATTATCAGTAATATGGTTGCTTGCTACACCTGACTCATACAGATCAGTTGCTGACCGTTTCGATATGGCAAAAAGTTCTTTATCACATGCTTTTTTTAGAGTTGTGAAAGCTCTCTACAAAATTGCACCAAACATAATTAAGTGGCCTACAACATTAAAAATGAGTAAAATAAAAGATGGTTATTACAAATTATCTCATTTTAACAATGATTTTAAGACTGTTATTGGATGTATAGATGGATCATATATTCCTATAAAAGCACCCAAACTAAACAGTGAAAATTATGTGACTCGTAAATGTTTTCATGCTATAACGTTGCAAGCCATATGTGAAAATAATTTATTATTCACTGATTGTTTTGCAGGGTATCCTGGATCTGTCAGTGATATTAGAAACTTTAGAAATTCACATATATATAATCATGTAATTAATGATGAAAAAAAATATTTTCCCAATGGTGAATTTATTTTGGGTGATAAAGCTTATCCTATGCTTTCATGGTGTAAGCGTCCCCATATAGACAGGGGTCGGTTAACAACCGAACAAATAAATTATAATACTACATTTTCAAAATTACGCCAAACTATTGAAAGAGCATTTGCCTTATTAAAAGGTCGATTTGTAAGACTAAAATATTTGAATATGGATAGAACCGATTTCATCCCAGAAACCATAATTGCGTGTTGTACATTACATAATTTGTGTTTAATTAATTTGGATCAAGACATTGAAACTTATATTAAGGAAGGACTTCCATATGTATATTTAAATCATGATACTTAATTAAATATAATTGTTAATTTTATTTATTAAAATACTTAGTTTCAAGTTAATACAAATTTTATTAGTAAATATTGTCTATTACTTAAGTATATCATACATTTTATTTTACATTTATAACTATTCTTAAATTACATTTTGTATATTATTGTGAACAAATTTACAAAAAATGTAAATTTTCAAATATAACATTTAACAAAAATATATTTATATTTCATTAATTACTAATTTAAATTAGGGTAATCTAGCTACCAGGATATTCTATAATTACATGTAAAAAATCACATTTTCTTTCAGTTTGTGTACCTGTTTTTAAAGTAAATAATAATAAATATGAACTTGGCTACCAGGATAAAGTCTATTTCAAACGATTAGGCCCAACTAGATTTTCAAATCTAGTAATTTTTACAGATTGATTGAAGCTTTTGATCATTTTGTTCAGGTAAAGCCAACTTCAATTTAAAAAAAAAAAATAATTAATGACAACTTACAAAAATGAAAATTACAGTTAGTTCCGCCTATTCGTTTGGAATAGCCTGTATTCTATAATTATATGTAAAAAATCACATTTTCTTTCAGTATGTGTACCTGTTTTTAAAGTACATAATAATAAATATGAACTTAGCTACCAGGATATTCTATAATTACATGTAAAAAATCACATTTTCTATCAGTACATGTACCTGTTTTTAAAGTAACTAATAATAAATATGAACTCACAGTACACACATATATATATGAAGACCATAAACACCCTCCTGTATATATGTACTTAGTATAGTAAAGAAATATAAAACTATAATAAAATCACATTTTTTTAATTTTACCAAAAAGGCAAAAAATAGCACTATATAATTTCAAAGAAAACAATACTCAGTCTATAATTTATATATATTAATTTATACTTTATAATATAGTATACACCAAACCTATAGTTTGTCGATGAGTTTTTTCATCATATCCTCATAGGCACTAATTGCCCTATCTTGCCTATCTAATATTTCTTTATGCCGTCTTTCTCTTGCTTCTTCTCTTTGCTGATGCACGAGACTTAAAGAAGAACTCCAAGAATCAATACTCTTCTCATATTTAGATTTTTTTGATTTTGGAGGGCCAATTTCTTTGTCTAAATTAGATACATTATCTGTATCTACATAATCGTTACTACTTGCTAAGGCCACAGGATTAACTATGGCTTGTTGGCCATATATTTGATCCATTTCTTCGAAAAATTCAAAATTTATATTTTTTGCACCAGATTTTTTCATGTTATCCTTTTTATCCATATATTTTTTTCTTAAGTTTTTCCACTTATACTCGCATTGCTTTTTTGTGAATTCAAACCCGTAAGAATTTATAGTTTGAGTGATTTCTTGCCACACTTTCTCATTTTTTATTGCTGTGCTTTTGAAGCGATGTAAATTTGTTTTATACTGGTCAATTAATGCCAATGTTGCATTTCGAGACCATCGCTTGTCAACCTTTTCCAGGTTATTTACTACAAATTCATCGTTACTCTCAATGCCAGGTAGATCAATTGAAAAATTTTCATTGCATTTATCATTTCGTTCATTTATTTCTTCATTTGTACCACTTTCTTCTTTTACTACATTTATATTAAATATTTTTTTTACCCCTTCACTCAGCGGTACCGTAAACAAGGCATTATCTGTAAAAAAAAAAAATGATAAAACCCAATATAAATATAATTCTATGTATTATACTTACTTTCTATATTTCTCAATACCAAATTACCATTCATCGTGGTAATAATTCCGTTTTCATTAGTTACTGGTATAAATCTGTCACTAGTTTTAAAATTTGGGGTTAGCGACTCCATAATTAATTTCGATATGTCAAAACTTACATTACATGCGTACGCGTTTTGCGCATCGGAGTAAATATTACCCACCTTGCAAGCAGAGTTAAAAGAGTAAACTCTAGGGTTGACTCAAACCGGAAACTCGAACGTTTTGGAACGGTCTTTCTAGACTTAGAGTTAAGTTTAGAGTAAACTCTACAGGTTTTGGAACGTACCCTCGGAGAGTTCACTAACCTGTTGACAGTTGCTGAATGTATTCCTACGCCTGTGATGTATGTAATCTCTACGCTGTGATGTATCCCTACGCCTGTGATGTATCCTTACGCTGTGACGTCACGAAGCCATGTTGGATCGCCTTGTGATTTTGTTTTGTTTATGATTCTTGAATGCACTTTCACACTGTTTAATTATGATTAAACACTATGATTTTTACTGAAATATATCCGTGTTCGAAGGACCATGTAAAGTGTGGTAATTAATATGCTCTTTTCTCGTTGATTCAAAAAAACAATTTGATTTATTGTAGAAAAATACATTTCACAACTGCTTGCTTTAACTTGCACATTACGACTCTCGTATCACAATACTGGCGCATGCGCTTGAATACTTAAGTACATTTTATTTTGTATAAAAGTTCAAATCTAAACTCTAACACTCCTTGAGAGTTATTTTTAATTCCTCGAAGTTTTTAATATCTCTTTACTGTTTTTATGTACTGTGTTAAGCTGTACGCCCTTTTCTTTAACTTTAATTTTATTAAATTAAAAAGTATAGGTTTACTCACAGGATCTATCATTGTTAGTGCAGTCTCGCAGGCATTTATGAATTTAGACAATCTATTTGCTGTACCATTGTATTCCGGTATGATGTTGAAAATTTCGTTTTCTTTGAAGTACGCCATTTCTTTAACTTCCTGGGTCTCTGATACACTTTTGGATCTTGTTGTTGGTCCTTCGTAGTTCTTGACAATTGTTTTCTTATCGCTCATCTAAAATAAGGGTTAATGTGAAGGAAGGATGAGTGCAGGAAGGAGTGCAGTAGTTTGATCTCTTCTGATATCTTCTCGATAACGTACGCCGACTTCAGTAGTCGTGGTAATTCAAAAATTGTTGCACTAAGTTTTTTTTACAAACTGTTTCAAATGTTAACAAAGTGCAAAATAGTCGCTGCCACCAGAAATGTTCTATCCCGAAAGATAGTGAGAAGACCGAGATTCAACTAAGACTGATTTATTTCTATTATTTTACAATATTTATACATATTTACAATTGTATGAGTTGCATTATTTGTAATTGATAATTGAGAATGCGTAGTGTTTGCATTTATTAAGGAAATGTCGCAATATAGAGCTCATTGTCACATAAGGAATGTGCTAAAGCAAGCTGAAAAGGTACAATGAACTACAATTGCAACATTTGCTACATTGCTCCATTTTTGTTACCATTGTGACAGTTCTATGATACGTGTTTGCAGTTCATAACTCCTATTATAATTGTCTTGTGATTGATTGCTAAAAAGTCATAAAAGTCGTTCGTCAGAGGTGTTTTCGGAGGTATGTATACTGATATAAGGGTCATTCCATGTCAAGTGGTCTGATTTCAGAGAAGTGCCCTGCTCGACCATCACGGATTTTGATGAAATTTTGTATGGACATTCACACATGTCCCCAACGAACATTGGTAAAGTTTTACGTTCATCCATGCAATACTTGCTGAGATTTAGTAATTTGTTTGACCCCATACCGCAGCCTTCTATGGTATGACTCCGAGATTTCGGCAACTTTGAGACACAGTATCTCTGCCAATATTTTGTTGAGAGAAACAAAACTTTGCCAACTTATACAACTTTTTGCGCTCTATTAAACAAAATAATAAACAAATCTTCATGAGCGATTCCCGTGAAGAAAATTTGGATCAAACTTGGCCTAAAAAATTTGCAACTCGAAAAAATTTTAAAGTTTGGCTTTTTATACCTCTGAAAGTAAAGGTACGATAAACGTGAAATTTTGCACATAATAACTTATCAATACAAGGTTAACGAATATAAAATTTCACACTCCTAATATTTTTCATTAGTTCACGAATTGAGTGTAAAATTGATGATTTTTGTGAAAATGCTAAAAACAGGGTATATTTAGCCCACTTTTACAAAAATATACCTTCTGGAAACTGTTCTAAATTATTTTCATTAGAAAGAGCATGTTTTAATCCCTCTAAAAAAGTAGGATTGGTTTTTCATCCCTTGGACTTTGACATCCCTTTTCAATTATTTGGACTTGTAAGATTTTTTTTTATCTTAAACATTATTCAATTTAAAATTTATTTTATTGTAATGTTTTAAATACAAGGTGTCTCAAAAGAAATTTTATATTTAGTGGATCGATTAAAAAAAAGTAAGCCGTATATAGAAAAAATGTTTATTAATTATTAAAATACACTTTTTGGGGATTTATTTCTTAAAAATAATATCGTCTAAATGTAGACCCTCGCGTTCTCGGCACTCATTTAATCGAACAGTAAAATTACTTATGACGTCTCGGCAGGTGGACTCAGGGATGGCTGCCATTTCGTGACGGATATTTTCTTTCAAATGCGCCAGTGAAGTCGGTTTATTGCCGTAAACTTTAGATTTAAGATAACCCCATAGGAAAAAGTCCATAGGGGTTAAATCTGGACTGCGTGGAGGCCAATTTATGTCACCTCTCCGGGAGATCAATTTGCCTGAGAAAATTTTACGAACACGTGGCAGAGACATATTGGACGTGTGTGAAGTTTCTCCGTCCTGTTGGAACCATGTTCTTTGGTTATAGCCAGGAAAGTTTTGCAGTTCAGATACCAAGAAGTTGTCTAACATCTCCACATAATGCTCTGAATTCACTGTAACTGCACGCCCCCTTTCGTCTTCAAAAAAGTAAGGGCCGATAATTCCTCGCGCCGACATCGCAGCCCATACGGTCACTTTAGGCAAATGTAGGGGTTTCTGATGTTTGCGTTTCGGATTCGTTGCACTCCAGTAGCGGCAGTTCTGCTTATTTACGTGGCCATTAAGATGAAACTGAGCTTCATCCGAAAACAAAATGTTGGTAAACGTTGAAAATCGCTCAATCACCTGATTTACGAAATTAAGCCTCTGACTGGCATCTTGGGGCTTTAATTCTTGCACCAATTGAATTTTGTAGGGGTGCAGCTTTAGGTCTTTGTGCATAATGCGATGTAATGATGATCTATGCACATTTAAAGCACTTGCGCGCTTCCGAACTGAAAGGTTCGGGTCGTCACGAACAGACTGATTAACATTCTCCACGTTTTCTACCGTTCTTGATGACCTAGGTCGCCCGGATTTTGATTTATCCAGCGTTGTACCAGTCTCTTCAAACTTTTTAACCCAATGTCGAATGAGAGGAATGCTTGGCGCATCAGTTAAGTGGCGAAAACCTCGAATACTGCAGAATTTTCTACGCGCTACAGTCGCCGAATCACTGTTTTTGTAAAATTCTCGCACGCATAACGCGCGGTCTGCTCCCGAGAAACGCTCCATAGCGACTAAATTCCCAAGAGCCAGGCTACCGATTGACATAACCCCCGCGCCCCTCGGATACGTTGCGTTCACGCAGTAAGCTAAATAAATATAAAATTTCTTTTGAGACACCTTCTACTAATTGTAATGTTTTAAATTTAATTATAAGTACTATAAATTAATTGTATTTATAATAAAAATAAAGTTTATTTTAATGATATCTTATGTTTATTTCTTGTTACAATTGTGTCATTACATGGTGTAATGTAATTTATACCTGATACATCTCTGGCTAGTTTATGGGTACAAACAAGGGATTAGAGTTATTTGTAATTACCACCCAGTGTGTTTAGGACCATAAGTAGATAGTCACTTCAACTTATCGTGAAACAAACTATACTTATAATGCCTGTATAAAATAAACAAGATGAAAAATAATGCAATGCATACGATATTGCGATAGCAGCATGTGATAGAAACGTTCTCAACTAAGGCCTTATATACCAGGGATGAAAAACCAATTCTAGTTTTTTAGGGGGATTAAAACATACTCTTTCTAATGAAAATAATTTAAAACAGTTTCCTGAAGGTATATTTTTGTAAAAGTGGGCTAAATATACCCTGTTTTTAGCATTTTCACAAAAATCATCAACTTTACACTCAATTTCTGAACTAATGAAAAATATTAGGAGTGTGAAATTTTATATATGTTAACCTTGTATTGATAAGTTATTATGTGCAAAATTTCACGTTTATCGTACCTTTCCTTTCAGAGGTATAAAAAGTCAAACTTTAAAATTTTTTCGAGTTACAAATTTTTTAGGCCAAGTTTGATCCAAATTTTCTTCACGGGAATCGCTCATGAAGATTTGTTTATTATTTTGTTTAATAGAGCGCAAAAAGTTGTATAAGTTGGCAAAGTTTTGTTTCTCTTAACAAAATATTGCCAGAGATACTGTGTCTCAAAGTTGCCGAAATCTCGGAGTCATACCATAGAAGGCTGCGGTATGGGGTCAAACAAATTACTAAATCTCAGCAAGTATTGCATAGATGAACGTAAAACTTTACCAATGTTCGTTGAGGACATGTGTGAATGTCCATACAAAATTTCATCAAGATCCGTGATGGTCGAGCAGGGACCACTAGACCACTTGATATGGAATGACCCATAAGAAATATTGGGTCAGTGTCCGTGTATATTTTTAAGCATACAGCATCAATTTCTTGTCTAACTCTATAAAGTGGATATCCTTCATGTTTGATATTACGTTTTATCAGTATTGACGTTCCTCCTCCATCGCTGTTTCTGTCTTTCCTGTATGTGTTGTATCCGTTGACTTTAAATTTATGTTTTTTATCTAGGTGTGTTTCGGAGATAGCTATTACGTCTATTGGTTCTACGCTAAGTTCATGCTCTAGTTAATGGATTTTGTTTTTAATAGAGCGGGCATTTCAAAACATTATTTTTAGGATTTTTTTGTTAGCAGCCATAATTATCTAATGAATGATACTGCAAAGTCAATTAGTATCATGAGTTTACTCACTCCATCTGGGGTAGCGTTTATTTTAGACATTAGGTCTTTAAAATTTTTGACTATCTTTTTTAAGTCAAAATTTTGAACTAATGATTTGAGTAGAGTAATTATTTCACTTAACCCAGTATTGATGGAACTATTTTCATCACTGTTATTACGTGCGGGACATGTTGGTGTTTGGTTAACTTCAGGACGAGAATTTCTGTTCAAGGGAGGAAATGAAGTTTTTGTAAAGGTCGGTGATCTAGGGATGTGTCTTGGTTGCGGCCTGTTGAATATAGGTCTTTTAATACATTGATTGAAGTTTGCGGTGTGGTTTTCACCGAAATTTGCGCAGGTGAGTGGTTCAGTAGGTGGTTTCTTGCAGTACTTGGTAACATGCAACTGACCACATTTTACGCATCGTGGGGTTTTTGTGCAATTTTGCGCAATGTGTCCAAATGACTGGCATCTGTAACATTGAGCTGGACCATTTCTTTTTAATTTTTCCCACTGTATCACACAATAACATACTTTTTTATGCTGTACAATGGTTTTTATGTCAGTGTCCTTTTCGAAGGTGACCATGTAAAGTGGATAGGCGTGAATGATTTTATTTTGTTCTTTTCGTACTATTTGCTTGATTTTGAGTACAGGCAGTTGTTTGTTCTTTAAATCCTCTTCAATTTCATTTGTTGATATATTCGGCGGTAAATTCGTAATCATTAACTTGAGGTCCCTTTCATTATATGGTGTTCTGGTAGTGTATTGAATATTGGATTCATCTAGTTCTTTTTTAACCTCGTCGAAATCTAATACGTTTTTGGTTAATATCATGATTCTACGACCTTTAAATTTTAACTCGATTTCTTCGTTTAAATTAGCTTCCAATTTTTGAATAGTACTTACATGGTTTTCGAAGTAACTATAAACTATTATAGGGGGTATTTCTCTTTTCCTCCTTTGCGGACGAGCACTCCTGACTTCTATATCTTCATCTGAACTGGTTATCTGTCGGAATATTGTATCTCTGCTGTAAGGTGGTTTTTTCCCCATTGGGCTTAAGTACGTCATCGGCTGGCCTTTTTCTTGAGCCTGATGGAATTGATAAGGGACCTATGCTCTTAATAGACATGGTTTTTCACTTAAAAATTCAACTGGTACAATATATTAATGGTTTTCAGAAATATATTGCACATTGCTGCTACCAGCTACATGCAGTAGCGTGGTTTCAACTTGTTTTTCACTGGTCACTACTCTTTTTTATACGATGTGTACACTACAAGAGTTGTCACAAGACTGTTAGTCTACAGATAGTGATACCTGTATTTTACTAATGTACGCAATCTATTTTAAAGCATACATTTAGACCTGATAACTAGGAATAAACTGATCTTAACCGGTTGTATTCGTCACCGCAGATACATGTCGTGAATTGACGGAATATGAAAATGTTGCATATTGCGAAATATAAATTTGCTTGTTACAGAAAACCTATGGGAAATATATCTGTTTTCAGATTTGTTTTCAGCGTATCAAAATACATCAGTAATACCTAAAAATTGCCATGTCTCAAATAGTGTGTTTATCAGTGTTATTTTATTTAAGGTTCGTCTAGCCGCAGCCGTCATTTTTGATATACGTCCATATTTTTTTTTTTCTTTTTTCTTTAATATCTTCTCTTATTTTATAGACATTTATAATATCTGAAACAGTAGTCCGAGGTATTCCATAGGATTTTGCGATTTTTTTGGCGGATAAACCATTTTTGTGCGCGCGTCAGAGATAAACGTAAATCTTTGCTTTGACCACGTGCCATTATTTAAAATATACTCACCAAATTTCAACAAAAACTGCAGGATAGACATGATAATACAATTTAATCAACCAATTGTTTAGATACTTGCCAGATTTTGCTTGTGCTTGCATTATTTATCTAGCCACTACGGTAGTAGATAATGTGACCGAATTTAAATGAAACGATAATAAACATTTTAGAAGTATTTTATCAGCTAAGAACGTTTGAATATATTAATTGGTTTTATGTAATTGTCTCGAAAAATTAATGTAATTTTATAATTATTTGTCAAAATTAAATTTATCAATAAAATTTCAATGATTCATGTAATTTAATATGTACGCTTTATCTTATTTTTAAGGTGACAGAATTATTCTGGAGCTGGGCTCGTTGTCTGTTACTTAGTTCGTAAATTCAAGTTGCCGCGCTTGATTTGTGTACGGAGGTCTCAGAAATGGCAAGCTGTGCTTTTGTACACGGGTTAATATGAAAAATAGTAGGCAGTGATTAACAACAGACATCTGAAGCGAGTACATTGACAATATTTTCTAGATGAATAAATTTTTTCTACTTGAAGCTGAAGTATCCTGAGTTTGAACGAGTTTTTTACAGTCCACTCCTTTGATCCATCGACATTTGGTCCTTCGAGCCGAATACTTCAGTGTAAAGAAGAAAGAATTTGGCCGTTGACGTCAAAGGTATGGTCACATTTAGTAGTTTGAATAGGTCAAAACCGTTATAGAGCAGTCACAAACTTATTATATTTGGTAAATTACTTGGTTATTTGGTATTGTTTACACTGAGTAACTTCAGATTTGTTTGTAACTCTAATAATTTGGTCGGAACGGTTGATTAACCAAAAATGGCGACAACCTTAGACTTAAATGGTTTAATTATGAACCGGGTAGTTATAAAGGACAGATTACACGTTTTAGTAATTATTTTAGTAAATTAGAGGTCAGTACTGCGAATAATGTGTCCGTGAAACAATTAGAAATAAAGTTGGAAAAAATTCGCGAGATTTATAATTTTTTTAACGAAACACATTTACAAATTGAATTATTAGAAAATAAAGAAGATTCAGCAGAACGGGAAGAATTCGAAGAGATATTTTATAATGCAGTTACAGATGCTGAAATCGTTTTATCTGATTATAAAAAATTACATAATGTTATTGAAAATGAAACAAATAACACTTTAGTTACGCATTCAAATAATAATCAACAAAACGTCAAACTTCCAATTATTCATTTGCCATTTTTTTATGGACAATACGATCAATGGATCGAATTTAAAGACACATTTCATTCACTTATAAACGAAGATACGGCATTGTCAGATATATAACGATTTCATTATTTACGTTCATCTTTAAGGGATAATGCATCCAAAGTTATAAGTTCCTTGACAGTATCAGCTAGTAATTACAAGGTTGCATGGGATTTCCTTACCGACAGGTACGACAATCGTAAATTAATAATAAAAATACATATTTCGGCTTTATTTAATATGCCTTCGTTACAGAAGGAAACACTCGCACATGTACAACAACTTCTTGATACTTTTCAAAAACATTTTAGAGCATTAAACGTTTTAAACGTGCCAGTTAAACATTGGGATATTTTATTATTATATATAATCGTTTCGAAATTAGATAGCGATACTAAAAGAAAGTGGAACGAATATGAATTAGATATAGAGACGCCAACGATCGCCGACATGCTAACATTCTTGGACAAACGTTGCAGTGTTTTAGAATCAGACTCTGAGGGTATTAAAGCAAAAAATATGAATGTGCGTAACGATAATAAAATTAGGTCAAATGCGGTAGTGGTTATGTATAAAAAATGTACATATTGTAATCAGCATCATAGTATTATGCAATGTTAGAGTTTCTTAAAATTATCGGTAAAAAAGGTCGGCATGCTGAAATAAGAAAACTGAAATTATGTTTTAACTGTTTGAAAGGTAACCACAGTATAAGAAATTGTATAGCTCCTAAATGCACAAAATGTCGTAAGCGACATAATATTTTGTTACATTTTGAACAGGGTGAAAAACAAAGTGACGAATCAGATGAAGAATCTGATGGGCAAGTTGACATTAAAATCAAACCTGTTACAGAAAACAACAATACAATTGTCTATCACTCCCGAGAATCTGTAAATTCGTATGAATATGTTTTATTATCCACAGCTATTATTGTTGTGTATGACATATTTAAAAATCGTCATGAGTTTCGTGCATTGTTAGATAGCGGTAGTCAATTGAATTTTATTACGGAAAGAGCTGTTAAAATTTTAACTTCCACTAACCTTAAATGTACTAAAAATATTGTTGGTATAAATCAATTACATTCACGTGTTGAGTATAAATTTGATGTAACTATTCATAACCTGAATAAAACGTTTAATTTAGATATATCACGTTTGATTTTACCCAAAATAACTGATGAATTACCAAAAATTAAATCTAATCTCTTAAAGATACCGGCTGACGTTACGCTGGCCGATCCTGGTTATTTTAATGGTGGAGAGATAGATATTTTGTTAGGGTCAGCAGTATTTTGTCAATTATTGGGTAAAGATCGAATTGTTTTGAATAAAAAAGGACCTACGTTATTTGACACTAAATTAGGTTGGGTCTTAGGTGGAAAATTAGAATTAAAAAACAATTATTCTGACGAAACACATTCTAATGTTTGTGTTAGTTGCGAAAAGGTATCAGATAGGTTAGAAAAATTTTGGGAAATGGAGAATTTAGATTCGCAAAAGGAATTAACATTGAACGAAAAATTTTGCGAAAACTATTTTATAGAAACGCATAAAAAAGATTCTTCCGGGCGTTTTATTGTTAAGATTCCCTTTAATGACAATGTTAGAAAATTAGGAAACTGTAAAAATATTGCATTAAAGATATTCTTAAATTTAGAGAGGCGTTTTGAACGAGATATTGAATTGAAAAATCAATACTCATAATTTATGTCGGAATATGCAAGTTGAGGTTATATGTCAATTGTACTTTAACAATTGACATATAATATTAACGACGCGCTTGATTTATGTACGGAGGTCTCAGAAATGGCAAGCTGTGCTTTTGTACACGGGTTAATATGAAAAATAGTAGGCAGTGATTAACAACAGACATCTGAATCGAGTACATTGATAATATTTTCTGGATGAATAATTTTTTTCTACTTGAAGCTGAAGTATCCTGAGTTTGAACGAGTTTTTTACAGTCCACTCCTCTGATCCATCGACACTCGTACTATTCCCGTTCACCTTAACATGCATTACTCGGGTTTTTTCAGGTTTTTAGATTAACCCGCCTGAGTTATGGGACAAAAGTTTTTTACACTGTGACATCGGATTGGGTAAGTGGTTCATACAAAAAACTATGTCCTGACCGGAGTTTTAATCCGGGACCATCAGCCCGTGAAGCAGGGACATTATCTTTAGGCCGAGGTTTCTTAAAGTGGTGGTTATTACAAGGGGGCCGCGAAAAGCAGCCGAATATAATACATGTTACTTGTTTAATTATTTTAAAATGATACGTAGTTTTACTTTAATGCTACATAAATATTATTCATCATTGTACATAGATTATTGAATGATCTGAGCATCAAAAAATATATGTATTAATGAAAAAACAAAAAATTATTTTTTTTAACCAATCTAGATTATCATTTTTTACATGCAAATCAGAACTTTAATTTTCCAAATAATCACACAAATCCTCTTTTGGGAAACTTCTGTAGATGGAAGGTCGTTGGTTAATTATTTATAACATTTTACACGTTCAGCAAAAAATTAAGAAAAAAATCTTTTCTTGTTTGCGAGCTTTAGATGGTACAAAACACGTTTTTGATTAAATTGATAATTTACTGGTGGGATTTTGGATCGATTTTATTATAATATATATATATATATATATATATATATATAGGACGATCTAATGAAAGTCTGCTCATCTGCGGCATTTGAGTTCGTTTCTAGCAAAGGGCCGTCTTAAGAATACAAACGGGCAGCGTTGTTTTTATTTAAAACTATCTAACCTGGCAATGTGAATATAATTTACATAATTAAATAACATTTTTGTTTTTAATTTTGCCTACTTAAAAAAAAAGAATTTGTTACATTATAAGTAAAGCCCGGACAAAAAAAGTTTTTAAATTAGTTCGTTTTTAATTTTTCATTTTTAGGAGCCTGCAAAAATATATGCAATTCAAACAAATTGAACTGATGCTACATATAGCGGTCTATTGAAATAACAACTAACATCCAATTTGAAGTTTTATAATACGTATTAATCACATTACATAACTGGATAACTGTAGCTTATTAAAATTTTATCTTTATATATAAAAGAGAATATTTCTGGCTATGTCCGGAAATTTTAACCCATTTTCAGATATGCTATATGAGTTGAAATTTTGCATACAGGTAGGAAATGCCTTCATCATAACTAGAAAAATCGAAAATCTCAAAAAAGTCCCATCAGAAACGAGAAATTAATAATTTTGACCATCGAATTATATTGGACCATCGAAGTATGTATGATGCGTTCAGTGAGATTGCGGGAATTTCGTTTCAATGGTTGTTTGGACAACTATAGTAAGTTCGTGGAACATCGGCCAATATCGTTCGACACGATTCATCATTGTTCTGCTATAGGTGATTTTATTCAGTTATTTAGTAAAATTTATGCTTAGTGTGTGCAGAGCGAGACATACCATAAGTCGAGCATCTGTTTTCTGGTTTTTTATTTTTGCACATTTTTAAGAATTTATTTATTTTTTATCTATTATTTTATATAAATATTTAAATATAATAGTAAAATCTTTTACATATATAAAACAGAAAATCTGTGTATACCGAGTTGAAATTTGGTATATAGGTAGGAAATGCAGTCAAAATAAGGAGGCAAATCGAAAATCAGAAGAAAAAAAAAATTGTATCACTTAAGACGTAGACTTAACAGAAAAATTGCTTATAAAATGAAAACAATTTTTTTTTAATGATTTTTTTTTTTTTCAATTGGATTGATATTACATGAATTACGAAGGGACAACCTAAAACTAAACTTTTGAAATATCTCATTTACTATTGACTTACCAGCAAAAACGCGCATGAGAAAAGTTGTTTAAAAAAAAAAAACAAACAAATATAATATGTTGTCCTATAAATTATTCAATTGGTTGAGAAGATGAGGAAGGGAGGAAGGGGGTGGGTGCTAAAACTAAAATACTGGAAATATCTAGCTTATTATTTACTTTACATCAACAATTTATAACGACAATTTGTTTTGATTGAAGAACGATTATTTTCTGTTTAGTGTAGCTTTTGAATATTTAGGGGGACAGAGGGAGCGCTACTTATAAACTTGAAATATCTCTCTTATTATTGACTTAACATTAAACATGTGCATAACAAAAGTTGTTATAATATCAATAATATAAAAAAATAAATAAACAAAATTTTTTTTTTTCCTCAATATATCAGACCTATAATGAGATATCGACTTGATTTTTGTTTCCAAAGGTTACCCATACACATGTACAAAAACGTATTTTGCTCTGATCAACCCATAAACGGCAAATCTTGATTCAAGGTTAGTTATAAAACGCTTCGGATGGCCTGTGTTTTATTTCTTTTTGGCACATAGGCGTCTGTTTAGAATCTGTCCATGTATTAAAACTCAAAAACGGCTTAACCGATTTTAGTGCTATTTGCAACAGCGTATTGCAAATTTGTCTGGAAAGATTTTAAGCTATATATCATCGGTGTATGACACCAGGCTTCCGATCAATTAAGAAATATTTAGAAAAAAGTCGGAAAAATTTTCCGTATTATAAAAAACTATAAAAGATATACATATTCAAAATATATATTAACGAATTTTAGGGTTTAATATTGCTACAAAAATGTTCCCGAGAATATATAGCACAAATTTTTTTATTTTCATTTTTGACGACAATAATAACGTTAAATTCGCTGTTGAACATTATTGTAACCCCCTAAAGCAATACGAAGAAAAAAACTTCCTTGGGTGGCAAGAATATTTACTAACGAAAAAAAGTGCTCCGACCTATATAGGTACGATTTATAAATCTGGAATTATCACGGAGTAATTATAATAAATATTATAAAAATTATAATAAATAATTTCGTAAGGTGCAAGATAAAATGTTTCACGTGATCGGCGCTGCATTTGGCGATGAGTGATTCTCACATGGGCATTTTATGTGGCATTTTCCTGGGTTAACACAACGGGACACTTATACGTGTTGTTACTGTCTGTACTACCAATGTTTACAAAGAAGTTCGTACTTAAATTATTTGTATAAGAAGCACATATTAATACAATGGTAGATGAAAACAAATACATATATTTGAATATAAAACGATTCGCAGCAACCAGTCTTGAACCGATTTCGAAATGGGCCCGATCTAAGCGGGCTACGACTATTTTTTTTTTTGCAGCGAAGCAGCGGGTATGCTGCTAGTAAGATATAAGATTTAAGATATATTCAATTGACGTGCATATGGTTTTTTTTCTATTTTATTTTTGAATATTTTTTCAACTGAATTTATTTGAGTGAAAATGTTTTTCAATATTATTTGGACAAACAAAATTTGTTTTTGTGATGAAATTGGCTTTTAGATTTCTCTATTGCCAGCTACGATTATATATATATATTTGTCTTTTAACCTGATCTAATCTAACCGAGAATGATGAGGTAGACGGGAAAAATTTGGTTTGCCAGTGAGGACCGTCACGGCAGGGCTTTGGTAGCACTATTTGAAGGGGGGCCATTTAAGGTTTAACAATAGAGTTTGTATGCTATTTAATGAACATGAATAGTTTATTAATAATAGTCCTTCATAGTTTAATATTTGTAGACTCTAAATATGTGACTACAGCTTAATATTTTTTTTTTATGAATACTCAATATAATTTTTATGTTGGTAGGTAGAGGTATTTGTTCAGAAATTGAGGTCTTTATTAGTTCATTTTGTTCAACTTCGAATTTCTTACATGATAGTAGTAGTTTGTCAAGTGGTTTGGGTCAGCAGGTATACTATACAAACGAAAATTATATATATATATATATATATATATATATATATATATATATATATATATATATATATATATATATATATATATACTCGAACTCGGTCATATATTTGATTATGAAAATGTTCAAATTTTGGATAAAGAAGGACATTTTCAAAAAAGAATGATATCAGAGATGCTGCACATACACACTTCTAAAGATAAATGCGTACATAAAAAAACAGATACCGTCGGTCTTAATAATTCATATTTTAAACTTTTCACACAATAAACAGCTGTTTCGATACCTACCTGTCACAAGTAGTTTCCTCACCTTATCATATGTCTGTGACGTCGATCTGTCTACCAGTATAGGACAGACCGTTCGGCTAGACTATGATTAACCGTTCCTGTCCGTTCCAAATATTTTAATGTGGAAATACATTATTTTACACTTTTGACAATAATATTGGGTAAGCTATCTTTGTTAAGAACACTTCCTTTTGTTACTAATTATGACTGTATTAAAGAATATTGTTTGTCCATTTTGTTTTAATTTAAATGTTTTTTAGTTTACGTGTTTAGCAATATATTATTAACCGTACGTAATACAAAATGGAGTTCGCGCCATCTTAGTTTTGTTTTTCATATTTGGGTTTCATTGTTAGTTTTCTAGTAATTTCATTTTACTTTTACATTTCTTTATCACAAATATTCTTTAATACAAGACTAATAATTTCGATTTTGTTATATTTCAATGTGTATCCTTATTTTTAGACTGAGGATGATTGGATTACCAATCGAAACGTCTCTATAAAAATTGTTTTAATAAATATATGACGAGTATGACATAAGAATTTTATTTAATACCTATATATATATATATATATATATATATATATATATATATATATATATATATATATGTTGGAGTTTCTCGACGAATTTAAATATTATAAATAAAACACTATCTTGTATATTCGTCAATTTATTAAAACCGTAATTAAAACATTACAGATACGTTTCGTGCATATAGTTGCACATCTTCAGTCTGCAAAGAGAAGGAAATCAGTGAAATAAGAACGTTGTGCAACATTACGTATCAATGCACACGTGAATACATAATCACAAAAAAGTTTTTACAAATGCACATATATAAAAGATAAAACTAAAACAAAATATGAAGAATAAAAAACATGAAAAAAATATATTGAACAAACTAAAGATATTAACAATGAAAACCTGTAGTAAATGCACTAAACCGGTCAAAAGGATAAAAAACTGTAACAATGTATCAATAATTAAAATAGAGAATGGTACCAGTAAAAAAAACTAAAACAAATAATTTAAAGAAAAATTTAAAACATTATTTCTTACAAAAAACCGTTAATAAGAAATGAGTAAAAAATTGTAAAACGGCTAACAACATATCCACAAAACGTAATGATTTGTAAAAATAAAAATCTAAAAAATATAATAATATAAAAAAAATATGAGTATAAACCGATATTTAGATTACACACTATTAACACCTTAAAAAATTTGAAAATGCAAAATTACACAAGTTAAAAAAATATTAATAAAAACTAAAATTGTCAAACTAACAAAAATATTGAAAATATAAAAATACTTGTCTAAAATTAATAAAAACATAATTTTACAAATAGAAAAGAAACAAGGCACAGGTGATGAAACAAGGTAGTGTACTTAATAAGAGAACAAACGCTTACGTGGACGACATAGTGTTGGTGCACCACAAAGATCAGATCCACACTTTGTTGCACATTTTTAATGATTTTCACCCGAGACTACGGTTTACGGTATAATCAGAAGAAAATGGGGAGTTGGCCTTCTTAGATGTCAAGTTAGTAAGATCACCTAATGACAACACTATCGACACTAATTGGCACCAAAAACCGACCCACAGTTGGAGATACCTGAACTTTCTGTCCAACCACCCCCGTAACTTAAAAATAAACACGTTAAATAATGTGTTAGACAGAGCCATTAGGCTATCACACCCGCGTTACAGATGTGAAAATCTTAAAAAAGTCAAAACAGCATTTATTGACAACAATTATCCTGGACACATGATCAATAAAGCGATTCGGAGAAGAACATGGGCGGCTTATAACAACAGACACCCCCAAGTAACCGTTAACAAAGACGAAAAACGTTACGTCAGTCTCCCATATCATAATGGAAGTTCTGAAAATTTCAGAAAAATTTTCAAAAAACATGAGATTGGCGTGGCTTTTTCTACCAACAGTAATAATTCACGGAATTTTTCCAAACTTAAAACGGAAATCCCTAAATTGGAAAAAGCTAACGTGGTATATAAAATACGGTGTCATGATTGCAGATTGTCCTACATAGGAACGACCAATCAAATTTTGAAAAAAAGACTATGCCAACATAAGTCAGATTGCACGCATAAACCGAAGAGTACGGCACTGGCTATACACACCAATACGGAAAAGCACCAGTTTGACTACAACAATGTGGAAATTTTAGATAGTGAAAAGCACCGGGAAAAACGTCTAATATCGGAGATGCTGTTCATACAGACGGAAAGAAAGGAATGTGTGAACAAGAAAACCGACACACTGGAGTTAGATCCGATTTATAAAACATTGTTGTAGTCTTACTGTTTGAAATTCCGCGTTTTTCTTCAATAGTTACATGTTTTGTCTTTCTATCAAAATTTGGTTTGTTCCTGTCCACAGGTCAGTTACCTTTGACGTCATTTTGGCTAGTGGATGGCGCCTGTCTGTCTAGGTTTCTCACATGTGTTCTTGTGATTGTGATGTGACGTGGCCCTGCCATGCTTGCAATAATTATTTTTCTGTGTTTTTTACATGGTAAGCGTTTGTTCTCTTATTAAGTACACTACCTTGTTTCATCACCTGTGCCTTGTTTCTTTTCTATTTGTAAAATTATGTTTTTATTAATTTTAGACAAGTATTTTTATATTTTCAATATTTTTGTTAGTTTGACAATTTTAGTTTTTATTAATATTTTTTTAACTTGTGTAATTTTGCATTTTCAAATTTTTTAATTTGTTAATAGTGTGTAATCTAAATATCGGTTTATACTCATATTTTTTTTATATTATTATATTTTTTAGATTTTTATTTTTACAAATCATTACGTTTTGTGGATATGTTGTTAGCCGTTTTACAATTTTTTACTCATTTCTTATTAACGGTTTTTTGTAAGAAATAATGTTTTAAATTTTTCTTTAAATTATTTGTTTTAGTTTTTTTTACTGGTACCATTCTCTATTTTAATTATTGATACATTGTTACAGTTTTTTATCCTTTTGACCGGTTTAGTGCATTTACTACAGGTTTTCATTGTTAATATCTTTAGTTTGTTCAATATATTTTTTTCATGTTTTTTATTCTTCATATTTTGTTTTAGTTTTATCTTTTATATATGTGCATTTGTAAAAACTTTTTTGTGATTATGTATTCACGTGTGCATTGATACGTAATGTTGCACAACGTTCTTATTTCACTGATTTCCTTCTTTTTGCAGACTGAAGATGTGCAACTATATGCACGAAACGTATCTGTAATGTTTTAATTACGGTTTTAATAAATTGACGAATATACAAGATAGTGTTTTATTTATAATATATATATATATATATATATATATATATATATATAAACGGAGAATTTCTTTCTTCTCGTTGAAACAAAGTATATAAGTTTGGAATAGTTGGGAAAAGAAGATATTGTGTCGATAGTAACCACAATTATTTCATTAAGGCCTATATTTCGTTAGCCATTCGCTAACTTTATTCAAGGTCTACAAACAAACATTAAACGCAGTTAGATTTATGTATACATAACCTTAGTTTATATGTTACTTACTGAAATACTTAAGTGAGACACATGGATGTAAAATAACTAAATGTTATGTAGAACTGAACCGAAAGTGAACAAAGAAACTTCATAGTTGTAAACTATTAGAAATGAAACATATTTAAGAAACTTGCGAAAACCAAGAACTAAGTCACATTAAAGACGACGCCATTTTGTATGTAACAAGGTGGCGGAAGTTTGAAGTCAAATCAAGTGTAAAGGATAAGCATTTGACTATTAATGGGAAATTTAAAAACTGCGCAGGCGCAGTAGATTTCAATGTTAAATTTTGAAAAAGAAAAGAGGATGAGCGGGAAACTCATATTACATATACATGAGAATATTATGAAAGAAAGGATATTAAAGACCTGATAATTTTGCATACTATCACACCGATCATCACTAACTTCCATTACCGACCTGAGAATTTCTAATATTTTTAAACGTAAGCAAAAAGGAATAGATTGAATGCAATTTCTCTGTGTCGGTTTTAGAATTTAGTGTATGTTCGTAATGATTAATGTAGCACATTTCTTTAAAGAATCTACTAGAATCATGGGAAAACCGGTCCAGAATCTTAAGATTATCAAAATTTACCACATGTTTGGTACTATTAATGTGAGCCCCCAAAGTACATTTTTTGGGGTTAACCTCCGCGTCAGAACGGTGTTGAACAAAATTCTGGCTAATTTTAAGAAATTTATCATTATTATTATTTATTTTTATTAAAAAGAAAAAAGAACAGATTGCATGATAAATTTCTTAAAATTAGCCAGAATTTTGAGTTTAACAACAAAATTAATACGTCTGACAGTTGGTTCATCAACTTGTCTAACACTGACATTCCGTCTGATGTTTCCAGTTTTCTAAAACTAGGTAGCAAATTTTCATTACCTTTGAGCCACGGAGACGTGGATGTTTTTAAAGTATTAGCTGAGGTAGAAGATATTTTGTCTCTTCATGATGATAGCTTCAAAGAAATTAAAAGAGCACAAGTTGCTAATCTCCTCACTAATTACTTTAAGGGCACCCATGGATCTGAGGAAAATAGGTTTAATGCCATAAGTAGACATTTTCATGTAGCTAAGAAGTTTCTAAAAAATAACAAACATTTAATTCTTTTAAAAGCCGATAAAGGCAATGTTTCAGTTATAATGGATAAATCTGACTATAAACTTAAATTAGAAGCCATTTTAAATGATGTTAGCACATATGAGGTCTTAGATTCTGATCCTACCTCTTCCTTCCAGAACCAAAATAACAAGTTAGTTTCTACTCTAAAAAGAAAACAATATATTTCTAATGTGACATCCAGAAATCTTAATGAGCACAACGCCCTTATTCCAAGGGTTTTTGCGAATATTAAGATACACAAAGAGGATCATCCTCTAAGACACATAATTGACGCCTCGGATGGTCCATTTAAAAAATTAACTCTTTTTATTACTAATATCCTTAAAGGATCATATGACAGTAACAACAAATACTTTGTGAACAGTTCTTTTGAGCTTATTGATGAGCTTAAGGGTACTAAAATCCCTTCTGACTACTCTTTGATCAGTCTTGATGTTGTTTCACTTTTCCCCAGCATTACTTGGGATTTAGTATTAAAGGAAATTAATTTAAGATGGAAAGATATATCCAAAAATAAACCCGTTTAAAAAATTTTTTTTTTAGATATTTTGCATAAAATTTATCACTCTTCATATTTTGCCTTCGAAAACAAGGTATACTTGCAAAAGATAGGTTGCCCTATGGGTTCTAGTCTCTCTTCCGTACTAGCACAAATCACTATGGATACTTTACTGGATACAGTTTTGAAAAAAATTGAATTCCAGATTCCTTTTTTAAAAAAATATGTGGATGATTTGGTCTTGGCTGTCCCTAGAGACAAAACAGACCACGTATTAGCTATATTTAATGAATATCATCCTAGCATACAATTTACCATAGAATTAGAAGATTCTAGTAGGAGAGGCGTACCTTTTCTGGACACCTTTTTCTTTAGAGACCTTGAAAACAATCTTAAATTTGATTGGTACACTAAAAAAACCTACTCAGGTAGATATTTAAATTTCTATTCTTTTCATCCTCTTAAATATAAAATTGCTCTCCTCAAGACCATGAAACATAGAGTCACGAAAATTTCTGACATTTCTCTTCTTGATAAAAATTTAAAACGTCTTGCTGAGATTTTCATCCAAAACTCTTATCCCAAAAAATTAGTTTATAGAATCATTTTCAATATAGATGTAACACAAGACCTTGGTCCTGGGGGTGGGGAGGCGGGATCAGTAGATATGACTTCACATGTGGCAGAACCTGTCAAGTACAGATCTCTCTCATGTTTGGGACATATGTCCAATAGCCTTAAAAAGGTACTTAAGTTGAAAAACTTAGTGGTTGCGGATAAACCATTGTTGAAACTTTCCTCTCTTAATACAACTTTAAAATTTAAATATAATGTCACAAGCACTAAAAAATGTATTTATAAATTAGAATGCCAATGTAACAGAATATATATTGGAAGCACGATTCAGAAACTAAAAAATAGGATTGTTCAACACCGTTCTGACGCGGAGGTTAACCCCAAAAAATGTACATTGGGGGCTCACATTAATAGTACCAAACATGTGGTAAATTTTGATAATCTTAAGATTCTGGACCGGTTTTCCCATGATTCTAGTAGATTCTTTAAAGAAATGTGCTACATTAATCATTACGAACATACACTAAATTCTAAAACCGACACAGAGAAATTGCATTCAATCTATTCCTTTTTGCTTACGTTTAAAAATATTAGAAATTCTCAGGTCGGTAATGGAAGTTAGTGATGATCGGTGTGATAGTATGCAAAATTATCAGGTCTTTAATATCCTTTCTTTCATAATATTCTCATGTATATGTAATATGAGTTTCCCGCTCATCCTCTTTTCTTTTTCAAAATTTAACATTGAAATCTACTGCGCCTGCGCAGTTTTTAAATTTCCCATTAATAGTCAAATGCTTATCCTTTACACTTGATTTGACTTCAAACTTCCGCCACCTTGTTACATACAAAATGGCGTCGTCTTTAATGTGACTTAGTTCTTGGTTTTCGCAAGTTTCTTAAATATGTTTCATTTCTAATAGTTTACAACTATGAAGTTTCTTTGTTCACTTTCGGTTCAGTTCTACATAACATTTAGTTATTTTACATCCATGTGTCTCACTTAAGTATTTCAGTAAGTAACATATAAACTAAGATTATGTATACATAAATCTAACTGCGTTTAATGTTTGTTTGTAGACCTTGAATAAAGTTAGCGAATGGCTAACGAAATATAGGCCTTAATGAAATAATTGTGGTTACTATCGACACAATATCTTCTTTTCCCAACTATTCCAAACTTATATATATATATATATATATATTAAATTTTCGTTTGCCATATATATAAATTTTGGTTGAATCATATATATATATATATATATATATATATATGATTATTTCAATATATATATGAAGGACTTTTAGGGTTTAATATTGCTACAAAAATGTTGCCGAGGATATATATCCCAGATTTTTTATTTTCATTTTTCGACGACAATTATAACATTAATTTATTAAAAAAATAATAATTAATAAAAAAAAAAAAAAACAAACAACAAACCAACAGCCTAATATAACCTAAATATTAATATTTGTAATAGCATGTGGTCTGCAGCTCACTACATTTTCGGCGACATCTTATATTATAACTTGTGTGCTACGTAATTAATGTTTTGTAAACCTCTTTAGTCTATTCATTTACTATTTATTTATTTATTTCTTATTTATTTATTTATATTTTAACTACTGACTAATTTTATTTATTTTTTATTATTTGACATTATGACTATTAATGTTTAATTTCTATATTTTACTATCTCACAATGACCGTACATTTTAGATCAGCTCTGATCTTTCTTTATATATAAAACTGAATATTTGTGGGTATGTCCGGAAATTCTAACCCACTTCCAGATATGCTACCGAGTTAAAATTTTGCATACAGGTAGGAAATGCCTTCATTATAACTAGGAAAATCAAAAATCTCAAAAAAATCTCACCAGAAACGAGAAATTAATAATTTTGTTTTTAATTATATTGGACCTTTGGAATATCTATTAAATATGCAATGAGGGAATAGGAATTTTCATAGGAATTTTCATTTAATAGTTGATTGGATGAAATTGGATTCTTTATTCAGTTATTTAGCAAAACTTTGATTAGTCTATGAAGAACGAGACAACTGTTGTCTCGTTCTTCATTATAATATAGATGTTACATCTATATTATATTTTTTTATTTTTGCCGATATTTATGAACTTTATTATTTTTGTTTTTGACGAATCTTTTTTAATAACAGTTTGACATATTTTAACCAAATTTAGTATGATAATAGAGTAAAACCAGGATTCGAACAGGAGTCCATATAGCATCTCAAAATTTTCATTCTAAGGGAGTGTTTCTGGATTAAAACTGCTAACTTAATAACTTTAAATATCTTTTTAACCCCTTAACGCACAGCTTCGTGACATATACGGGCGGCGCTTACTTGCAGAAATGCACAACTCCGTGACATACACGGGCAGTGCGCTGTTCAAATATTCAAATATTACAGCTCCATGTATGTCACGGGCAATGTTAAAATTTCTTTATTCAATTATTTTAAGTCCGTTTATGTTCCGTAGGATGTTATGTTACCAATCCCGACCCCCTTCCCTCCCAGCGCAGCAAATGTAATAATTAAACCAAAATTAGTTGTGGATTACAATAATACGATGGGAGGAGTTGATCGCTTGGATCAACATCTACACGACTATCAGATGGTAAAAAACCGCGGGAAACAATTTTATAAAAAGAAAAAATCATGCATATAGTGGATCTAGTTGTGTTCAATTCATTTGTTTTGTATAAAACGATTGGCGGGACAATGAATAATTTAGATTTTCGTTCAAAACTTATAGAACAAATGATTGAAAAATATCATTCTAGCACGTTTCACAGCACAAAAAAAACAGGAAGACCAAAACAACCCGGACCATTACGTTTAATAGAAAGACATTTTCCAGATTTTATTCCCCCTACTGAAAAAAAAGCTGTTCCATTTAGAAATTGTGCAGTATGCTGCTCAAAAATAAATGAGAGACGGAAGAAAATAAGAAAGGAAACGAGATATGTACTGTTGACAGGACTGCAATGTTAGACTGTGCAGTGCCTTGTTTCAAATTATTTCATACCCAATTAAAATATTAAAAAACATTTAAATTTAAGTTTTTTTTTTTTTTTTCTTAATGTGTATTTTAATAAAGTTAGTTTACAAATTGTTACAAATAAAAAATTGTTTTTTTTTTACCCAAATACCAAAAAAATGCGTTAAGGGGTTAACATATTTTTTTATTGCTAATTGCGAATTTTCTATAAAACGTCCCTTGGACATAGTAATGCAATTCGGAAAGCATATTCTCTCCATGATATAAGCACCCGCAAACAAGAGATTTTTTGAAATTCGATCCCTAAGGGGGTGAAAAGGGGTGAAATATGATTTCAAGGATTCCTCAATATATCTTGAGACCAATAAGATATCGACAGTTTTAGCTTATAAAGGTGACAAATATTTATGAACGAAATTCAGGATTTTGCCCTGAACAACCCTTAAATCTATATTCGGGGTCAATTGTAGAACGCTTCGCATTTCCTATGTTTATTGAGATAACAATCTGTTTTGGCAAGTGTCTTTTTAAAATCTTTAGAAACTTATTGAGTTTTTTTTTTTTTTTTTAATAATTGCACCCCTAAAGCGGCAAAGCTTTTTCACTGATTGCTCAATATCTCTTAGGCCCAATGAGAGATATAGCCTTGGTTTTTGCTGATAATTTTACATTAATCACATTAAAATGCTATGGCGGTGAAACTATAAAAGATATACATATTTGTAGCGGCTCTATGCAAACCGCTAACTGGTGTTGAATTTCGAGCGCACCACACAGAGCTATAGTATAATTTCGTTTTACACGACTAACGTTTGAGTACAGTGTCTAAACGTTTATTCAACAGACATCTGTTACTAACTTTTGTGCTGATGGAAAGATGATTCTCTGGGTACCCAGATACTGAAGAAACTTCTTGGAAAAGCCAAATGAACATATGCAGTCGAACAAGAACACCAGACACTTTAAAAATCACGAATTATATTTATAGTGAATTATGCTGTGAGAGTTTATTTATATAATTTAATTTAACACTTGCTAATAAATAATTATATTTCCTATAGTCGAAAATATAGCAACAGCGGTTTTGTACACTCGAATAACGTAATACCGAATCACTGTCAAAAAAATTAATTTTTATGTTCTCCAAACAAAAACAAAAGGCCAAGGCCAAATATAAAAATCAAGACGAAACAATATTCAATATATATATGAAGGACTTTTAGGGTTTAATATTGCTACAAAAATGTTGCCGAGGATATATATCCCAGATTTTTTATTTTCATTTTTCGACGACAATTATAACATTAAATTTGCTAAGATAACAGATAACAGATTTTGTACAGATTGTACGTGTGGACACGGGATTGTAAAATACTCGTACGTAAAAATTCAAATTCACCTACATTTCACATTCGCAACGAGGAATTTCTTTCTAACTTACTTTAATCATGTTCTGTGACTAGTGATAAACGCGTAAAATTTGTGTTTATATTGAAATTTGTTTTCCCTTTTTTGATTAATGTTGAATAATTGTTTATTAAGTATATATTACCAAAATGTGCGGGGTTTACGCAATAAGACTCACAATTTTTACTTAAATCTGTGTGAGAATATTAAAAATATTGGCATTGTGTGTCTTACTGAAACATGGTTAAACGATTCTATTTACAATTCTGAATTATTCTCCAATTCTTTCGAAGTGTATAGATGTGACAGAGCGGAAAATAATTCCGATAAGCGGAATGGTGGTGGTGTTTTAATTGGGGTTAACAATACTAAATTTGTGTCGGAATTACGTTACGGTTGGTCCAGTGGGGCAGAGGAAATTTGGATTACAATTAAATCAGTAAGTCAAAATAAAAATTTACACATATGTAATGTATATTTTCCTCCTGATATTACATTGGATAAATACACCAAATTTTATGATAATGCATGCAACTGAATTTTAAACAATTATAACGATATTTTCATAATATGTGGTGACTTTAACCTGCCTAGTATTACATGGTACAACGACTCCAACCTCCTCCAGCCAGCATGTGGTTCTGAACTCAAATGCACCGCTTTTACTGATTTTCTATCACTGTCTAATCTTCAGCAGTTCAATAGCACTCGTAATTATAAAAATCATGCTCTTGATTTGGTTTTATCAAACACCGAGAATGTACTTGTAGATAAAAGTAATTTTAGTCTTGTGAAGGAAGATATTAGTCACGTCACACTTAATATTTCACTTAAATTTGATACTATAACAGTTATTTGAAGAATAATGATTTAAAAAAAAACTAAATTTTAACAGAGCCAACTACGATAGTATTAATAATTTTCTCTCAAATATAGACTGGAATGCTATTTTTGACAGTGTTGTCGATATTAATTTTATACTTAGCAAATTTTATGCTGTTCTTCAAGAAGCGGTTGCTAAATTTGTACCAGTTTCTCACAATAAATCAAAATGTTATCCGGCATGGTTCAAAAGGGAAACTGCTAAATTAATCCGTAAAAAATATAAATATCATAGAAAATGGAAATTATACATAAATGTTCTTGATTATAAAATGTTTTCATTATGTAGAAAAATATTTTTATAAGGTTAAAAAACTTATAAAAATAGACTATAACAATTATATCTCAGCTACTGAAGCAGGTATTAAGTCAAACCCAAAAGTTTTCTGGTCTTATGTTTCTCAAAAAAGTAAGTCTAATTCGTATCCTAATACATTTTGTTTTAGTGGGAACTCGGCGTCAGACGGACACTCCATTAGTAATATGTTTTCTGAATATTTTAATTCGGTCTATGAGCCAAATGATTTTAATTACAATCTTAATTATTGTGACATTAACAATACTGATAATTCCGATTCAATTACTCTTAAAGAAATAAAAGAACATACTGTTTACAGTTACCTCTTAAAACTTGATAAAAATAAGGGGGCGGGGCCCGACACTCTTCCAGCGGCGTTCATATATAATTTGGCTGATACCTTAAGGCTGCGTATAACCCCCGGAGGTTACTAGTTTCTTATACAAAACTAACAATCTCAAATAAAATTAGTATCAACCTATACATCAAATTTTGCCCCGAATTTGTATTTATCTAATATGATAGTTTTAATTGTAGAAACCTTTATTGTAAAAATATTATCGCTCAATAACTTAAAAATATACATCAGTGATATTGTTCTGTAATTTTTTAAATCTATTTGTGGGTTTCGAATAATTTTTATATTTAAATAGTTTTGTGTAGAAATGTTCAAATAATACGTCAATTTTTTTTTCGACTTGATTACTTATAGTTTAGAGCCTTCGTCGAAAAATATTATAACGGGTGTTTTTTTTAGAGGTATAGAACTTTAAGTTGGCATTACTGTTCAAGATGGCGACCGATTTAACAGCTGTCAAGTGATTTATTCTCAGTTTGGTTTGGCAATTCATCATGAATAGACTCACGCCTGAACAACGCTTGCAAATAGTGCAATTTTATTTCGAAAATAATGGTTCTGTGCGGAATACGTATCGCGCACTACGTCCATTTTATTGTCGACAAAATCGTCCATCAGAGCAGTTAATTCGATTAACCATGGAACGTTTTCGCACCACGTTTACTCTTATTGATAACTCGCATCCCCAGAGACGCCGTACGGTGCGTACAGAAGAAGCTATTGGTACTGTAGAGCGTAGCATTGAGGAAGACCCGAATGAGTCCATCCGCCATCGAGCACAGGAATTGGATCTGTGTCTATCCACTTTATGGACAGCCATGATGTCCAGGAGCTGTGGTTCCAACAAGACGGCGCAACATGTCACACAGCTCGTGCCACAACCGATTTATTGAAAGACACGTTTGGTGACCGCCTAATTTCACGTCTTGGACCTGTGAATTGGCCTCCAAGATCTTGTGATTTAACACCGCTGGACTACTTTCTGTGGGGCTATGTAAAGTCATTGGTCTATGCGGATAAGCCACAAACGCTTGACCATTTGGAAGACAACATTCGCCGTGTTATTGCCGATATACGGCCACAAATGTTGGAAAAAGTCATCGAAAATTGGACGTCCAGATTGGACTACATCCGAGCCAGCCGTGGCGGTCATATGCCAGAAATCATATTTAAAATGTAATGCCACAAGATTATCTTTCGAATAAAAAAAAATTCATGTCAATCGAATAATCCATCGTTGTTTTATTGCAATTTAAAGTTCTATACCTCTAAAAAAAACACCCTTTACTTAAAGATAATAGAATGCCACTTGGTACACGTATTCTTCACGAAAAATAAATTATTTTTACCCGTAACACCAATTTTGAAAACCGCGGCAGATTCAAGAGGGCGGCAAAAATAGATTACCAAGTACAATTACTATAAGTAATTTTCACAATACAACAAAATAGCTAAAATGAAGCTTTAGGTACAATTTGCCGTATCGTACGCAAATATCCGTCGATTGGTTTACAAGATAGCGTCTATAATGCAATTTGCTTATTTACAACTACCTAACAGTTTTTTCTACAATTAAAAATATCCTATTAGATAGATAAAAATTCGCTGCAAATTTTGATATATAGATTGTTATTAATTTTATTTCCGATTATTAGTTTTGTATAAGAAACTATTGAGGACTATAGGGTTGTGCGCCGCCTTAACCATACCTTTAACTGTGATTTTTAATAAATCCCTACAGGACGGTAATTTTCCAGATATGTGGAAGTAAGCATATATAACACCCATTTTTAAATCTGGTTTCGAACTATAGACCTATATCTAAATTATGTATATTTGGTAAAGTTTTTGAATCAATTATCAGAGATTTTCTTTTTGAAAAGTTCCGGTGTAAAATTTTGCCTCAGCAACATGGTTTTTTTAATAAAAGACCTGTATTGACAAACCTTAGTTTATATTCGGAATATTTACATACAACTCTTGATAAAAATGTTCAGGTTGATAGCATAAGTACTGACTTCCGGAAAGCATTCGATAAAGTAAATCATAGAATATTAATATACAAATTGCATAAGCTAGGCATTCATGGTACATTACTTAGATGGATATGTTCTTACTTAAAAAATAGATCGCAGGCGATAGCTTTAAATGGGTACAAATATAAATTTGTAAAAGTTACTTCCGGTGTACCGCAGGGAAGTCACCTTGGTCCTTTGCTGTTTACCTCATTCATAAATGATATTAATCTGTGTTTTCACTTTTCCAACTTTCTTTTGTATGCCGACGACCTAAAAATTTTTACCAACATAAGTAATGTACACGATTGCCTAAATTTACAATCTGACCTCGACAAGCTGATTACTGTGAGCTGAACAAACTTATTCTACATCCGAATAAATGCATAAAAATAACATTTTCCAGAAAAATAAATGACATAGACTTTGTTTATAGTATTGCAAACACCCAGCTAGTGTCAGTTAATGAAATTAAAGACTTAGGAGTGACTTAGGTTGATAAAAAACTATCGTTTGAGAAACATTTCGACATTATGGCATTATCCCCTAAAGGGTGAAAAGGGGTGAATTGTGATTTCAAGGATTTCCTTAATATCTCTTAGGACCAATAAGATATCGACTTGATTTTTGCTTACAAAGATTACCCATACAAATACCGAAAAATATATTTCAGGATTTGGTCCTAATCAACCCCTAAATGGTGGTTCTACAATTGGGGTGAATTATACATCCCGTCGGATTCCCTGTGTTTATTGAGTTATAAGGTTTCTTTTTGGCACATAGGCGTCTTTTTAAAATATCTCGAAATGGTTTTGACAACTTTTTTAAATTTAACCCCTAAATTATTGTCAAGAAAGCATATACAAACTTGGGTTTTATCATCAGGTTTTGTAAATACTTTAGAAATATCTCTACTATTAAAATGTTATACTTTTTTCTGGTTAGAAGCAATTTAGAGTATGCTACTCAAGTTTGGAACCCCATTTATTTAAAATACATCGAAATAATTGACAATATTCAGAGAAAATTCTTTAAATATATAAATTACAAATTTAAGTTATTTTTTAGTAATTTTTCTTACAACTCGCTTTCTGTTTCACTAAAAATATCAAAATTGGTTCATCGTAGAACCTTTTTTGATATGTCTTTGTTGTTTAAAATTTTTCACTATATGCTTGATTGTGATGAATTATTATTGAACTTTGCGCTTAACGCACCTACCCGCAATTTAAGGGTTATCAACATCCTGCATCAGAATCATATGAACACAAATTTGGGACTTAACTCGCCGTGTTATAGAATTTCCGGGCTATACAATACGCATTTCTCGGAAATTGATTTCTTTTATGAAACTTTTTCATTTTTTAAAACTAAGATATTGAATTTACTATAATATTGTATAATATAATACCGCTCACTTCTCTCTTACTCGCTTTTGGTACTTAAGATACATACATTAAATATTTGTTCAAACTTTTTTCACTGTTCTATTTTATATATATATATATATATATATATAACAGTGAAAAAAGTTTGAACAAAAATTTAATGTATGTATCTTAAGCACCAAAAGCGAGTAAAAGAGAAGTATATATACATATAGGATTGTGAATGCATGCGCATATGTGTACGTATGTATGCATGTATCTCGTCCTATTTTGTATTTCTATTATTTTCTATTTATATTTATATTTCTGTTAATTTCTATTATTTTTTTCAATTGCATTGTTGTATTTACTATGCTATGACTTCTGTCATTGGTCTCTGGCTTTCACAGATTGTTGAAGTAATTTTTTTTTGTATTAAATAAATAAATAAAGTAAAAAAGTGCTCTGACGTATATAGGTACGATTATAGATCAGGAGTAATCACGGAATAATTATAATAAATATCATAAAAAATAATTTCATAAGGTTCAAGACAAAATGCTTCACGTGACCAGCGACGCCTTGGGCGATGAGTGATTCTCACATGGGCAACAGTTTGTGGCATTTTCCTAGGTTAACACAACGGGACACTTATACGTGTTGTTACCAAATGACTGTACTATCAATGTTTACAAAGAAGCACTTACTTACATTATTTGTGTAGGAAGCACATATCAATACAATAGTAGATTAAAACAAATGAATATATTTCAATCTTCCAAAAACAATTCGCACCGAGCCAGTCTTAAACCGATTCTGCCATGGTTCCGGTCTAAGCCGGTCTGTCCGCAACCCGACGACCTTCTCCACATATATTCACTTACGGACACGACCAACTCCACACCACAATCCACAATATTTGTAACGTGTACTAGCCAAAAGACGAGATGATACTTAGACGATTGGTAATATCTGACAGTCAGAACCGCTTCTACGACCAGGTCCAATATCTAGAAATTCTGTTTATACACGTTCGATAGCCTTAAATTTATATATATATTTGAAATGTAGTTCTTGACGAAACTATTATAATTAAAAATAAAAGTTCTTATTAACTCGTCAAATTTATTAAATTAAATAATCCTATAAGACGTTTCGACTGGCAAATCCAGTCATCTTCAGTCTAAAGTTTATTAAACAATAAAATAAAAAAACTTCCAACATTACTAAAACTAGACCACTGGAAACACGTAGTTGTGTATGTACTATAACTTTTATTTCTCCTTTATATATATATATATATATATATATATATATATATATATATATATATATATATATATATATATATAGGGGTTGAATTTCGAAAAATCCCTTCTTAGTGGGTGCTTGCGTCATAGAGGGAATATACTCTCCAAATTTCAAGTTTCTAGGCCCAGAGGTTCGAGCTGGGCGGTGATGAGTCAGTCAGTCAGTCAGTCAGGACACTGCCTTTTATATATATATATATATAAATTTCATATTTCTAGGCCCAGAGGTTCGAGCTGGGCGGTGATGAGTCAGTCAGTCAGTCAGTCAGGACACTGCCTTTTATATATATATATATATATATATATATATATATATATATATATATATATATATAAAAGGCAGTGTCCTGACTGACTGACTGACTGACTCATCACCGCCCAGCTCGAACCTCTGGGCCTAGAAACTTGAAATTTGGAGAGTATATTCCCTCTATGACGCAAGCACCCACTAAGAAGGGATTTTTCGAAATTCAACCCCTAAGGGGCGAAAAGGGGTGAAATGTGATTTCAAGGATTCTTTAATATCTCTTCGGGCCGATGGGATGTCGACTTAGTTTTTGCTTACAAAGATTACCCATACAAATGCCGAAAAACTTATTTCAGGATTTTGTCCCAATCAACCCCTAAAGGGGTGAACCTACAATCGGGGTGGGTTATAGATCCCATTTTATTTCCTGTGTTCGTCTAGTTGCAACATTAATTTTTGGCAATTGTGGTAAATTATACATCCCGTCGTATTCCCTGTGTTTATTGAGTTATAAGGTTTCTTTTTGGCACATAGGCGTTTTTTTAAAATATCTCGAAATGGTTTTGACAACTTTTTTAAATTTAACCCCTAAAGGGTGAAAAGGGGTGAAATGTGATTTCAAGGATTGTTTAATATTTTTTAGGACCAATAAGATATCGAATTGGTTTTTGCTTACAAAAACTACCCTTGCAATTGCCGAATCACCAATTTCAGGATTTTGTCCTAATCAACCCCTTAAGGGGTGGATCTACAATCGGGGTAAATTATACTTCTCGCCGTATTTCCTGTGTTCGTTTAGTTGCAACATTACTTTTTGGCACATAGGTATCTTTTTAAAATATCTCGAAATAGTTTTGACAGTTTTTTTAAATTTCACCCCTAAAGGGTAAAAAGGGGTGAATTGTGATTTCAAGGATTACTTTATATCTCTTAGGACCAGTAAGATATCGACTTGCTTTTTGCTTATGAAGATTACCCATACAAATACCGAAAAACTTATTTCAGAATTTGGTCCTAATCAACCCCTAAAGGGATGGATCTACAATCGGGGTGGATTATACATCCCGTTGTATTTCCTGTGTTCGTTTAGTTGCAACTCTAATTTTTGGCACATAGGTGTCTTTTTAAAATATCTCGAAATAGTATTGACAGTTTTTTTAAATTTCACCCCTAAAGGGTAAAAAGGGGTGAATTGTGATTTCAAGGATTTCCTTAATATCTCTTAGGACCAATAAGATATCGACTTGATTTTTGTTAACAAAGATTACCCATACAAATACCGAAAAATATATTTCAGGATTTGGTCCTAATCAACCCCTAAATGGTGGTTCTACAATTGGGGTGAATTATACATCCCGTCGGATTCCCTGTGTTTATTGAGTTATAAGGTTTCTTTTTGGCACATAGGCGTCTTTTTAAAATATCTCGAAATGGTTTTGACAACTTTTTTAAATTTAACCCCTAAAGGGTGAAAAGGGGTGAAATGTGATTTCAAGGATTTGTTTAATATTTTTTAGTATATCGACTTGGTTTTTGCTTACAAAAACTACCCATGCAAATACCGAAAAACAAATTTTTGGATTTAGTCCTAATCAACCCCTAAAGGGGTGAACCTACAATCGGGGTGGGTTATAGATCCCGTTTTATTTCCTGTGTTCGTTTAGTTGCAACTCTAATTTTTGGCACATAGGTGTCTTTTTAAAATATCTCGAAATAGTATTGACAGTTTTTTTAAATTTCACCCCAAAGGGTAAAAAGAGGTGAATTGTGATTTCAAGGATTTCCTTAATATCTCTTAGGACCAATAAGATATCGACTTGCTTTTTGCTTACAAAGATTACCCATACAAATACCGAAAAATATATTTCAGGATTTGGTCCTAATCAACCCCTAAAGGGTGGATCTACAATTGGGGTGAATTATACATCCCGTCGTATTTCCTGTGTTTGTTGAGTTATAAGGTTTCTTTTTGGCACATAGGCGTCTTTTTAAAATATCTCGAAATGGTTTTGACAACTTTTTTAAATGTAACCCCTAAAAGGTGAAAAGGGGTAAAATGTGATTTCAAGGATTGTTTAATATTTTTTAGGACCAATAAGATATCGAATTGGTTTTTGCTTACACAAAATACCCTTGCAATTGCCGAAAAACCAATTTTTTGATTTTGTCCTAATCAACCCCTTAAGGGGTGGATCTGCAATCGGGGTGAAATATACTTCTCGCCGTATTTCCTGTGTTCGTTTAGTTGCAACATTACTTTTTGGCAAATAGGTATCTTTTTAAAATATCTCGAAATAGTTTTGACAGTTTTTTTAAATTTCCCCCGTAAAGGGTGAAAAGGGATGAATCGTGATTTCAAGGATTCCTTAATCTCTCTTAGGACCAATAAGATATCGACTTGCTTTTTGCTTACGTAGATTACCCAAACAAATACCGAAAAACTTATTTCAGGATTTGGTCCTAATCAACCCTTAAAGGGATGGATCTACAATCGGGGTGGATTATACATCCCGTTGTATTTCCTGTGTTCGTTTAGTTGCAACATTAATTTTTGGCACATAGGTGTCTTTTTAAAATATCTCGAAGTGGTATTGACAGTTTTTTAAATTTCACCCCAAAGGGTAAAAAGAGGTGAATTGTGATTTCAAGGATTTCCTTAATATCTCTTAGGACCAATAAGATATCGACTTGCTTTTTGCTTACATAGATTACCCATACAAATACTGAAAAATATATTTCAGGATTTGGTTCTAATCAACCCCTAAAGGGTGGATCTACAATTGGGGTGAATTATACATCCCGTCGTATTTCCTGTGTTTGTTGAGTTATAAGGTTTCTTTTTGGCACATAGGCGTATTTTTAAAATATCTCGAAATGGTTTTGACAATTTTTTTAAATTTAAACCCTAAAAGGTAAAAAGGAGTAAAATGTGATTTCAAGGATTGTTTAACATTTTTTAGTATATTGACTTGGTTTTTGCTTACAAAAACTACCCATGCAAATACCGAAAAACCAATTTTTGGATTTTGTCCTAATCAACCCTTTAAGGGATGGATCTACAATCGGGATGAATTATACATCCCGTCGTATTTCCTGTGTTCGTTTAGTTGCAATATTTCTTTTTTTTTTATTTAATTTAATTTGTTTATTTTTGACACATTGGTGTTTTTTTTTTTAATATCTCGAAATGATTTTGACCTTTTTTTTTAATTTCACCCTTTAAGGGTGAAAAGGGGTGAATTGTGATTCAGGTATTCTTTAATTCTTTTAGGACCAATAGATATCGACTTGGTGTTTGCTTACAAAAATTATCCCTACAAATGCCGAAAAACTTATTTCAGAATTTCGTCCTAATCAACCCGTAAAGGAGTGATTCTACAAACGGGGTAGATTATACATCGCGTCGTATTTCCTGTGTTTGTTGAGTTATAACGTTTCTTTTTGGCACATAGGTGTCTTTTTAAAATGTCTCGAAATGGTTTTAACAGTTTTTTACCTTTAACAAATATCACCCCTAAAGGGTGAAAAGAGGGAATTGTAATTTCAAGGACGCCTTAATATCTTCTAGGATCAATAAGATATAGACTTGGTTTTTGCTTATAAAGATTACCCATACAAATGCCGAAAAATGTATTTCAGGATTTTATCTTAATCAACCCCGAAAGGGGTGAATCTACATTCGGGGTGGATTACAGAACCCTTTGTATTTCCCGCGGTTGTTGAGTTATTACATTCCATTTTGGCATATATGTGTTTTGACAGTTTTCTTTCACTCGTAAAGGGTAAATTAGTATTTTTTTGTTAGAAATAAAAAATTCGGAGAGTACATTTTTCAGTATGACGTAAGAACCCACTAAGAAAGGATTTTTTCAAGTTCGACCCCTATCTGATGGAAAGAAGTAAAATGCTTTTTCACGGATTCCTCAATATCTCTTAGGACAGATGAGATATCGGCTAGATTTTTTGTTACAAAGGTTACCCATACACAAGTTTAAAAACAAACTGCGGATTTTATGTAAATGAGACCATCAATATACCATAGCGAAGCACGGGTTTTCAGCTAGTATATATATATATATATATATATATATATATACATATATTGTTTTTCTGTATTTTTTAAATTAATTTATACTTTTAGTTTTTTAGTTATTAATATAAAATTAAAATATATGAGTTTAACGAATAAATGGACACACCACTTGAAAATCTAATTAGGAACTAATAGACAATTAAAATTTTTAAGTCTGGGCTTTAATTATAAGACACTTTAAAAATAATAATTTTTAATTTCGTTAGTATGTTCTATTATCTACTATATTTGCACTCATTTTTATTTTAAGTTCAATTGCTCAAAATCGGTTTGGGTAGTTTTTTAGGAAGGACTAATAGGCATTAACGAGGCACTAACGGCTGGCCGACGAATTTTCGTTAGTGCTTTTCATGACTTGCTAACTTCACTCTTATTTTTTTGAATGCTCAATTTCTCAAAAACGGTTAGGGCGGATTCCAATTTTAATGAAGCACTAACAGGCACTAACGGATGGCTGATGAATTTTCGTTAGTGCTTTTCATGACTTGCTAACTTCACGCTTATTTTTTTGAATGCTCAATTTCTCAAAAACGGTTAGGGTGGATTCCAACTTTAATGAAGCACTAACAGGCACTAACGGATGGCTGATGAATTTTCGTTAGTGCTTTTCATGACCTGTTAACTTCACGCTTATTTTTTTGAATGCTCATTTTCTCAAAAATGGTTAGAGTGGATTCCGATTTTAATGAAGCACTAACAGGCACTAACGAGGCACTAACGGATGGCCGACGAATTTTCGTTAGTGCTTTTGATGACCTGCTAACTTCACGTTTATTTTCTGAATGCTCAATTTCTCAAAAACACTTAGGGTGGATTCCGATTTTAATGAAGCACAAACAGGCACTAACGAGGCACTAACGGATGGCCGACGAACTTTCGTTAGTGATTTTCATGACCTGCTAAATTCACGCTTGTTTTTTTGAATGCTCAATTTCTCAAAAACGGTTAGGCTGGATTCCGATTTTAATGAAGCACTAACAGGCACTAACGAGGCACTAACGGATGGCCGACGAATTTTCGTTAGTGCTTTTCATGACCTCCTAACTTCACGTTTATTTTTTGAATGCTCAATTACTCAAAAACGGTTAGAGTGGATTCTGATTTTAATGAAGCGCTAACAGGCACTAACGAGGCACTAACGGATGGCCGACGAATTTTCGTTAGTACTCTCCATGTCCTGCTAACTTCACGGTTGATTTTTTTAAAGCTCAATTTCTTGAAAACTGTTAGGGTGGATTCCAATTTTAATGAAGCACTAACAGGCACTAACGAACGGCCGACGAATTTTCGTTAGTGCTTTTCATGACCTGCTAACTTCACGTTTATTTTTTGAATGCTCAATTACTCAAAAACGGTTAGGGTGGATTCCGATTTTAATGAAGCACAAACAGGCACTAACGAGGCACTAACGGATGGCCGACGAACTTTCGTTAGTGATTTTCATGACCTGCTAAATTCACGCTTGTTTTTTTGAATGCTCAATTTCTCAAAAACGGTTAGGCTGGATTCCGATTTTAATGAAGCACTAACAGGCACTAACGAGGCACTAACGGATGGCCGACGAATTTTCGTTAGTGCTTTTCATGACCTGCTAACTTCATGTTTATTTTTTGAATGCTCAATTACTCAAAAACGGTTAGGGTGGATTCCGATTTTAATGAAGCGCTAACAGGCACTAACGAGGCACTAACGGATGGCCGACGAATTTTCGTTAGTACTCTCCATGTCCTGCTAACTTCACGGTTGATTTTTTTAAAGCTCAATTTCTCTAAAACTGTTAGGGTGGTTTCCGATTTTAATGAAGCACTAACAGGCACTAACGAGGTACTAACGGATGGCCGACGAATTTTTGTTAGTGCTTCCAACGAAGCGTGAAGTTAGCAGTCCATTTTGAATTGCTTTTTTTTCGAAAACGTTTAGGGTGGATTCGATTTGTTATGAAGCACTAACAGGCACTAACGAAGCATTAACGGATGGCCGACGAATTTTCGTTAGTGTATCCAACGAAGCGTGAAGTTAGCAGTCCATTTTGAATTGGTTTTTTTTTCGAAAACGTTTAGGGTGGACTCGTTTTTTTATGAAGCACTAACAGGCACTAACGAAGCATTAACGGATGACCGACGAATTTTCGTTAGTGTTTGAGTGACCTGCTATCTTCACGGAGCCATCATTGTACTTTTGTTTTGACTTGGTGTAACAATTTGTATTTTTATAATTTAATCTGTCCTTGTTTTACTTACGGTGCTAAACAGTGATAATTTATTAGTGTTTAAAAACAATTAATCCTAATTTCATATCAAAATGAGTAATAGTAGTTAAAATAACAATAATAACTATAATAATGATAATAGTACCGCTGGACCATCTAACGCTAACAAAAAAAGGAAGGTCGAAGTAAACTTGGTGACTTTAAATTATAATGTAAACATGTCTAGTAGTTACGAAATTGTCTGATAGTGATAGTACTCCGGAAGAAATAATTGCTAAATCAAATAAAAATAAAAATCCAGATATGTAATATGCACGGACTCCCTCAGTTCACTTCAGTCCTTATCAGCCCAAATATCCTTATATTCTCAAAATATCCCCTTGTAAAATTTGTCCAAGACCTTTTATTCCACCTCTCCCAAAGAATCCTAGAAATTATTTTCATATGGATAACCGTCATATACTAGTATCACTGGAAATAAACAGGCGGATGATGTTGCCAAAGAAGCTTCTAGTCTCGCAGTAACCAAAGTACCAATCCAGGTATTGCAAAATTGATACCGCAATGGAAATCGATAACGTCAAATAAGCTCCAAACAATCCAGGACACAGTTACAGAATAGCAGCCAGTAACTGGAAGACGACGAGACCAAATAGTTTTAACAAGACAGAAGATTGGCCACACGAGAATAACGCACGACTTCCTATTAAAAAGAACCGATCCACCCATCTGCGAAGAATGCAACACAGCATTAAGTGTAGAACACATCCTAATCCATTGCCAAAAATACCAGCTGGAAAGGAATAACCAATACCCATCAACTACCAACAAACATTGGAGGAATATTGAACGACATTTATGCCCCAAAAATATTGTTACTTCTTTTAGATACTGAATTGATAAATAAAATATGATTGTATTTATATGTTATTATATGTTTATATCTGTCACTGTTATATGAAAACGTTAATTCAAATAAAAAAAATTAAAAAAAGTCGCTGAAAAATTAACACGAAAAATAATATTAGATCATACAGACGCACATAATATCATAATTCCTGAACAATTTGGTTTCCGCACCAACCACAACACTACTGATCAGCTGACGCGACTCGTCAATACAATAACGTATAAATTTAATTTAAAAAAATACTCCGGACTAATATTACTAGACATCGAAAAGACCTTCGATACATAATGGCAAGAATTTCAACCTCATAAAACACAAATTTCCTTCATACTTAATTTTACTTATTAAATCATATCTAAATAAAAGATTCTCTAAGTTATAAATGAAGCATGCTCAAGATTAACACCCATCCCTGTAGGTTTTGGCCAAGGAACGGTCCTTGCACCCGCAGTACTTTACGTATATCAACAGATTGGAAAGAGTACAAAAAAAGTTTGTAAACTACATGAACTACAAATTCCCCAATTTCAATTTAAATCTACCATCAATGGAAAACCGTCGAATCTTAAATGATTTAACAATAGTTTACAAAATATTTAACAACGTAATTGATAGTCCTTTATTGCTCGATTTCTTTTCCCTCAGGATACCTTCATATAATATAAGAAATAATGATTTCCTTTTAGTTTCTCACCAAAATACAAACTATGCCACTAACTCACCCGTTTCACGATTATCCACTTTATTCAACCTTTATCACTCTAACTCAAATTTTCCTGATATTTTCAATACAAATATTACAGCTTTTAAAAAATCTGTTCTCCGTTGTCTTTAATCTCTCATCCATCTAATTTTTATAACTATATAGTTTCGCATATTATAGCTATGTATAAACGAATCATGTTTATAAGTACATATATCATCTTGTGTTAGTTAAATTTAATGTTTTATTGTTAAGATTTTTGTAATAATAGTGCCACCCTATTATTGGAACCTATGCGTTCTGTTGGTGTGGCCAAATAAGTATAAATATTCATCAACGAAAGACCGAAAATAAATTACGTATCATACAGTTTTTACGCAGACGATACCGCGTTGCACACGTCTTTCTGGCGACTCGATATTATCAAAAATATACTCTAGTTAGCCATTTCTAAAATAATAAAACATTTTTACAAATGGAAAATTAAACTAAACGATAATAAAACAGAATTTATAATACTTACAAAACGGAGACCAGAGCTAAGCCAATACAGTATAAAGTGTGGTCTCAATAGTATAAAACCAGTTCCGTATGTAAAATATTCGGGAATCATACTAGATAATAAGCTAACATTCGAACAACATCACAAATACACCATTAATAAAGCCAATAAAATCTTACATTTACTCACAATAGAAAATCAAATCTAAATAAGAAAAATAAAACATTAATATTTACTTCTATAATTTCACCAAATTTAACATATGCTTGTCCCTCCTGGAATATGTTAAATAATTCGAGCTGGCAAAATATTCAAACGATTCAAAACAAATCTTAATAATGATATATTTAGCTTTTTCATTAATAATTTTTAATTCGTTGTCTGAATTTATACGAATATTGCTAAGCACCGACTGAACATTTTTTACTTGTTGAATGGCCATACTTAAATCCTCATTTTCGGATTGCAAATATTTACATTATTGACAATGTCTAGCCAAATACTTTTTCTATTGATAATAACGAGATCAGGAAGTTTGGTTTCTGTATTCTGGACATTAAAATATCTGCTAAAGAAGATGTCGTATTTTCTCTCCAGGTGGCAATTTCGTCCAGTGCATGAAAGACTGATTCTAAAGGGCGTATCACACTAAAACGCTATCCACGTTTTATTTTGTAAGTCTTTTTCGAGGATTCAAGTCTTCACGTCTTCAGCTATCACACGTGGAACAGGGAAAAGTGACTTGCGTCTGCGTACATAACGTTAACAATAGACCCATCTCACTTGATCGGACTGAGAGGTCGAGACAGCGCACGCGCATTTGAAGACTTGGATTTCGTCTGTCTTCTAAAGACGGGGCAAATATATCTGGATGTATTTGCTCACACTTAAAGACCTAGGTTTTTTGTCATGCTATCATGTATTTAAAATGAGTTTATTTTTAACGCACTACTGACTCATTGATTCTGTTGTGTATCGGTATAAATAAATTAACACATTTATTTAACTGTGATGTTTACTAATAATTGATAATTACAGATTCTGTTTTTCAATGTTTTATAATTAAGCTTGTCATTTACAATGCCTACTTGTATTACCATGTTAGCAACGCTATTCATGTATACAACATCCTCCTCATTAAAACAAATACCAAATAATTCAGTACAATTCTTATTTATTCTGGGAATCGTTTTGGTTTAACGATAACTCTTCCACTTCTAGTTCTCACTTCAGTTTTAGGTGTTTCATTACTATTTAAAGATATATCATTATAAAGTGATATATTTTCTTTATCGTCTCTAAGATTATTAGTAGAGTTATCGTTAATTACATCTTTATCATTTAATTCATCTCCAACAAACCGTTTATAAAAATGAGGTTCGAGATGAACAGAGTTTCGTCTAAGTAATTGTTCATTTTCATCTTTAACAATATAAGACCTAGGTTCATCTAATTGTTTAATTATATGACCAGGTACCCATGTCTTCTTTTTCTGAATAACAACATTTTCATTAGCTTTAAACTGTTTTCTAGCTTTTGCATTTCTATCATACTGTTGTTATATTTAATCTGATTGTCCGTTAGTTCTTAATAGTCTCGACATAAGTATCTCTGCAGGAGATTTTCCTAACGTAGGAATTGGTGTGCACCGATACTCTAATAGGAATTCATTCATATCTTTTCCTTCCTCTGTTGATTTTTTTATTATGGTTTTTGCAATGTGTACACCTTTTTCTGCCATTCCATTTGACCTTGGGTAATTTGGGCTCGAATTAACTACCTTTATATTACAATTATAAGCAAATTTTTTAAATTCATAGGATCCGAAAGGCATGTTATCTGCTACTATTGATTGAGGTACCCCGTGTGTACTAAATATAATTTAGCGTTTTTAAATTTTAATTTTTTTATTTCAAGCCATTTAGAGTAATAATCTATTAGAGCCAAATAATCAAAGCCTTTGCAAGTTAAAATATCTATTGCAATTTTTTCAAATGGTAATTTTGGTACTGAGTGTGGTATTAGTGGTTCTTTTGTATTTGAAGATCTAAATTTTTCACAAATTCTGCATCTTAGAATTTGATTTTCTATTTCATTATTTAATCCAGGCCAGTAAAATAATTTTGTGGCACGTAATTTTGATTTTGTTATTCCGTTATGACTTTTATGTAATAATTTTAAAAAATCTGTTCGGAGTTCTGTAGGAACTATGATTCTATCATTATAGTATGCTATATTATTATTAACTGTAATATCATCTTTGATTTTCCAGAAATGTCTTAAATTTTTTGCTACTAATTTTTTATTTACTGGCCAACCAGTATTATAGTAATTTATGATTTGACTTAAAATAGGATCAATTTTGTTCGCTTTAGCTATGGTTTCATCTGTAATAATTTTCGAATTTAATTTTTGGATACAATGTACAACACCAGGTATATTAATTTCATCTTTAAATTTTTCATCTAAATAATCTCTCGACAATAAATCAGCCATCAGCATTTTCTTACCAGGTAAATAGTCAATTATGAGATTATAAATCATTAATTTTAGTTTAATTTTTTGCATTCTGTTGGAAGCAACTTTGGATAGTTCTTTAGTGTGTATTTTTACGAGGGGCATATGATCTGTTAAAATTTTTACTTTGTGACCATAAATATAATCATGGAATTTGCGACATGCAAATAATATACTTAGATATTCTTTCTCTATTTGTGGGTCATTCTGTTCTGTTTCTGTTAATGTCCTTGATGCAAAAGCAACAGGTTTTCTATTTTGTAATAATGAGCAGCCTAATCCACTCTTAGATGCATCACACTGAATTACTATGGGATGTTTTGGATTAAAATTAGTTAAAATAGGAGGTTTTACTATAAAATCTATCAAATTATTAAGCGTTTTGGTGTGCATTTCGGTCCAGAACCATGGGGTATCTTTTTTAAGTAATTGTCTTAATGGCTCTGTTATCCATTTAAATTTATAATATCCAAAAGGCGTACTAAAGGTACAAATTTCTGTGGATTCTGTGTCAATGGGTATTTGCCAAAATCCATCCTTAAGATCTATAACAGTAAAAAGTTTTTTATTACTTAGTTGCGCTCTTATTTCATCAGCCTTAGGTATTAAATAATATTCGCGTTGTATGACTTGGTTTAAATCAACCGGATCTAAACACAACCTCAATTTTTTATTAGGTTTCTCGACAATAACTAAATTGCTAGCCCACTGTTTCGGACAATCTACTGGTTCTATTATATCTTTCTTTACTAAGCTATTTAGTGTATTCTTAAGTTCCTTCTTAATTGAGTGAGGTACTCTTCGAGGGGGTTTTATAGTACCTTTTACAATACTATTAATTTTAATTTGATACTTTTCTGGAAATGTATCTATACCTTTAAAACATTCTTTATTTTGCTGTAAGAACATTTCTTTATCCTTAAAAACACTAATACTCTCTGTTCGGCTTATCAGATTAAATATTATACAACCCGGTAAACCTAATATGGGTTTCGATTCATTACTTTTAATAACTATAAAAGTTAGATTTTTAATTAAATTTTTAAATTGACACTCTACAGTATTTTTTCCTATAGTTTTTATTTTGAACCCGCCATAAGCTTGTAGTACTGTTGAGCTTTTACTTATTTTATTACTCAGCCCTAACATTTCTACAGTTTTTATATTAATAATATTAACTTCTGCACCTGTGTCTAATTTGCATTTAATATTAATATTATTAATTTTAATCTTTACATTCCAACTCAGTTCATTAACTGATTTTATTTTATTTTTACTATTAGACACAGTCCCTAAAGTTTTTACAGTACTTACAGTTGTTACTGTGAAACAATCAGACTCATCAGTCTCGGTACTACTACTATTTTTTTCATGTAGTACTTCTTTTACCATTTTCTTAAACTTACAACCGACAGTGAAATGGTTCATTTTTTTACAGTTATTGCACCTCTTCCCGAAGGCTGGACACTGAAACATTTTATGTTTATTGTTACACTTTTTACATAAATACGTTTCAGTTGTTGAGGCTTTTTATCCTTTTTTCTCATGGAGTACTTCTTTTCTTTTTTTCTCGTTGAACCGCACTTGCGTTGACAGCTTCTTGATTACCTATGGCTTTCACCTGAATCTTGCTCACTTCAGCAGCTCTGCAGATTTTTATTGCGTTGTCCAAAGTCAACTCACTTATTCTTAGCAGTCTTTCTTGTACTTCTGTTTTCGTTATTCCTAACACTATACGATCTCTTATAGCTTCAGATTCATCTTGAAAATTACATGTTTTACTTAACTTTGTGATCGTTGTTAAATAATGTTCAAATGATTCATTTTCTTCTTGTGACGATTGTAAAATATGAATCGTTCATATATGACATTTCTTCTGGGTTTGAGATATTCATTAAATGCTTCGATAATTTTTTTATCATCATTCGCATCTTCTTCAGATAAATTGTTTCAAATAATTCTATGGCTTCTTCTCCCATTAAATTTAAAAGCATTGCTGCTTTATTTTCTTTTGGACTATTGTTTTTGTTTGTAGCCAAAAGGTATCTTTCAAAAGATTTATTAGTCCAGTTGTTGTTTATATTACCCTCTAGCTCTAGAGGCTTTGGAGGTCTAAAAATAGCTTCCATTTTATGTTATTTTACGGTTTTTTATTATTTATTTTATTTGTGAACCACGTGCTTTTTTTTAATGTTAGGTTCTATACTTCTTACTTGTTTATTTAATTACTTATTTATTTTGTTCTTTCGTCCGCAGCGCCATGTTGTGTATCGGTATAAATAAATTAACACATTTATTTAACTGTGATGTTTATTAATAATTGATAATTACAGATTCTGTTTTTCAATGTTTTATAATTAAGCTTGTCATTTACAATGCCTACTTGTGTTACCATGTTAGCAACGCTATTCATGTATACAACAGATTCCAAGTTACTTTTACCATCGAAAGCTAGTGAAGATGCATCTGCATTATATAGTAAGTGTGAAGTATCATCCGCATATAGACTAATAGCATTATTTGGAAACATTGCAGGCAAATCATTTATATATAAGAAAAATAAAACTGGGCAAGAATAGAACCTTGTGGGACTCCAGTGTTGCAATGTCGCTTGTAAGATCTGAAATTATTATGGTTTTGGCTAATAGAAACAACTTGTTCTCTATTAGACAAAAATGATAAGACCCACGATTGCGGCGGACCCATGATATCGATGTCATTTAATTTGTTTGCCATAATGGAGTGACTGACTAAATCAAAGCCTTTAGAAAAATCGTAAAACAAGCCCAAACAATGTTATTTTTTAAAGAAGAGTTTTGAAGAATCTTTAAAGGCACATGCCCGACTCATACTTAAAACCATTTTTTATGGTTGAGGATCCTGGTCACTGGCCCGAAAATTTCGCTAGGCTGCTTAATCAATAACTATAAATTTTGAGTCTGGCATATGTCCTTCAAGATCCTTCTTTAAGATTTGATGCATATATATTAATATAGAACATAAATAAACGATTCTCAAATGCAGAATTAAGTCATATTTCTTTGGATTTGACATTGGTTTCAGACATTCTTAAATTTATTATCTTAATGCTGGTTTTACATTTATCAATTTATTCATCAGTTTATTGGTCAAGTTGCTGTTAAATTATTTTTGAGCGTAATATATAAATCCTTATGTATGTCAGTATTCGTTACAGTTACACTTGTTATTTTTTCCGCTCCGAAATATTGTCAAACACTTAAGGTATTTTTCAGTATCAAAGTTTTTTTGTCATATCAATCTGTTCGGAAAAAAATTAACGTAGTGGTGTAAATATATTGTCAATAAATTTAGTGTATTATACACAATCATAAATATTATAACAATTTAAAATAACTTTATAAATTTCATTCAGTGGGCAATACCTAACAAGTTCGAATTTAATCCAACGAACTGATAGTGCATCGCATACGTCATAAATTTTACCAGTGTTCCCCAACAATTTTATCATTTTCGCACTAGTTTTTATAAAGTGAAATGGCGAAAAAGTGTAATATTTGTAATCGGGTGATTTCAAAAACCTCTCCTGGTATTCAGTGTCATGGTCGGTGTAACTGCTTCTATCACGAAAATTGTGGGAAAATGGCTGCAGGTTCACTTGCTTATTTACGAGAAGCTGGGGTAAAATTGTACTGTATAAACTGTCGTGCTGAAGACGAAGATAGTGAAATTGATACCATTCCTGCAGATATTCAAGGTCAAAATTTAAATTCTAATCTAATACTATTAGAGTTAAAAAATATCCGCACCCAACTTGGCGCTCTCAATGATAAATATGATTCATTATTAGACACTGTCAATTTTTGTTCTAATAAAGTCACAGAGTTTCAATCAGCTTTTGACACATTATCCAAAAAAGTGAACCAGTTTGACAACATAAAAACAGAGCACACGGAATTACTAGAAAAATTTGATAACATGTCTGAACGAGTTAATGATTTAGAGCAGTACTCCAGAAAGAATAATAGCGAGATACACAATATCCCCGAATCGAAGAACGAGAATTTGTTGGAAACTTTATCTGCAATTGGCACGGCAATCAGCTGTCCTATAAGCCAACAGGACGTGGAAGTTGTCCATAGAGTTCAAACGAGGAGCACATCCGACAGCCCCAGAAGCGTCATCGTCCGATTCTTCTCGCGTATCAAGGCAAACGAGGTAACAGCATCCTATTTACAACTCAAAAGATCTCAAAGTAATACAACACCCCCCGCTAGTCCGGGAATTAAAGTTGGTAACTCATCTTCCAATATTTTTATTAATGAACATATGTCACCATTCTATAAATTACTTTTGAAAAGTACACGGAAAGTCGCCCAAGAACAGAAATATAAGTACGTATGGTTTAGAAACGGGAAAGTATTCTTACGAAAAAATGATACCACCAAAATTTTAGTTGTAAAAAATGAAAAAGATTGGGAATCCCTGAAATAAACATTTACATATTTTTTTCTGTCTCATTTCCTTATTCTGAACTTTTTTAAACATACTAATCTTAACATTATGGATGTTTATTATTAAAATGTCCATGGTCTAAGAACCAAAACCAATGCTTTTTTCAGAAACATCTTAAATTTTCACCACGATATTTTTTGTCTAACCGAAACTTATCTTCTTGATTCAGTACTTAATTCCGAACTTTTTCCCACCGATTATAATGTATTTCGTAGAGACCGTAAAGATACAAATTCAACTAAAAAAGATGGTGGCGGTGTTCTTGGTTAGTTAGTTAGTTAAAATTTTTGGCGCACAGCAACAAAGGCTATTTGCGCAGCCCATCTAAATGTGGCGGTGTTCTTATTGCTGTGCGATCTAATATTTTAGTTACCCCTAAACACGACTGGTCGACAAATGCTGAAGATCTGTGGATATGTGTAACAAACAGTGAAGGACAAAAGTGCAATATGTGTTGTGTTTACCTGCCAGAGCATAATACCGATGCTTTTTTTGAATTTCATGATAAATTAATGTATTTAATAAACGCACACCCATCCGAATTATTTGTTATTGTTGGTGACTTTAATCTTCCATCAATAATCTAAATAATAATAATCAATAATCTGGATAAGTTGTATTTACCAACAAAAACAAGGAACGAGGATCGGTCAGATTCGTTTATCGAAACTTTTAATTTTTGTTCTCTTTTTCAATTTTGTAATGTTACTAATATAAGTGGTAATGTACTTGATCTAGTTTTAGGCACTTGTAATTTCGTAAAAAATCTTTGTAGAAGTACGTTCTCTCTTGTTCCGGAAGATGTATACCACCCCAGTTTAGAATTTTCCATTAATTTTAATTTACGCTATTTAAATCACAAACAATATATTTAACTTAACTTTTATAGAATGGATATTCGTGCTATCTGTGATAGCCTAAATAATATTGTTTGGGAGACTGAATTTAGCAACTGTAATACAAAAATTTTTATAATATTCTTAATAATTTAATTGGATTGCATGTGCCCTACAAGAAAGTTAATAAAAATCGATTTCCGGTATGGTATTCATCTTCCACTATAAAATGTATTAAAGAAAAAAAGAGAGTGCACAAAAAATGGAAAAGATACAACAATAAAATAGATTATTGTACATTTGTAATTTTAAGAGGTAGGTTCAAATTTTTAATATCTCAAGATTACAAAAAATATATAACCAATATCGAAAATGAAGTAACAGTGAATCCAAAAAGCTTTTGGAATTTTGTTTCTAATAAACGGAAGACTTCATCAATACCAAATGTTGTCAAATACAATAATGTAGAAACCAGTGACGGTCAATCAGTTTGCAACTTATTTTCTAGCTATTTAGAATCTGTGTTTGAACCTGGTAGTCCGATCATAATACCCGACAATAATGCAAATATAAATTCTGTCTCCTTAAATAATTTAACAATTCTCAAATCCGACATCGAGAAGGAACTATTTAATCTCAACACGAAAAAGGGAGCTGGTTTCGACATGATACTTCCGTTATTTTCTAATACTTTTGCTAGTAATTTAGTCGAACCCTTATTTATCATATTTAACAAATCTCTTTAAGAAAATATATATCCAGATATATGGAAGAAGGCTCTTATAGTTCCTATTTTTAAATCTGGCGATAAAGGTCAAATAAAAAACTATCGGCCCATCTCCAAACTATGTATCCTAGAGAAAATATTTGAATCTTTAGTCTGTAAACAATTATTTGAAACTATAAAACAACATATAATTCCTGAACAACATGGTTTTTTTCGCGGCAGATCTGTCGAAACAAATTTAATCATTTACACATAACAGTTGTTGGAACATCTTGACCAAAGGGTACAAGTGGACTCAATCTACACAGATTTCAGTAAATGTTTCGATAAAATTGACCACAATATTTTGATCAGTAAAATTTTTTCTCTCGGTATTCACGGCGACCTTCTCAGATGGCTTATTTCATATATAAGTAATAGAAGTCAAGCGGTCACCATTAACGGCTTCACTTCTGATTTCGTTAACATAACTTCCGGTGTCCCTCAGGGGTCTCACCTGGGGCCAATTCTTTTCTTAATTTATATCAACGACATTTCTAAAATAATAAAACATGCAAATTTCTTGTTATTCGCCGATAATATGAAATTATACCTTCCAATTAGGAGGCCATCGGATACCGCCCTTCTACAATCAGACCTTCAAAACGTATACCTTTATTGCCAACAAAACAAATTATTTCTTAACCTCGATAAATGTCACATAATATCATTTACGAGAAACAAAAACATACATTCTTTTCAATATAACTTTAACGGTCAGGCTTTGAAACGGTCATCAGTAATTAAAGATCTAGGAGTGCTTTTCGACTCAAAACTTTCCTATGAACTGCATGTCGAATATATATGCGGCAAAGCCCTAAAAATGCTAGGTTTTATAATTCGCACTACTAAAAGCTTTAATTCTATATACGCTTTTAAAAATCTTTACTTTGCGTACGTCTCTAGTATCTTAAACTATTCATCCGTTATCTGGAATAGTTCGTATGACAAATACATTTTCAAAATTGAAAAAATTCAGAAAAAAGCCATAAAGTATTTCTGCTTTAAACGTAATGTCCAATACGATACATGTTGATGCTTTACCGAATAGTTAATAACATAACTTCTTCTAGCGAACTCCTACATCTTATCGAGTTTCGAATCCCTACATAAAATACCAGAAGTACTAACCTATTCCATCAAACCAGTTCAAACACAAATTCATTCACTAACTCGCCCATCATTAAACTTTCCACTACGTATAATCTCTTTTTTTTCTCAGATAGATATTTTCAATTGTTCCATACAAAAATTGCGGAAATTATGTATTAATAAATTGCATACTATAAGTGATCCTCAATCTTCTTCTATTTAATCCAATAATATATATATATATATATATATATATATATATATATATATATATATATATAATTTTGTAATAACATTGTAACTACATCGTAACATTGTAAACACTGTAAATTGTAAATGTGTGCACTTTACTGGGTCAGTCCCGTCTGTGCTCCGATCATAATAAAATAAAAAATAAATTAAGAAATTGATCAATCTATTGTTGAGAGAGAAATGTTCTAATTTGCGTAAACATACTGTTTTCTTTTTATTTCTTATTTTAAAAATTGTTAGATTCGGTCGAGATTTGTTGACAGTTTGCAGTTTGATTGTATGTTGACAGGAGTTTATAAATATATGTACCTAATTAACTGTACTTTACAATTTAATATATTTGAGTTTTGGTACTGTTGAAATTGACCAATAGATTAACGAGGCATACTTTTCGGTTAAATTAGACCAAATATTCGCGATAACTAGTGCCTGTAAATGGCACTTTATTTCTTTTGAAAAAATGCATAGCACACAATATACAGAAAAATATAATACGCCAAATTTAATTTGCTCCTTTTTAGGGTTTTGTAGGTATGACTAAAAACCCTTATACCGTCATTTTGTCGTCTGTCTGTCTGTCTGTTCGGTAGAAATGGTAGCCAAACGGCTAAACCTAGAGAGTTGAAATTTGGCATGCTTATCTCTTTGACCCGCACATAGAACACTAAAACATATCCCCCTAAAAATATAAACAAATATGTGCTCATCGAAAAAAAAAATATATATAATTCTGAGTAGGGTATCAAATAAAAGCCCTTAGTACGTGGATTAACGATCAAAATTTTATTTTTGCAAAATAAATTATTTTGATTCGGTTTTGTCCCACACCCTGTAGCCCAGATGGTTTAAACTAAAAATCTGAAAAAATTCTAAGTAATGTACATTGGTGTGAACCAGAATAGTACAACAGGAATTTTTGATCAGAGGGGCGGAGCTTATGACTTAAACAACCAATGAAAGCCATAGGCGCAATTTACCATAATGAATCTTGCTATATAAAAAAATACTGCACATATTTAGAAACCTTAATAATGGTATTAGGCATTAGGCATTCCAATTAAAATTAACAAAAAAATATTTGAACATAAAATTTGTTGTGGCATCGCAAATAATCATAATTAAGGTTTTACACCTATTTACAATGATTTTTCTATAATATACATTTTACATATACTGTTAATTTGAATAAATTCATGTTGCATTTTATAATAATTAACCTTAAATCTTATTTCTTTTACTACGCCACTAAAAAATATTCTAAAAAATTGCCTAAAAAGCTTGATGTAAAATATTTTATAATTTTCATTAAAAATGTTATAGGGAAAAATTAAATTCAGCTAGTTTTAATTTTTTGTTTGTATTTAGTGCGCTCTGTAAATTATCAAGACTTAAGTTAATATATTTTTTGAAAAATATAACATTTACAAACATAGCTATAAAAAATGTTCAACATAATTTAGGTGCTAAAATTCTTAGTTTTAGGCAATAAAATTAATTAAAATAGGCAAAAAGGCAAAAATTAATTTGCATATAATGATAAGGAATTGTGTGAAATGCATGTATTTTTAATTTCAGTGCAATCCTATTAGTCTGGTGCCTACATCGAAAGATACTGCACTTGATGATAATGGAATGCCATTTGGCACACGTGTTCCTTATAAAAATTAAATCATTTTGACCCGCAGCACCTATTTGTGAATCGAGGCAAATTCAAGATGGCGGCGAAACTATCGCGCCAATTACGATAACGATAACTGATTCTTATGATACAGCAAAATAGCTAAATACATATTTGTAAAATGGACCTTTAGCTACAATTTGCCGCGTCGTACGCGAATTTCCGTCACTTAGTTTACAAGATACCGCCCATAATTCATTCTCAGACGCAAAAAAGTGATTTCCGGAATGGCTAACGAATTTCGTATGATATGACTAGTTTTCTATTAATTTAATGCCGTAGATTACGAATCTGTTATCAAAATGGCGAAAATTTAAAATTTTGACAGATTTTTTTCCCAAATTCGAGACATGATGATATTCTCTATCACTGCAAATCTGCGTATATAAATATTTTATTTCAATTCTTCCTAAATTTGTAGGGCATATCCTTGGCTACAAGAATATGTGCGGAATTTTTCTCTGCGGAGCGCCAAAATTAAGGTAGTGGCCGAAATGTGTAAAGTCTCAACTTCGTAATAATTTGACTCTCTTTATATCGTTTTCGACCAAATCGGACCTGTAAATTACAAAAATGAAATAAAAAATGGCATATGACTTGTTATTATTCGGATTTTGCCCGAAATGAAATAAAAAAAATTACATATCCGGCCGGAACGGCTGTAAATTAAGACATTTAAGTAAGATACTCCATGCATATACGGAATGCATCAATTTGCTTAGGTTTGTTCGCAGCACCTGGTCTCAAATGAAGCCGCTTTCGAAATAACGCTCGAAAATCGAATTTGGCTATTTACATCAAATTTGTTGAGTTGTATATCAATTTCGGGTATATTGAAGTCGTAGATTTCGAAAATTGAGTTAATTTAAAGATTTTCTACACATAAGATTGTATTTTGCCCGAAAAAAAATAATTACATGTATTATTTATATAGCAGTGAGATTCATTACACGACAGTGAAGTGTCTCTCCATCCAAAAGAGTAGTATATAGCAGTTCTGACAAAATAATATAGATTACTACACACTTAATACGATTCTAATGGTGGCCGAAAACTATTCTTTCGAAAATGGTTAAAATATTCTCTAATATTTTTACCAGTTATTAGGACAACATTTTAATGTGCTGATAGTTCCTTCATGTTCGCTAATAATACTGACTTCCAGTCCTACCTTACAAAATAATTTATATTTGTTTACAAATCAAAGTCGAAAGCGTCACTAATTGGGTGGGCCAATGTAAAGATAAAATTCTCGTGAGATAGAGTATGTCCATTCATGCCATCAATTGTACTGATTATTGCCGTTATTAATTTTAATTTAGGTTTATTTTAAATTTTTAAAGGGGAAAAATATTTCAAAATTATATTTTTAAAAACTACGCCTATGAAAACGCCAAGTCAAGTTCAGGGGCTAATTACGTCCGTTCCATAATAATTAAAAATTACTTATTATTTCTTAAATTAAAGTTTATTTAAAATGTTTCTTCAATTAATTATGCAAAATAATGTTTCACACCAGGTTTCGACTTCGATTCAGACTAAGAATTCATCGAATATCTTCATTTTGTATAGAATTAAGTAGTAGAGGAAGTCAGTATTATGGGCACATATAGACGATATATCAAAACATTAAAATGTTGTCCTGATAACTGGTAAAAATATCTGAGAATATTTTAACCATTTTCGAAAGAATAGTTTTCGGCCACCATTAGAATCGTATTAAGTGTGTAGTAATCTATATTATTTTGTCAGAACTGTTATTTACTACTCTTTTGGATGGAGAGACACTTCACTGCCGTGTAATGAATCTCATTGCTATGTAAAAAATACATGTAATTATTTTTTTCGAGCAAAATAAAATCTTATGTGTAGCAAATATTTAAATTAACTTCATTTTCGAAATCTGCGACTTCAATATACCCGAAATTGATATACAACTCAACAAATTTGATGTAAATAGCCAAATTCGATTTTCGAGCGTTATTTCGAAAGCGGCTTCATTTGAGTCCAGGTGCTGCGAATAAACCTAAGCAAATTGATGAATTCCGTATATGCATGGAGTATCTTACTTACATGTCATAATTTACAGCCGTTCCGGCCGGATATGTAATTTTTTTTATTTCATTTCGGGCAAAATCCGAATAATAACAAGTCATATGCCATTTTTTATTTCATTTTTGTAATTTACAGGTCCGATTTGGTCGAAAATGACATAAAGAGTGTCAAAATAATACGAAGTTGAGATTTTACACATTTCGGCCGCTACCTTAATTTTGGCGCACCGCAGAGAAAAAATCCGCACATATTCTTGTAGCCAAGGATATTCCCTACAGATTTAGGAAGAATTAAAACAAAATATTAATATACGCAGATTTGCAGTGATAGAGAATATCATCATGTCTCGAATTTGGGAAAAAATCTATTAAAATTTAAAATTTTCGCCATTTTGATAACAGATTCGTAATCTACGGCATTAAATTAATAGAAAACAAACCATATCATACGAAATTCGTTAGGCATTTCGGAAATCACTTTTTTGCGTCTGAGAATGAGTTATGGACGGTATCTTGTAAACTAAGTAACGGAAATTCGCGTACGATGCGGCAAATTGTAGCTAAAGGTCCATTGTACAAATATGTATTTAGCTATTTTGCTGTATCATAAGAATTAGTTATCGTTATCGTAATTGGCGCGCTAGTTTTGCCGCCATCTTGAATTTGCCTCGATTCACAAATAGGTGCTGCGGGTCAAAATGATTTAATTTTTATAAGGAACACGTGTGCCAAATGGCATTCCATTATCATTAAGTGCAGTATCAACGTAAAATATGGTGCGTAGGCACTAGACTATATAAAAATTGAAAATAGACAAATGCCTAAAAATCCGGTCTCTAGTTACAAGTTTTTTTTTTTTTAAATACGGTTATTTAGGGGTGCTCCAACAGTTTGGTTATTAGCACCTCGAGACATTGGTTTACATTATTTTACATTTGATATTGTACTTATTTGTTTAGTTACATTTTTATATTTTACAATAAATAATTTGTGATATATTTGTAGTTATATTTTATGGTAATATATGTTAGATTTTATCAAATAAATTGGCTTCTTTTAGGAATTTGATGATCTTGCTTTCATTTTAGTTTGACAGAATTTCGTCTGGGTCTATTGGTAGTTGGTTGGAGCTTCTTTCCATGTGATATTGAGGGCATTCTATTATAATATGCCTTACTGTTAGTCTGGTGTTGCAGGTCTGGCAGTTTGGGGGATCTTCTCGTTGGAACAGGTGTTTGTGGGTTAATAGAATGTGCCCGATTCTTATTCTGGTTAACACTATCTGTTCTCTTCTAGTAATGTTGTTTTGGGGTTTGCTTCGGTGTATGTGGATGCGAGTATTGTACCATATTTATTTTGTTTTATTTTTGTAGTGGCTTTTTGTGTCGTATGTTTGAGGTGGATAGGGGTAGATTTTTTCGTGTATTGCTTCTTTTGCCGCTATGTCTGCTCTTTCATTTCCTGGGATGTTTTGGTGCGATGGAACCCATAAGATTGTGACTTCTTTCCCTTCTGATATGGAGTCGTGTAGATTGTCCTGGATTTTTTGGATTACGGTGTTTCTGTTGAATGTTTGCCGTATGCTGGTGATGGTACTTAGAGAGTCTGTCTGTATTATGAACTTTTGGCCTGGATGGAGTCTTCTGTATTTTGTCGCCTGCAGAATAGCAAATGCTTCAGTAGTGAAAACGCTTGTTTGATCTGGTAGGTGGAATTTTTTAATTTCGGTTTTCTGTAACTAGCGCGGCACCAATACTACCTTGAATGTTGGCCCCGTCAGTGAAGATGGCAATGTGATTTTTGAATTTTGTCATTATTTTATTGTAGGATTGTAGGATGATCATGGGATGGGTTTCTTTCTTATTGTATTGGGTAAGGGATAGGTTGATGTTCGGTTATTGGAGAAGCCAAGGTGGTATTTTGTTGTGTTGTGTTGGGGTGAATCGAGGGAAGGTTTCGTTCATATTAGACAGGTGTTCTTGGATTTGTTGATGGAATGTATTTCGTTTTTTATGAGGATGTGGTCGTTTATTTTGTGGAATATTTGTTGAAAAGTGGGAATATCTGGATTTATGGCTAGGTTTGCTAAATAGGATAGGGTGAGTTGGTATCTACGGAATTTAAGTGGTGGCTGGTTTGCTTCGCTATTTATTTTTTCTGTGGGACTTGTTCTTAGTGCTCCTGTTGCTATGCGAATTGCGGAGTTCTGAATTACGTACAATAGACGTAATTCAGAACTCCGGTTAGAGCACTTGGTTTGGCGTTATTGTAGACGACACAACCGTAATCTATTTTGGATCTAATTAGTGTTTCGTATAGTTGTAATAGATTTTCTCGGTGGGCTCCCCATTTCTGGTGCGCTAGTGTTTTCAGGATATTAAGTCTTTGCCTGCACTCTTTCTTCAGATGTTGACTATGGGGACGCCATGTCAGTTTGCTGTCTAATATAATTCCAAGAAATTTTATTTGGTGTACATAATCTATTGCGTTTCCATGAATGTTTAGTCTAGGGTTGTATCTGGAGTAATGTGTTCGTGTAAAGTGGACTGCTTTTGTTTTGTTTGCCGAAAAAGTGTAGCCTGTTTTGTTAGCCCATTCTTCTATTTGAATAATCGCTTGTTGTAGGTGTGTTTTTATATTGCTGAGTTCGTTGTTCCTGCAGAGTATAACCAGGTCGTCAGCAAATAGAAAAGCTTTGATATGTTCTAAAGTGTGGCACATAATCTTATTTAAGGCTATTAAGAATAAAGTTACACTTATAATCTCCCCCTGTGGCACACAATTATCCTGTGTTTTTTCTTCTGAGATATATCCATTTGTCAGAACTTGAAATTTACGATTTTTTAGGAAATTGATAATATATTTGAGGATGTTCCCATTAAAACCGTATTCTTCTAATAATTTTAGCATGTTAAATCGCCATGTCATATCAAATGCTTTTTGTAGATAAAAAAAATCGCAATTATATATTCCCGTTTTTTAAAGGTTTTTTGGATTTCGCACGTAAGTGATACAATATGATCTAGGGTTGATCTTCCTCGACGGAAGCCGCTTTGTATGTTACAAAGAATATTATTTGTCTCGAGGAACCAAGTTAGTCTTTTGTTTGTCATAATTTGTCTGGATTTGTTTTATTTTTATTAGGTTTTAGAATCGGGAAAGTGTTTACTTTCTGCCATTGTTCTGGGTATACATTATTTTTCCATATGTGGTTATATATTTTCAATAGGTGGTTTGTGACTGCATCTGGAAGTTGTTTGATCATTTCTGCAGATATACCGTCTGGACATGGACATTTCTTATCTATTAAGTTTTTAATTGCTGAAATCAATTCCTTTTTGCTAAATGGTTTGTTTATATCTGTTTCTGTATTTTCGATTTTAAGTTTTTCTTTTTCTGAATTAGTTTTATGTATTTTAAAAATGTCGCTGTAGTTGTTATTGCTAGATACGTGTTCAAATTTGTTTGCTAGGGCTTCAACTATTTTTTGAGGTGATGTTATTATTTTATTGTTATCGTACAGAGTTGTTGTAATAGTCATGTTTTTTTTCCGTTAATTTTCTTAATTTTTTCCCAGACTTTAGATGGTGGCGTGCTGGGGTTTATTGTGGAGATGAAGTTTTCCCAGGATTGTTTTTTGCTTTCTATGATGGTTCTCCTTGTTATCGCTTTCCGTTTCTTGAGTTCTATTAAGTTTTCAATTTCATTTTATTTTGGTTTGTGGTCGTTTTAATTCCTATTGCTTGTTTTCCTGCGGTGTTGATCTCTTTGGTGAGCTCATCTACTAGTCTGGTTACGTTACTAGTTTCTGTTACTTCCTTGTTACAATTAAAGGCATTAGATAATAGATGGCTAAATAGCGTCCAGTTGGCTTGGTCTAGTCTCCATAAAGATTTTTTGGTTTCTGGGATGCAGGATGGAGGAAAGGAGATCAACAGAGGAAAATGGTTGCTGCCATTTAAATCAGGATATACTTCCCAGGATAAGTTTGGAGTTAGTGAGGCATCGCAGATAGATAGGTCAATGTTTGAAAATTTACCAGTGTGTGGGCAGAAATGTGTTGGTGATGAATCGTTTAGAAGTATATGGTCATCAAGAGTTTTTAGATTTTTCTCCCCTACTGTCCGTTTGTTCTGAACCCCATAGAGTATTGTGTCCGTTGAAGTCGCCTACGAGTATGTATGGTGTGGGGAGTTGTTTGGAGAGTGTTTCTAGTTCATTTTGGGTAACAGTGCGGTTGGGTGGTAGATATAGATTACATATGGAGATTTTGCTCATGTTCGGTACGTTTGTTGTGATCGCAACAGCTTCTAGAGTTGTATTTAGTTGTATCTCGGTAGCGTAAATGTTATTTTTCGCTAATATAGCTACTCCACCACTAGCTATTGTGATTCTGTCTCTGTTTTTGCAAAGCTTGTGTAGCCATTCATGGTTATTTTTTGGTTGGGGTGTAAGCGGGTTTCCTGTAAGCAGATGTAGTAAGGTGTTGTAGTGTGTATTAAGTGTTGTAGTTCACCAAGATGAGAGTAGTATCCGTTTAAGTTCCATTGTATTAGTGCCATTTTAGTTATTTACGTCTTCTGCGTCGGTTTCAATATCGAGTTGTCCTTTTATGCGGTTGATAAGTCGTGTTATGTTAGATTTTGTCAGTGTGTGAGTCAGATGAGGTTGTAGATCTTTCATGGTGGCCAATAGGCTAGCTATATCTTGTGTATATTTGCGGGCTACTTTCAGTTTTTCATTAGTGTCTTGTGCTTCTTCAACGAATTGTAGTAGTGTCTGATATGTAATGCTGTATTTGTCTTGATTTTCGGTCATTTCTTTTTTCAATGAATTTAATTAGTCATCTATGGAGAGGCCTGCTATGTTCCTTGGGCTAACAGATCTATGCTTTCGGAGCTTGCTTTTCGGTTTAAGTTTACTGTCTCGTTTAGCTGCATTTTCTTCGTTGGGAGAGTTTATTTGGTGATTAGTAGTTTTGTCGGATTTTATATCTGTTGTGTTTACTTCTTCTTGGCTGCTAAGTGATGGAGGAGGTTTTTTGAGGCTGTTTTTTTGTTTACATATTTGTGTGTTTGCTATACTTTCTGGTTGGTTTCTTCTCTGTCTGGTTGCTCATTTTCTGGATTTCCTGTCTCTGACTGTGTTGGTTCTTGGTTTTTGTTGGGGCAGTTGTTTGAAGTGTGCCCTTTTTGCTTGCAAGTGTAGCAGGTGGTGTCTGTGGACAGGTACACATGATAGATGGATTCATCAAGTTCCAGTTCAATTCGATTAGGTATAGGGGTTTCTTCATCTTCGGTAATACAAGGTGTCTCAAAAGAAATTTTAAATTTATTTAGCTTACTGCGTGAACGCAACGTATCCGAGGGGCGCGGGGGTTATGTCAATCGGTAGCCTGGCTCTTGGGAATTCAGTCGCTATGGAGCGTTTCTCGGGAGCAGACCGCGCGTTATGCGTGCGAGAGTTTTACAAAAACGGTGATTCGGCGACTGTAGCGCGTAGAAAATTCTGCAGTATTCGAGGTTTTCGCCTCTTAAATGATGCGCCAAGCATTCCTCTCATTCGACATTGGGTTAAAAAGTTTGAAGAGACTGGTACAACGCTGGATAAATCAAAATCCGGGCGACCTAGGTCATCAAGAACGGTAGAAAACGTGGAGAATGTTACGAAAGGGGGCGTGCAGTTACAGTGAATTCAGAGCGTTATGTGGAGATGTTAGACAACTTCTTGGTACCTGAACTGCAAAACTTTCCTGGCTATAACCAAAGAACATGGTTCCAACAGGACGGAGCAACTTCACACATGTCCAATATGTCTCTGCCACGTGTTCGTGAAATTTTCTCAGGCAAATTGATCTCCCGGAGAGGTGACATAAATTGGCTTCCACGCAGTCCAGATTTAACCCCTATGGACTTTTTCCTATGGGGTTATCTTAAATCTAAAGTTTACGTCAATAAACCAACTTCACTGGCGCATTTGAAAGAAAATATCCGTCACGAAATGGCAGCCATCCCTGAGTCCACCTGCCGAGACGTCATAAGTAATTTTACTGTTCGATTAAATGAGTGCCGAGAACGCGAGGGTCTACATTTAGACGATATTATTTTTAAGAAATAAATCCCCAAAAAGTGTATTTTAATAATTAATAAACATTTTTTCTATATACGGCTTACTTTTTTTTTAATCGATCCACAAAATATAAAATTTCTTTTGAGACACCTTGTATAAACTGATCGTCGGGAGGTTAGAACGTGCTTATATTGTTCTCTTTCTAGACCTGCATGTAGTTCAGTAATTGGTGAGACCATTTTGATTCCAATGTTGATGAGAACTTGTGCTATTTTAACATCCGGTATTGTGGGACAGACATTAGAGATTATTAAACGCTGTGCTGGGTTAATTAATCTTCTCAAATCTATTGGCTGGTTGTTGATGATTAAGTTTTTATGATTTTGAATTATTGTATCTACATATTCTTTTCTAGTTAGGAATATGTAGATTCTTTTATTTTTTCTTAAGGCGTGTGTGATATTTCGGGGGCCGATTGTGTCGCCAATTTTGTAAATATATTCCTCAGGATTAATATTATCTACAGGATTAACGATAATTCCTTGTTCTTTCTTCGGAAATATGTTATTTTTAACATTCGCAAATGACATTTTGTTTTGTGACGTATGTGTTTGATTTTTTGAATTTGTGGTTGAAGTAAATGCTTGTTCCATGTTTTTATGTAGTGAATTATTGTATTGCAAAATTTTATTCATATTTAAATTTTTTAATATATTACCGCTCAAACAGATTCGAGCCAGCACTTATCATTGTCTTGTCGGATTAAAGAGAACGACGTCACCCGACTCAAACTGCAGTTGCAGTTTTTGTCGGGTGATGATATATCTATTGTTGTATCCCGAAGGATAGTGAGAAGACCGAGATTCAACTAAGACCGATTTATTTCTAATATAATACAATATTTATACATATTTGCAATTGTATGAGTTGCATTATTTGTAATTGGTAATTGAGAATGCGTAGTGTGCATTTATTGAGGAAATGTCTCAATATAGAGCTCATTGTCACATAAGGAATGTGCTAAAGCAAGCTGAAAAGGTACAATGAACTACAATTTCCCCCCATAATGAAAGATTCGTCCACGAATGTTCAAAAATTAAAATAAAAATAAAAATTTAGGGGACTTTAATTGTGGGAACTCTGGGCGATGTGGGGGCCGCGGTTTATTGAACTGCCGGCCTTGATACATTTAAGCTACTCCCTCCCATGACCACCATCTGGATGGGTGGCTCTGGTCCGATTGAACGGCTGGCTGTGGGGCACGTACTAGTGCGAAATGCGCTCCAAAACCTGGACAATAATATAAGAATAATCATTAGCGTCGTAGCACCTAGTGCCCAGTAGGTTAATGATGTGTTCTTCTTCATCAATTGGTGGTGGGTGAGTAGGATGTCGTTGTCATCGACCTTCTTCTTCATATCCTTTCGTCGTATGACCGTGTAGCGCCTTGAGTCTCGCATGTGATGGTGATGGTTTCCCTGGACGGTGATGAAAACGGCCATGTGTTGGATTCCTTGAGGGGGATGAATACTGGAGCCGCTAACTCCACATATCGGATACGGCAGTCCTTCGGGATGGCCGTGTTGGACTGGAACAGTTGAATCTCGCAATTTCTTTTGCGGTGGACTTCCATCACTGGTAGTATCTGGTTACACAAGTATTTTTTCTTGTTGATAACATTGCAGTTCGTCAGTAGAAGGCCTTTCATCGGGATGAATTTTTGATGTGTACTATCGAGTGCTAAAATATCAAAAGATGGATCGATATATATAAACTGCGAGGTATTTAAGGACACAGACATTGGAATAAGAGGGAAAAGTGTTCTTCTGATTGTTGGAGTAGTACGGAAATAACGGATTATGTTACAAAATGTTTTAAACGGTTTATGTGAATTTTCAGCGAATGTTTTCCCTTTTTGATGGTATAATTAGCATCACTATCTTTTGACAAGATTTTGTAAGGACCTATCCATGACGGTGACAATTTTTTCGATCTGCCTCTTCTTACTGTTTCATCATGCAGGAGTACCAAGTCTCCGATTTTGAATTCTTTTTCCTTGCATGTTCGGTCATAGATTTCCTTGGCTTTTTCCTTGGATAAGAGCAGTTTTTCTCTCGCTAAACGGTGCGTTGTTTGTAGTCTTGATTTCAGCTCTAAGACATAATCGTTATATGAATACTGTATGCTGGGTTGATCCTTAAAAGATGTTGGTAAAGATGGTTTATATCCATATAGAACTTCAAATGGTGTAAACCGTGTGGCTGTATGTGGTGTGGTATTGTATGTGAAAATAGCGTAAGATATCCATTCGTCCCAATTTTATTGATCTTCATCTATAAAGTGTCTTAAATATTCTGCTAATGTCCTATGATATCTCTCTAAAAATCCATTAGTCTGCGGGTGATATGCAGTAGTTTACATACATTTTTAAATAACTCACTCAGAAAATTTGTGCCTTGATCTGTCAATACTATGTCAGGAATATCATTCTTGCAAATGATGTTTTTAACGAACGCTTTTGCTATAGTCTCTGCTTCCTGGTTCTCTAGCGGAATGGCTTCTGAAAATTTTGAGAGTTCGTCTTGAAAAGTGAGGACGTATTTGTTTCCTGATCCTGTTATCGGCAAGGGGCCTACTATGTCTAGAGCACATTTCTCGAATGGTTTTTGTGCTGTGGTGGTAACAGTCAGAGGTATCCTTGTTTGTGGACTTAATAACTTGTTCTTTTGACATGTTTCACATTTTCGAATATAGTCATTAACATATTTTTTCATACCTATCCAATTGTGGGCTTGCTTGAGGCGTTCATATGTCCGATTTATTTCTTGATGCCCTCCCAGCGGAGCATCGTGATATTCGTATAGAATCTTCCGTTTGTCGCTCTCCGTGTAGACTCTTTTATCGTTCTTTTCCTTCACTTGATTAGTACTGAAATCACAACTAGGTTTTTCTAATAATTTATTGCTTACGTATATCCGGCTCAGCGCATCTGCATTTTGATTGGATTTCCCAGGGCGGTACTTAATTTCAAATTCGTATTCTTCAAGAGTAATTCTCCAGCGCATCAATCTCGAACTTGGATCCTTAACATTGAACATCCACTGTAAGGGTTTGTGGTCCGTGATCACAGTAAATTTCACTTCATACAGGTACGGCCTATAATGTTTGACAGCCCATACTATCGCTAATAGCTCTCGTTCTATTGTTGAGTAATTTAGTTCTGCCTTGTTTAGTTTTCGGCTGGCATATGCGACTGGATGATCCTGGTTTAATTCTCCTTGCGATAAAATTGCAGCTATCGCTGTGTTACTAGCATCTGTTGTTAGTATAAATGGTTTAGAAAAATCTGGAAACTGTAATACAGGATAATTTGTTAAAACATGTTTTAGTTCGCAGAACGATTCTTATTGCTTCTGAGACCATTCAAACTTTATACTATCTTTTAAAAGGTTAGTTAAGGGTGATGATATCTTACTAAAATTTTTGATGAATCTTCGATAGTATCCTGCTAAACCTAGGAATCTTTTCACATCCTTTTCATTTCTGGGTGTTGGAAGTAGTATACTTGTGCTATTCCTGTGACACATTGGACTTTGGACCGTGGTCATCCGCATGTCGAGATTACGGGGTTCCACTTGACCTTGGAAGAGTCTTTCAAGGTCATGGGGTTCCACTTGACCTTGGAAAAGTTTTTCAAGGTCATGGGGTCCGACTTGACCTTGGAAGAGTTTTTCAAGGTCATGGGGTCCGACTTGACCTTGGAAGTGTCTTTTAAGGTCACCAGTTACAAGAAGTGCCCCAGGAGGTGCTGGAGAAGTCGCGGACAGCATCCCCATAGAGACAGCTGAAGAAGGTCAAAGGTCGTTGCCTAAGAGGTTCTAAACAGGCGGTTCCGAGCGCGCTGAATTCAAAAAAGGTCTTAACATTTCGTCTAGAAATGTATGAGCGCGCGAAATTCAAAAATGTCTTAGAGTACACGTAAGGCTAGGCGTATAGTGAAAGCTGTTGCTGGTAACTGGATTATCCTTATGTTATCAATGATACCTCGTACAGTAAAGGCTGGCGCTGATTTCACAGAGTTGACTGCCAGCGCAAACCAGCGTCAGTAACAAGCAACAAGCTTTCACTATACGCCTAGACCGTGTGAATTTCTTTTAACAGGCTGTTATTGTTTCCTTTTCTCCATAATTAGGGTCATTGAATAAAACATAGTTTTTATATTTTTCACATGTGAATTTATTGAACACATAAAAATATACAAATATATCATTTCGCACTTTTTTAGTCGTCTCGACTGATCAGGATAGGTACGGAGAGGGTGGTGAATAAAATAGCGAATAATTTAAAATATTCAATTTTAATTTTTTTAAATATAAAATATAATTTTTTTATTCGTTTTTATTATTTTCTTTTTTGCGGCTGAAAAAACTGCTGAATACATGTTTTTTCTTCCATGATTCCCTGAAGAATCGCATCGCCCCACAAGGAAAGCAGATTTGTTCGTCCTCTTCCGCCTCGCCCCCACATTCGGAACATTTATTTTTTATTGGAATTGGCATTTTCTGTAAAAATAACGCATATGAAAATTATTGAAAATTCTTACATAATGTTAATGATGAAGGACCTTTTTTACTGTTGGTAGTTTGTTAAATCTTCTTTACAGTTTCCAAACTGAGATGAGATTAACTTCTTGTGATCATTCCATGTTCCAATTTCCATTCATTGTAATGCAATGTTTTTTTTTTGCAATGTTTCAAATATTGTTGTTGAATACATCGAATGTAATTGAAACTCAATACAGTCAATAAAATGACACATCGGAAATTTGATATAGACATGTTATATCAAAATAATATTTTTGATAAATTAATAAAACTTGAGAAGAAGATTATTAAATATAACCCCATGGAACAGTATCCGTTGTGATGTAATTTACTATTCTTTTGTCATCATTTGGACTTAAAACCACCTTGTTTTGCCCTATCGTGTAAACGTCATGTTTGAAAGATCTAATAGAATTTTGTTCATTGCTGAAAACGGTATTATTGAATAAACATTCATAATAATTTTAAAATGATATATGTTTTAAGGAAGTGGTTTTAATTCCCTTTGCTTTTTTTGTAATTTTTTCATTCGTCCCATCCTCATTCAATACTTTTAAAGCATACATCTTAGATCTTAGACCGATAAATTCAGTCATAAGTTTACCTGAATTTTCATCTTTCATAAGACCTAAGACTTTTTTATTTTTTAAAGGTATATTATATGTATTGTTAGGAGGATATTCAGAAGTATCAAATTTTTCAATGTCTAATCTTATATGTTTATAAATATCATCATCGAAAAAATGATATATAAACGAATCCGTATCTGAATATAATAATTTAACTTTATCTTGAAATTTTTCTTTAATGTAGTTATAATGAAAGTCGTACATTATAATTTTGGAAAGATCTAAAATGGTAAAACCTACAAATATGGGTTTGTTAAATTTAATATTTAATCTTCTAAGTTCAATGATAACTAAATCTTTATCAAATATTGTGAGATTGTAAAAATTCGGTCGTGCAATTAATGCTCTTGCGCCTATTCTACCCTCCCACTTAGTAACCAGTTTCATATCTCGATACTTCCGCACATTCTCCATCGTTTTTCCAAAAACCGCATTATTTAAAAGTTTATAAAAATTTTTTTCGAATTCATTTTTTGATTGCTGTCTAAGCTTTGTAGTTAGCTCTATGTATGACTTCATCCAGCAAGATTGTCTGAATTTTAGTATTCTATGAATTTTACTCAATTTTAAACCTAATTTTAAAGCCTGTTTTAAATTACGATAGTGAATTATATATTTCTTTTTATCGTAAAGTGTAGTCAGCAATTTAGGATTTTTTTGTGTTGATATTGGTGGCACCATACTTTGCGGACATAAAGGCAAATCTTTATGTGCCTCAAATAGTTCTTGTGGGTAATCAAGATCCACTTCCAATATGTAACCGTATTCTGAATCATCAGGCACAGTATGAATGTTCACTGAATAAATCTCTTCAACCCACTCAAAATCACCTGTGGGCAAGGGCATGGACATAGCTACCCCATAGAGATTGTTCACGTCAAAATACATAAGAAATGAAGATGGTTTCTGAGGATCATAATCATTACCCATGTATTTATTGTTTGCTTTGCCATAACGATTCGAACATTGTGATATACCACCTCTAATACCTGATTCAATGAACAAAATCATATCAATATCTGTTAATAATTCCAATTTAACATTTGAAATTTTCAAACAACAATCATAAGCAAGACCGGGTGCTGTATAATAATGAAGAGCGTCTAATTTGTATGTTTTAAGACAGGTCTCTCTAAAATTTTCGAATACATCAGCCAGAAGTAAAACATCTGTTTTAAGATAGAGCTCAGCATATTCTTGTAAATTTTGAATTTTAAAATTTTGCCAAACTTTAATAGCGTGTTTGTAATCTTCCTCGGTTATGTCATTATCATTTAGATTGCTGTAAAAATTTTGAATTGTTGGTAGCTCGGTTTCTTTCAATTTATCCCAACTATCTAAATAATCATATGGGAAAACACCTTTTCTTTGCAACAGTTCAAATTCAGACATGTTTGAACTATGAGCTAAAGTGATAGTTTTAGATTCCTTTTCTAAATATGAGCTTAATTTATCAAGACTGCTAGCCATAAATCGAAATGAATCCAAAAATCTAAAATGAACTTTTGTATCATGAATTTCTTTCGTGAATGAAATATATTTTTCTTTGGTGACTGGTAGTAATTTCATTGCACCCTGTATTTCAGTACTCAACGCTTTTATGATAAAATGACTATCATAACCAGATAAATTATGGAATATTACTGGTACAGTATATGCATATGTATCTTTATAATTTAAGTTACAGTGATTGTGAGCAGGTCCTCTATATTCACCACTGAAATGGTTATGATCTTTGATCTTTATTTGATGTTGAGCAATGGGTTCGCTACATATATGACAATGGGTGGATCTATTGTGTTCTTGTTCCTGAAGGTTGTTTAATGCTTTCATAGGTTTAGGATTAGAAAAAAAATATCTAATTTAAAAGCAATTTCTTGTAATTTAAAAACAAACCATTTGATACAATCCTCTCCGGTATATAATTCAAATTTTGATAAATTTTTATCATGTTCACATTTTAAATAAAAAGCGATACTAAATGGAACATGTTTTTGATATTTATATGTTCGTTCAGTCGGTTCAGGATCTTTGTATTTCTCTAGAATACTTTCCATATCTGCATATATTACAAAAGGTATTTTTTCAGCATTTTTATAATTTTTAAATTTGATTATTTTTTCATCTTTAGACGGTAAAGTGATTCTAGATTTATTCATTTGTTTACAAGTAAACATATGCGCATTTAATCTTAATTTACTTGAAAAATGGTTTAAACATCTGTCACAGAAGTAGTTCGTATGACCCCTATTACCAATTTGAGCATTTAACAACCCTGATAAATTTTGAATTAAAGCAAAGTGGTAAATTATTTCCGATTTAATTTCATCTATATCTAGACCATCAGTTAAATGATCATTACTATCATTATTATTATTATAATTTGAGGAACGTAACATTAACAAGTTAATTTTTTGCAAAAAATCATTTTCGCTTAAATATACTGGTACAATATGCATTATTTGTTTTTTCTCATCAGGTTGCAAAGTAAAAATGTTTATAGATAGATTATTCATTTTTTCAAATATTGGAACATCTGTAATTTGAATAGGAAAATTAATCCCATCATATTTTAAAACTGAGCTAAAATGAGGATATGAACTGACTCGACACGGATTTTGCCGATGAGGATCACAAGGATGAAGAGCAGCTGTTACACACCATAAAAAACAAAACATATCTGAATTTTGAATATTTAAAACAGCTTTGCTATTTTGAATTTTTCTAGGCATTTGAATGAAACTTGATTTTTTTTTCCCGCTTATTCTTATAGGATCACAATAATTAATATTTACTTTTAGTTCTAAAATTTCAAGTAATGCTAAACCTGATCCCATTTCCTGAAATTCTTCTAATTTTGTTAACAATTTATCTTTAATATTAATTTCATAAAAAATTTTTAAATTTGTACCTCGACTAATTTCTTTATTACTTGTCACAAAATGTTTAATAGACGTTTCTTCCGTTTGCGGTTTTATAAAGTTACCAACAAACACGACGTTTACTTTCAATAATGCCTGTTTTTTTTAAATTTTATTAATGTGAATAGCGAAAACTTTATACGATTTATTAAAAAAATCTACTGGATCTTTAATTTTCAAATTTATTATGGCTCCAGTTTGAACTCTACTTTGGAAACATGATTCAATATTACACCACATTAATTCTTTTTTATTATTTTCATTTTTTTTTACCCTTATTTTTTCTCTAAAAGTTTTAAATAAGGTCAAACATGATTCTAATTTTAATTTTGTTGGATGATTTTGACTTGTTTCTTTCAATGTATTTCTAATCAAGCGAATATTTCTATTTATGAGTTTACCCCATTTATTATAATCTTCTTCGGTTTTTATTAACTTACCAGCCCTTTCAACAATTTTCATCATTTTATTGGCCAATGTTGTGATATCCATTACTTTATTCTGGATAATGCTTTAAGAATAATATGAATTAGTGAAATGAGAATTGATTTATCGTTAAAATACTAAATATTATATATATATATATATATTTAAAAAACTCAATTTGAAATATTTTTAAAATTATGACATTTTATACATGTATTTAACATAAATACTAAATATAAATTTTGATTGCATGTTATGCATTTGTGTGTATTTTTTATTAATTCATAATTTAATATATATTCAGAATATGACATTGTTTTATGAATGCTTTGTTGTAAAAAATGGTCCATCTCATCCGGATTTATACAGTTGAAACAAAGAGGGTCAGTAAAATTAATAGTGTCTAAAAGATGATTAGTGATGATGCAGACACGTTGATCTGTTCCAAAATAACATTTTTGTTCTTGTAAATCGCTAGTGTTATCCGAATCACTATTGTAATTGCTATGAATATCTTGTATTCGTTCTTCAATTATGCGTTGTTGATTTTGTTCATTCCATAACATCACCATTTCTTCTTCATTATCACTTGATTCGGAATCACTCATATCTATATACCAATTATAAATTAGATTTCATGTACTTATTTCAAATACAAGCTTTGACTTAATTAAAATAACTCGCTGTCACTATCACTGTCTAAAATTTCATTACAATATAAAAAATTGTAACAGAATGAACAATTAGAAGAATTATTCCAAATAAATAACTGAATTTCACAAAAATAGCAATAATTGGATTTATTTAACAAAATTTGAGGTATATCCTCATCCAGTACTGTTTGATGTTCCTTTCCAATTGGTGTTATATAATTAGTATTTTGAAGGGGGGTAGATGGAACAATTTCATTATTAGACAACCATACAGTATTAAAACAAAAAAAGTCTGTAATTTCCACATCCCAACATTTATAAATACAATTTTTACAAACGTAACGTGTGTAAAAAACATCCACACATAAATAGGAAATAATTTTATATTTCTCCTGATAATAAATGTGGTTTTCATTATCTGCATTAAAAAGATAATATAAATTTATAAGAAATCTTTCATTACAATTAGTTAAATAATCGTGAGCTATTTTATAAGTTAAAGCTTTGTCATCAATTAAATTTTTAAAAATTCTTGACTGTAAGTCTATTGCTATGATTGATATTAATGATGAATCAATGTCTAAATACATGGGTGATGTATAGGTATTTTGATTTTCATAACTATTTTTAATTTTATAAATATTCTTTATGTAACACACTAAAATAAAAAATATATAATATTTAGTATGGAAAATAACGATAAATTAAAATATACTTACTCTTAAATATTTCAACGTAACGTACTCGTAACAACGTAAATATATTCAATGGAATAAATCTGTTAATTAATGATTGAAAATACTTGCAAGTGCATTTATATACCTAAAGATATCTATTGACGTCACAATATAATTACACGGCAATTAAAATAATTACTGTGATAAATATGTACTATTTTTGAAAAACATGAAATGCAATAAAAATTATGCATGATAGGTAATTTTTATTGCATTGTCATGTCTTTCAAAAATAACTACTGTGATAAATAAATATTATTTTTGAAAGACATGACAATGCAATAAAAATTATGCATGACATGGAAAATTTTTTAGTTTTATGTACCTAATTAAAAATAATTACTGTGATAACTAAGTATTACTTTGAAAAATAATTACTGTGATAACTAAGTATTACTTTGAAAAATAATAACATGAAAACGCTATAACAATTATGTATGATAAAGCAAAATTTTTAGCTATAGAAAGTCTCAAATTTAAAACAAAATTTAATAGTAACATCAGCGTTCAACAATGGCGACTGTGCCCAGTACAATAATCGTAGTCAGCAAAGATCCTGCAGCTCTCCCGATAAATATGCTATGTGTTATAGCAAAACAGTTATTCAGGTAAGTTTTTTTTTTTTTTTTAAAATACTATCTCCATTCCACAATAAGTGAGCTGTTTTCATTTTTATTGAAATTTATTGAACTTCACTTAAACCACTGGTTAATTTGTTTAGTTTATAATTGTACTTAATTAATGTGTAGTTGTATCAGAATATTTCCTTAAAAATGTTTCCATTTTTGAAGTTCTTAATTTTTTTTTTTTTTTTTTCATAGCTCACTTATTTTGGAATTTTTAAATAGGTTTAATAGCTCACTTATTGTGGAACGGTGGTAGTATTAATTAATATTTCATGTTGTTAAATATTTTTATAGATATGGAGTAAAGGAATTTAAACAATACGAAAACAAACTTTCGATCAGGTTAACCTACACACCACGGCTTGACAGACTGAATGAAAAATTTGGGAATCTACCAGTGAAATATTTAACGGTGTGTGTCGCTAACGATGAGGAGTTGACACTATTGGAAGCCGCTCTCCGGAGGTTCACCTTCGGGGCGTCCACCCCTGATGAGGTCCTCGATGAGGCAGAGATAGCGACCACATTACTACCACCTCTATCAGCACCGGTGCAGAGGAACGGGGGAAGGAAGCGACCAATAGCGGCAGTAGCAGGAGCATCAACCTCAAAAGAACGGGTCAAGAAAAAAACTGTTTGAAGAAACTTTTGGGGAGGAATATATTGAAGAAATTATGGACTAAATATTAATGAATACTTTGTTTTTATTTTTCTTTCCTTACAATATAATTACAATTGTAACAATACATAATAAATAATATACAGTTAACAATTTTTTTATTTAAACTTAATTGTTGCCATAGATTCATTTCCACCTTGGGCGACATTCATTTCAAAATTTTTTAATTTACGTTTTAAAATTTTGTTATTATTAAGTTCTGAAAATATTATTCCATCTTTATTTTTGGTATCTGGTAAATTGGTATCTAGCGAATTATTTAAATTTTTAACGTCTTGAAATATTAATGCGTCTTCATTTATCAGATCCTCATTGAAGCTAAATTTACTTGAACCTGAACCTTCCATTCGATTGTTAGTAAACTGAATAATATTCTGTGGTTCATTCAATTTTTTATTATGAATTTTGGTGGTACTTTCAACATTTTCAGCATCGCTATCAATGTTAAATTTATGTTCAAAATCGCTAGATGTACTCGATTCTATTGGTATATTCCCCACATCAAGACCATTAATAAATGGACCTAGCGAATTATTTAAATTTTTAACGTCTTGAAATATTAATGCGTCTTCATTAATCAGATCCTCATTGAAGCTAAATTTAATTAAACCTGAACCTTCCATTCGATTGTTAGTAAACTGAATAATATTCTGTGGTTCATTCAATTTTTTATTATGAATTTTGGTGGTACTTTCAACATTTTTAGCATCGATATCAATGTTAAATTTATGTTCAAAATCGCTAGATGTACTCGATTCTATTGGTATATTCCCCACATCAAGTCCATTAATAAATGGACAATTTGCTGACCAGTACCAATGCTCTTTTGAAGGGTTGTGCCCATCTTTCCAACGACCAATTTCAATTCTGCAGAAATGGCAGCGAACAGTGTCCTCCACGTTGTAATAATAAAATCCGTATCTTGCTAAATCGCGTGGATGTACATAATCACAAGGCCAATTTTCAAACGTCTTAAGTCTGTTTTCTTCGTTTTTCATTTTTACCTTTCTTGTTTCACGGTTGTCATGACAAGTTATCCGCCACAACTAATTCAAGAAATATGCTCATTGCGTCTCTTATATACAACTCCCCACCAGAATTTTATTTATCGATAAAATATTGTAAGGAACATGGTGATTTAAAATGAAAAGTTATTTTAATGTTAATAAATATTTATTAATTTAAAAATTGATATAATTAATACATAAAAATATACATATTATTGTCTTATATTACACTGTAAACAATCCTTCCTCAATGGATTGGAAAAACCAACAACATCTTCGTTTTCACCACTCCATTTATTGTAATGGGTGTGGCAGCACAAATATTGTTGAAACCGTGTATCATTCCTCCAAGATACTGGAAATTTATTCCACTGTTCTTTGATTTGATTTTCCGCAAACACCATAATAAATTCCATGGGAAGTTGGGCTATTTCTTCGGCATCCATAAAATTCAATACACCACCATGAATTTGATATTTTTTGAAAGCATTATATTTATTAAATGTATTTTTAAACCATTTCAATAATGCTTTAACATTACGAACAGCACAATTATTAATATGTAAATTGCAATAGTCTGTTTGAAGAGGTTCATGAATCTCGGCTAATTTTGGACACCCTAAATTTTCTAGATTTATTATTTTTTTGTCTATATAATTTTGCAGCCATTGCACTTTCTCCAACCCTTTCACGTATACATTTTCAATTTCAACACCATCTAATAAATCCTTGAGTGTTGCAGGAAAGTTGATATATGACTCGTTTCCAGAACACCATTCCAAATTGTGATATTTTTTCGTAAGCCATCGGGCATTGTACTGGTCTTCAGAACTCAGATCAGACCACGGACATGGTGGCTTAAATATTTTTGAAATACAAATATCACTTTTCACATCAACAACAGCGAGTTCTTTACAAATAAATTCATTATTTTTCGCTATTTTGAACCCCTGTAAATCAACTATCATGGAACTCATGATGATGTCAGGAAGCGTAGAAGCAACAGATTGAACACCGGTTTTACTCCACATTGCTTTTATGTATCCAACTGTTTTGATTATTATCAAACCCCAACCACTTTACAAACACCATATCACCTTTTCGTTTAAGCACTTTTTCAACCAAGTACAAATCAGAATGTTTCACTTTTTGCAATTCTTCGTTGTAAAATCCCCCCTGTATTGGTTGATCTGTAAAATCTTTCAGGATATATGTGGTAGGGTTTGTTAAACATATCTTTGAGATGATGAATATTTCGTTTGACCAGTTTGGTGTGTAACCCTTTTCAAATTCACTACGATATTTGCTTATACGTACATGGTCACCAACTCTGTATTTTGACTTTATATCGGCAATTTTAATACGATTATAAGAGGTATTCAACACCTGTTTTTCAATCTTTTTTGTAACATCAATCGGTCTCATATTAATCGTGCTATGCTTCCTCATATTATACTTCAACACAATATCTTGCAATAATTTCAACCATTTGTATGTCCCCTGAAAGCTAAACTCCTTCCACATGAGTGATTTAAGCGAACGGTTTACACGCTCCACAATACTCGCTTTCTTGCTACTAAATGTTGAGTAATGGTTAATCTTGTATTTTTCCATTAATTTTTTAAACTCTTTGTTATAAAATTCTTTACCCATATCAGTTTGTAGATTTTTAGGGATTCGATTATTACTAGAAAAAATTTTTTGCATTGTTTTAGACACGTCAACTCCTGATTTACTTTTAACTGGTTCAGCCCACACATATTTTGAAAATGTATCGATCACCACTAGTATGTATCGATATCCTTTATTTTGTTGCGCATACGGGAGCATTTCTACCAAATCTGCTTGAAATGTTTCATCTAAACCTTTAATGATAACTTTTCTCCGTTTAAAATTAATCCTTGCAGATCTATGTAATTCATTAACAACATCACGTTTTGCTTTAGACATGTTCAATCATTCAACGGCTGCTGTTGTTGTTGTTGTTGTTGTTGTTGTTGTTGTTGTAGCAGAATCGAGAGCTGACTGGACGCTCTTGCTTGAAGTATCTTCTATTTCAGGTTTCGGCATCTTCAACTCTTCAACTACCCTTTTCACTATTGATATTACACGTTTCAATACGATATTAATACCATCCACCTCCTTTTGAATCCGATCATTTAATTTAATTGCTGTAGAATCCAATTCCTGCCTCATATATTTTTTATTTACAGCATCATCTTCATTCATAGGATCACCAACGTTTGCTAGTCGCCTGCTGTTGAAATTATATGCATCATCATCATCATCATCATCATCATAATGGCGGTATTTTGTTGCATGATGTCCAAACTTATTGATGGGCATTTTGATACTGATTTTATTGAATAATGTTGGCTTCTTTTAACTCTTCGATAATTGATACAATTTCATTATTATGATTGTTGTTACCAGCTACTTGGGATGCAATTAAAAGCTTCAATCTATCAACTAGCTCGTTTGGATCATCCCAGTGTACATATTCCACAGGATTATTACTATAATTCATAAGTAATCCTCCCCCATGCAAACCTGTCACAACCTGTCTTTTAGAAACCCGTCTAGGTGTTGATGTAGTTCGTGTTAGTAACGGTTTAATAATTGTTCTATATTTTAGTGAGCGATTCCCACGCACCTGCTCATCAGGATCATAATTCCTTTTATGAACATTAAATCTTTCTAGTATATCACGATAATTGGCATTGTCAACTTTAGTATAACCTGAAGGTTTACTTTTAAATAATAGTTCATACAGACCAGGGGTGCCACTATATTTTATATTATTTATAACTATATCTTTATCAACAAATTCAACATCAGCATTAGCAATTTTAAATTTGTTACTAATCGGGTTAAAGTTTATACCGGTTGTATGATCAAATTTAGTACCCTCATGTGTTATCATTTCTTCAATGTATTGACGTGGTAGTGGGTGATACTGTGCAAGATATTCTTCCCATGCTTCCTCAGACATTGATTTAGCCACCATATTTGATAAATAACTATAATCAATATCTCGATCTTCTTCTTCTTCTTCTTCCATGGTTGGTGCATTCTGCGCTATTACGCTACTCTCGAGAAATGAGGGAATTTCCCGATCGGTTGTTGTACTAGCATCTAAAAAATTTGGTATTGATTTGGAGGGTTTTTCGATGTTTGAAGAGGAATGTTTTTCAATTTTTGGTTCACTTTTCAAATTTTCTTCTCGATTTTCTTCTTGTTTAATCGCACTAACATCATATAACTTACTCGATAGTTCTTTCAGTTGTTTTGTGACTGGCTCATATGATTTCTCAAGCTGGCTTTCCTGCTCTTTAGCACCCTCTTTTAGGGCTTGCAGTTTTCGTTTAACCGTTTTACGGGTTTTTACCAACCTCTCTTTTAGTTTTTTATCCATACTACTTAAACAGGTTAAAAGCAACTAAACAGAGCTATCTTTTTCACCTATTCTATTTTATTACTGGAAAAAATTTGCTCGACACCCCGAAACAACTAAAAATATGCTAAAAACAGGTCAAAAATAGGTAAAAAGCAACTGAACAGAGCTGTTTTCCCCACCGAATCTATTTTATTACTGGAAACAATCTGCTCCATCCGAATTATTTATCCAATATTAAAAACTTATCAAAACCTTTTCTGTAGCGACCTCTATTCAAAGCACTTTCTTTATTAATTAACAAAAAACCATAATTGTCACGCCAACAAAACGAACACATGTCTCTGAATTCATTGTAATTCATATCTGTTCCCACGTGATCCGTGTACGCATGTTTCAAATTCATTTCATCTTGTTTGAAAAGAATGATTAAATTTGAATTATCACGAATGAGTTGTTTTGGAATTTTTGAATATGTCTGGGCGAGGTAGAAACAATCAACCAGAAAATGTCGCCCCATGGAAAAATACTGACGTACTACGTCCTGTTTGCTTGTCATAATATCATCAAATATAAAAACAGTATTACATTTTGCATGAGCAGGTGATACAATTTTTTCACTACTGCTATATGCCTTAAACGTAATACCATTTATTGGTTTCAACAGCTGTTCCAGATACTTATACTTGGGTTGATACAGAGACTTGGAATAAACATTAACGTTTTCAAAACGTAAACCATTTGGATGTTCAATTAATGCAACGATTAAATTTGTTTTCCCACAACCACTCGGACCAGAAATCAAACATCTAACGATTGAAGGTAGTAAGGTACTATGCCTTTGTTTTTTTTTACATTCAATATCACAATTTACAACGTTTAAGGTTTGGGAGTGTTTTACTACACGCATGGTGGTTGTTGAAAGAAAACTGATAAATATTTCAACATTTTTATTTATTTAATCATTTGTAATGTATGTGCAGAGGGGCAAGCATCGCAAACAGGGTGCGGGTTTCTTAAATACTTTAATAAACAAACTTCCAGTTGAACTTCATATCCCAGGATATAGATATTGCGGTCCTGGTACCCGTTTAGAGAAAAGATTATTGCGTGGGGATCCTGGAATAAATAAATTAGACACGGCTTGCAAACAACACGACATCGCCTATAATCTAAGTGAAAAAATTGAAGATCGACACGAAGCAGATCGTATTCTAGCTGAGGAGGCATCTCAACGTCTCAAATTATCAGACGCATCAATAGGTGAAAAAATTGCAGCGCTCGGAGTAAAAACAGCGATGAAGGCAAAAGTGAAGTTAGGCATGGGCATGGATAACAAACAATCCACGATTAAGCGTAAGACTAGGAAACGAAAAAGTCAGGGAGTGATGCCCTTTCGTGATGTTGTGAAACGGGCTCGTACTGCCATCAGAAAAAATAAACCTGAAAACATAGAGAAAGCAGCTCAAGTAGCATTCCGCTCAATCAAACAAATCAAGAGAAAAATTGGAACACCACGTGTAATATCACTACCAAAATCTGGTGGATTTCTCCCCTTGATTCCTCTTTTTGCAGGGCTTAGTGCACTAGGAGCCTTAGGAGGTGGTGCGGCGGGAATTGCAAAGGCTGTCGGCGATGCCCGTACCGCATCTGAACAATTGAAAGAAAGTCAGAGACACAACAAAACGTTAGAGGCGATAGCTATGGGTAAAGGATTGTACTTGCGACCGCATAAAAAAGGTTATGGAATGTATTTGAGAGCTCCATGTAAATCAAAAAACTGTTAATAGAGTTACCAGAACGTGCACTCACCGACATAGATATAAGCAAATTTGCAAAAAAAATTAAATTGCCATATTTTCGCGGGGTCTTTTCTCGAAATGAACTACCCATAAAAGTAAATAAAAATGAAATGGGTGTTATAAATTTGGATGATGCTAACCATCCTGGTTCACATTGGGTGTGTTATAAAAAATATAAAAATGTGGCTATATATTTTGACAGTTTTGGTAACTTAAAACCTCCGATTGAATTAGTGAAATATCTTAAAAGTAATAATGATTGCGACATCATTAGATATAATCATGATGTGCATCAAACTTACAATGATATAAATTGTGGTCACTTATGTTTAAAATTTCTATATGAAAACAGATAAAATATATATGCAAAGGTGATAACATGTTAGTTATCTTAAAGAAGCCATGTCATATACGTTCACTCTCACAGGACGCAGCTCTATCTTAACCGCAGATATTAATCCCGCTATTGATTTAGATATTGAAGAGGGTATCAATAATTGTTTCTATTTCGGTGACAAAAAATGTGAATTACCGACAGGATCATATGAAGTGAAGGATATAAAAACATACTTGAACAGGTTTATTAAAAAACTGAATGAGGATGCTCAGGGTGGGAAAGAAACATTAATAATAAAAGCGAACAGAAGTACTTTGAAATGTGAAATATTAGCAAGTCAAGATATTGATTTCACTAGAAATGATACCTTCAGAGATTTATTGGGGTATAAATCCAATCTTCTTAAAGCTAGTGAGGTACATATAGCTGATTATCCAATAAATATTCTCAAAGTAAACGCTATATGTATTATGTGCAATTTGATATCAGGATCATATAATAATAATGAACAAACGCATATTATTCATGAATTTTTCCCGAATGTTGAACCTGGTGAAAAAATTATTGAAAGCCCACAAAATACAATTTACATGCCGATAAACACACGTAGTGTAAGATCGATTATCGTACATATACAAGATCAAGATGGCAATTTAATCAATTTCAGAGGTGAAGTCATTACGTTAAGACTACATCTGAAGAACGTAGCTAACAATGGTCATTAAATACAATCAACCCACTATCCGCACGGTATTAAATAAACCTTATGAGTTTAAAAAAACCAGTTCGTTAAGGACTGTCAAACAGTTAACGTTGGATAATCAGAAGTTTCTGCAATCGCTTGGACTTCAAATTAAGATTTAAAAATTGGTGGCAAGAAAAAAACGAAGAAGAAGAATAAATTCTCTCTAGTAGTTATTTGGATTAGGATTATAATCACTACAGTTTTCAAGTGTACTAGGAAAAATGGATTATAATATTTTAAATGTAACAGAGCGTGCTCTAGAAGATAATTCTATTGTTAACGCAGAGAAACACACTCATCAGCCATACTCATCAACCACTTTTAACAATAATGATGAGATCCGGATCCCGATCCCCCAGCAGGATACTTATACTCTACCGTGGAACAGTTTAATATACATAGAAGGTAGAGTGACTAAGGTAGATGGAACACCTTCAACCAACGTAAAATTTACAAATAATGGTATTGCATTTTTGTTTGATGAAATTCGCTATGAAGTGAACGGGGTTGTAATTGATAGGGTTCGAAATCCGGGTATTACAACCACTATGAAATCGCTTGTTTCATGTAACCAGAATGAAAGTAAGGCGTTGAAAAACGCTGGCTGGTATGGATGTTCAGAGACTGCTGATTCGCTAATAGATGAAAAGGGTTACTTCAATGTATGTATACCACTAAGAATGTTGCTGGGTTTTGCTGAGGATTTCCGAAAAATTATAATGAACTTACGTCAAGAGTTGGTTCTCATACGCAGCAACACGGATAATAATGCTCTGAAAAATTCTGATGCTACAGAAAAAATAAAACTTGAACTAAATAAAGTTCAGTGGAAGATTCCACACATATCAGTGGCAGATGCGGAACGCTTAATGTTGTTGAATTTACTTAATGCTAATGCTGAACTACAATTAACGTTCAGAAGTTGGGAGTTGATAGAGTATCCCGTTTTGCAAGAAACTCAACATCATACCTGGGCGGTTAAAACTACCTCTCAACTTGAAAAACCTCGATTTATCATTTTCGGGTTACAGACAAATGTTAAAAATGATCTGGGTAAAAGTATGAGTATATTTAACCATTGTCATTTAACTAATATAAAATTATATTTAAATTCTGAAATATATCCATATGATAATTTAAATTTGAACTTTAAGCAAAATTGTTATGCAATGTTATATGATATGTATGCACAGTTTCAATCATCGTATTACGGTCGAGATAATGGGCCAATAATGTCACCAGATGATTTTAAAAGATTCGCCCCATTAGCGGTTCTTGACTGTACTCATCAGAATGAAGTGTTAAAATCTGGAGCTGTAGAAGTTCGTCTGGAATTTGAAACTGGTGAAAACATGCCTGCGAATACTACTGCATATTGTCTAATTTTACATGATAAAATTGTTAAATATTCTCCTACAACCAGTATTGTACGTGTATTGTAATTTTCTTATAATATGTATACTTTAAAATATGATAAAAGTGTGTAATGATATATTTGTATATTTTTATGTTTTCAATAAATTCACATGTGAAAAATATAAAAACTATGTTTTATTCAATGACCCTAATTATGCAGAAAAGGAAAAAATAAGAGCCTGTTAAAAGCAGTTCACATGGTCTGTAAAATTTTCCTACGTAACACCTTTTAGAATTTTGTGAGCTCTTACACCCCTGTCATCTCCGCAACCATCTTAACACCATGATAGCACTACCTTTTCCTCCTATTTTCTCATAAACTTCTTCAACTCTCAGGGAACCACCTGTTTAGAACCTCTTAGGCAACGACCTTTGACCTTCTTCAGCTGTCTCTATGGGGATGCTGTCCGCGACTTCTCCAGCACCTCCTGGGGCACTTCTTGTAACTGGTGACCTTAAAAGACACTTCCAAGGTCAAGTCGGACCCCATGACCTTGAAAAACTCTTCCAAGGTCAAGTCGGACCCCATGACCTTGAAAAACTCTTCCAAGGTCAAGTGGAACCCCATGACCTTGAAAGACTCTTCCAAGGTCAAGTGGAACCCCGTAATCTCGACATGCGGATGACCACGGTCCAAAGTCCAATGTGTCACAGGAATAGCACAAGTATACTACTGTTGGAAAATTTACTACTGCTTCCACCTTCTTGGGATCTGGCTTAATTCCTTGCTCAGTGATGACATGTCCTAGATATGTAACCCCTTTTCTTAAAAACTCACATTTACCCGGCTGTAATTTAAGATTGTATGATCTTAATCGTTCAAATAACTCTTCGAGCTTCGTTAAATGTGTTTTTAGATTAGTGGAATATACGACTACATCATCCAAATAAACAAACATTTTTAAACCTTGTAGTCCACTTAATACTGTATTCATCAATCTTTGCAGGGTTGCGGGTGCACCTTTAAGACCCATCGCCATTCTGGTGAACTCGTAATGACCTAATGAAGGGCTGAATGCTGTTTTTTCTTTGTCTTCTGGAGCCATAGGTATCTGATAAAATGCACTTTTCAGATCTATTACACTAAAATATTGACTTTTGCCCAGCTGGTCTAATATTTCCGTAATATTCGGCAGTGGATAAGCATATCCAATAGTAACGTCATTTAATTTCCTGAAATCAACAACAATTCTCCATTTTACTTTACCCGATGCATCTTCCTTCTTAGGTACGACTAGTAGAGGAGCGTTCCATGGACTCTTGCTTGGTTCAATTAAATTATTTTCCAGCATTTCCTCGATTTGTTTGTTGATTTCCTTTTTGTGTTTTTCAGATAACCTGTAAGGCTTAACATATATTGGATTTGAGTTAGGCTTCGTGTTTATTTTATGTGAAACGGCCGGAGTTGCTGATAATTTGTCGCCTGGAAGAGTAAAAATATCATTAAAATTTTCACACAATTGAAAAATCATTTCCCTTTCTTCCTCGTTCAGGTGATCAGATCTTATCATTTCCTTTAATCTGGATTTTCTTGATATGTCATAAGTCACATTTCCTTGACTTATCTTTGCAATGTCTATAATAGTATGAACTGGCTCAAGTTGCACCTGAGGTATGTTGATAGCAACATCTGTTTCATTCATGTTAACTATGCTGACAGGACAATTTGATTTTACTGACCTAGTCAAACAATGGCCTAAAAAGACTCCGTCTTGAATTTGCTGCGCTTCGCAAATTCCTTTATCGCTGACTTGAACTTTGGCGCAGACAATTACCTCGCTCCTAGCTGGTAATGTGAAACATTCTGCTTCGCTGTAAAAATCCCGTGCAACATTGCCAAATTGATTTTTTTTTCATTTTATAATCTATGATTGCCTTATGTTTGACATAGAAATCTCTTCCTAGTATTCCATGACATTCTAGCGATATATTGTCGTCAACAATATGGAAATCGTGTATTATGGAGCTGTCTCTTGTTTTAATTTGTGCACGATTGATACCTAAGGTTTTAACATAAGAATTAGTAATACCTTTTAATATCAACGTGTTTCCTTGATAAATTATAGACTCGTCCTTGAGTCTGGAAAATTTCAGCATACTTATATCCGTTCCATTATCTATTAATAATTTGGTCATCGTTTGATTTGTAGAATCCAGTTGAATTAATATGAATTTGTTTTCTCCGTTCTTGTTACAGCCATTCTCATGTTGCGGGCTGTTGCCGGCTGGCTGTAAGCTGCCGACGACCCGTTGGCGTTTCCCGAATTTTGACCATCTCTAACTTTCTCTTCTTCGTGTCTTCGGCTATTGGCTAATCGTTTCCTACATTCCGAGATATCATGTCCTCGATATTTACAGTATTTGCAAATAATGTAATAAATTTTTGCAGGAAACGTTACCTTTTTCAAGTGACACTCTGATGCCTTGTGACCGGGTTTTGAACAGTTGAAACACGTTAATTTTGGAATTTCTCGTTCCGTTTTCTGCCTATTCATTTCACTTAATGTCTCCTCGGTTCTGGCTACTTCTATGGCTTCTTCTAAGGTTTGGCAATTACGTATTTTCGTATATATTTTCACTGGACTTTTTAAACCTTCCACAAATAAATGAAGTGCTTGCTTCTTATTAAATTCAATTAACGATCTTGATGCTTCTGCGGACTGCCCTTCACATGAAGATAAGACTAAACTATGTAAAATCCCTTCGATTCTGTTGGCATATTGTAAGACCTCTTCGCTATTCAATTGTCTGCATGAATTCAGTTCACTTTGCAATTGGACAATTGACTTTTTGTCAGTACAGAACTCCTTGAGAGTTATTTTTAATTCCTCGAAATTTTTAATATCTCTGTACTGTGTTAAGCTGTACGCCCTTTTCTTTAACATTAACTTTATTAAATTAAAAAGTATAGGTTTACTCACAGGTTCTATCATTGTTAGTGCAGTCTCGCAGGCATTTATGAATTCGGATAATCTATTTGCTGTACCATCGTATTCCGGTATGATGTTGAAAATTTCGTTTACTTTGAAGTACGCCATTTATTTTAGTTCCTGGGTCTCTGATACACTTTTGGATCTTGTTGTTGGTTGTTCGTAGTTCTTGACAATTGTTTTCTTATCGCTCATCTAAACCAAGGGTTAATGTGAAGGAAGGATTAGTACTTACAGGAAGGAGTGCAGTAGTTTGATCTCTTCTGATATCTTCTCGATAACGTACGCCGACTTCAGTAGTCGTGGTAATTCAAAAGTTGTGGCACTAAGTTTTTTTTTTTTTTTTTACACACTGATTCAAATGTTTAACAAAGTACAAAATAATCGCTGCCACCAGAAATGTTGTATCCCGAAGGATAGTGAGAAGACCGAGATTCAACTAAGACTGATTTATTTCTAATATAATACAATATTTATACATATTTACAATTGTATGAGTTGCATTATTTGTAATTGGTAATTGAGAATGCGTAGTATGCATTTATTGAGGAAATGTCGCAGTATAGAGCTCATTGTCACATAAGGAATGTGCTAAAGCAAGCTGAAAAGGTACAATGAACTACAATTGCAATACTATGAATTGACAGGTGTCGCTGATTGTTACTTTTGCACAAAGAAGAGCGAGATATTATTTTATTTTTTAGTTAGGTTATAAATGTTTGAGTGGTGAGAGGTGATTTTTGGTAGTGAAAAATATTTTGGGTGAATATGTGATTGTTTAAGGTAAGATTATTGTGGCGCCCGCACCGTTCCGGTTCGAAAGAGAAAGGTGCCGGACGTCAACATGGGCAACGAAAAAGATTTGTGTGACCCCCCCGCACGTGACGGGAATTAAAGAACCGTACAGGAGGCGTAAGGTGGCTGTAGACGCACCGAAAGACCTCAGACAAATGAGAGAGCTGGTTAAAAACAGGCGAGTTACTCCAGTGCAGATCGCGAACACAAAAAGGGAGACAGTTGAGACTTACACAAGTTGGAACGATCACCCTCGGAACATATAGGTAGAAACGGCGAGGCCCACAGTGTGAATAAGGAGGAATAAACGACCACCAACCTCTCCTCTTGAGTCCCTAAACAAACGAGGAACCTACGGGCTGCACTTGAGTAACCGAAGAATTTATTGAAATAATTTTACAAACAAAAATTAAATTAGGAAAAGTAATGAATGTATTTTAGCCAGTCTCACTCGAAAATTATCATAATTGGCGTCATAGATAAAATAATTTACAGAAATTAATGGATCACCCGGTAGACGCGTGATAAAAATTGTGGTCATAGGTGCGAATTGTGGTCGAAGCACACATAAATTTCTTGGTGTAGATAATTTCTCCCCGACACAACCAAATTACATTGGGGTGAGAAACGTAAGACACAAAAATTATCCTCAATTGAATAAAAGGTTATAAATTTACAGTGTACAAAAATATGCACTAAACTGGTACATGTGAGCGAACCAACAGTTTGTATATGACAAAGAAAATAGAAATAGTTAATACTGAACAATTAAACTCTAAGAAAACAAGAAATATGCTAATATATACAAACTGTTGACTAGCTATGGCCAAACTGGCATGCATAACAATTAAGTTAACACCCAATTGAAAATGCAACAATAAAAATACAATAATGGGCAGATTAACTAAATGTAAAACAAATAGTAAAAAATTTTCTAAATTAAAATAATAAAGAAGTACGCCACTGGTGTCCGAAACACGATGTGGGTAAAACAACTAGTCTTGAACGACTAGAAATATAAAATTAAAAATAATTAATAAATAATCGTAGCAAATGATTAATAAATTATAATTATTTAAACAATTAAAATAATTTAATTTAAAATGCATTTACAACATTAAATTCATTAAAAAGATGCCGTAAAAAACGGGCAATCTGCTAGAGTGTATCAGATACAAACACACACACACACACAAATTTAGGGGTTGTAAACTCCTAAATAGCAAAAAATAAACTATCCTTTGTTCAAAACACGTGGTTTTGGAAACAAAGGAAGTTGTATCTAAAGTGAAAATTAATATGATTCTCTACTTACGCGTATCTTATTTACAAATAAGATAAAAAAAATTTATGTGAAGTGTGAATTTTCACACATTTCAGGGTTTCGCAGGTATTTAGTAAGTGAATGATGATTATTTGGGATGTCAAAACAAATTTTATGTTAAAATATTTTTTTATTAATTTTAATTCGAATGCCTAATACCATTATTTGGGTTTCTAAATATTTGCAGTATTTTTTTTATATAGCAAGGTTCATTAATATTTTGAAAATGCGCCTACGGCTTCCATTGGTTGTTTAAGTCATAAACTCCGCCCCTCTGACTTCGTATACATTGAAACATAGACTTAAATTATAATTTCAACACTTCCCACTGGTTATTAAATTACGCTTTTAAAAATTAAATGCAACATTTGCCAAAATATAATTAGAATTTTGACAAAATAATTTAAACAAAATAAAAATGCAAAAAAAAACCGAAAAAATAAAAATTGACGGGATTCGAACAGTAGTTCGAACGTTATCGCTTCGTAAGTTGCAATACTAGGATATAACATTACCACTGGACTATAGATGTTCACTCGTTTACCGTCTTAAATAGCGGATTAAATATTTTACATATTGTAGTTAAAAACACAAAAAATGCGTTATTTTCCGAAAACATAATCTGTTTAAAAATTCCTGTTGTACTATTCCGGTTCACACCAATGCACATTACTTAGATTTTTTTCAGATTTTTAGTTTAAACCATCTGGGCTACAGGTGTGGGACAAATTTTTTTTGCACAATATTGGCAAAAATCGCGTCAAAATAATTTATTTTGCAAAAATAAAATTTTGATTATTAATCCACGTACCAAGTGCTTTCATTTGATACCCTACACAGAATTGTAAAAAAAAAAAAAATTTTCGATGAGCATATATTTGTTTATATTTTTAGAGGGATATGTTTTTTAGATGTTTTAGTATTTTTCCTATGTGCGGGTCAAAGATTTGTATAAGCATGCCAAATTTCAACTCTCTAGGTTTAGCCGTTTGGCTACAATTTTTACCGAACAGACAGACAGACAGACAGACAGACAGACAGATAGACAGACAGACAGACAGACAGACGACAAAATGACGGTATAAGGTTTTTTTTGTCATACCTACAAAACCCTAAAAAGGATACTTAGGTGACCGCAGGGGGTGCAGAAAGTCCCTTGGTTGCTGTGATCCAGGAATAATCTGGAACTCGTTCGAAATTCTTCTGGTTTGCTGGCAGGTAGCCAGATAATCGCGCGGATTATAGGAAGTCAGAGATCCGCAAATCTTCTGACTATATTTGGCGCTGATGGCCCACAATGTTCGAAAAGAACGTAAAAAATCACAAAAACACACAAAACTTGGATGTTAACTGTCACAAGTTTGCTGCAATAATAATGTTTTTGCGGGAGAAATCACCGCATTAGCGGAGACCGACCAGTCCAAACTTACAATGTGTAGGAAATGTTCGGTTTCAAATAAATATAAAAAATTATATACTGGGTGTTTCGAAAATAGCGCACAATATTTTCCACCCAGGTAATAATATTTTTGTTTTGCGCTCGACGGGCGCAACATACCGCCGGCCAAAACAAACGTTTTAAACTCGTGAAAAGTTCTTAATAGACAATAGTCAACCTAAGGTTGAAGTGGATCAACGGGTAAAGGGGCCAGTTTTACCACTGGCCTAACAAATGTGCCTTTATCCGTTTTCACGGTGGCGACTCGGGCCACTTGATCGCTCCCCGGGGAAACTTTTATGATACGGCCCAGCTTCCACTGCAACGGGGGTAAGCAGTCGTCTTTTATCAGGACCAGTTGACTAACCTCAAGGTTCAGGGTTGGTTTGTTCCATTTCGGTCGCAGTTGGAGTGTATTCAAATATTCGTTGGACCAACGTCTCCAAAATTCTTGAGACACTCTTTGAACGCGTTTCCATCGTATCAGATGAGCTTGAGGCTCAGTCTCTACAATGGGTTCGGGGAGCGCCACTCCGGGTTCCATAGTGAGGAAATGGCTCGGCGTTAGTGCTCTACAATCCTCAGGGCTGGAAGACAATGGTGTCAATGGTCTCGAGTTCAAAATGGCTTCAACCTGATAGAAAACAGTAACCATTTCTTCATAGGTGAGAATTTGTTGACCTATTACTCTGGAGAGATGAAACTTGACAGACTTTATTGCAGCTTCCCACAATCCACGGAAATGGGGGGCAGATGGTGGGTTAATGTGCCACTGGATACCGTCTTCGGCTAATTTGTTTGCCACAAAGTCATTAAACCCGGAAGAGGCAACAAGCTTTTGCAAGTCCGAGAAGTAAGATTTTGCTCCAATGTAATTGGTTCCCCCGTCGCTATAGACATGAGACACTCGTCCTCTTCTTGCCACGAACCGCCTAAACACTTGCAGAAATGTCTGAGTCGAGAGATCTGAGGCGAGTTCCAGGTGAACGGCTTTAGTGGCGAAACAAATGAATAGACATAAGTATGCTTTTTGGCACCGGTATCCCCTTCCCTGATAGGGTGTTATCATAAATGGGCCCCCATAGTCAGTCCCTGTCACTTCAAAGGGTTTTTGATGGGTGACCCGATGAAGAGGAATATCTCCCATCATTGGGTTCTGGGTTGTAGGCCTATTTCGAAAGCAAGTGACGCATTTTCTGCATAACCCTCTGATCATGTTTCGCGCTCCTATTATCCAGAAAGTGCGCTCCACAATAGTCTGGACCGTTCGGGGGGAAGCGTGCAGGTACTTCTCATGGTAGTATCTTACCATGAGGCTAGTAAATGGATGTTTCGGTGGTACAAGGCAGGGGTGATTGTGGGAGAATGGACGTTGTGAATGTCGTATTCTCCCCCCAACTCTGATGATACCGGACCGGTCGAGGAACGGGTCTAGCGGCCGCAGAGATGCGCTGATGGGCTTACCGTCGTTGAGTTTGTTCAAGTGGTCTGGGAACGACTCCTGCTGTACTAGTTTAATCAGACGTACTCTGGCTTGCTGTATTTCGTCTGCACTACATACTCCAGTTTTCCTGACAGATCCAGGGCGACAATTAGCAGCGAATCTGAGACAGAGCGCCGTAACTCTTAGCAGCTTTGGACAAGAGGAGAATGAAATAAATATCTCGTTCTCTGGAGGAGTGTCCTGGACCAGGGAGACTAGGAGTTTAGCCTCGTCGTTCGTGCGATCCTCTGATACCGAGGTGTTGGGTTTGGACTCCAATGGCCAATCTGAATTTGGCGACTTCAGCCAACGGGGCCCTGACCACCACAATGGATGAGATGGGAGTTCGTGAGGCCATAAACCGCGAGACGCACAATCAGCAGGATTGTCTTGTGAGCGAATGTGATACCAATCGGATACTTGGGTGTGTTCGGTTATTTGTGACACTCGATTTGCCACAAATGTCTTTCAACGGTGTGGGGGGGGGCTGACTCCACGCAAGAGTAACCGTGGGGTCCGTCCATAAGAAGGTACGTCCCAAGACAAGGTTGAGAGTGTTGTTGACGCAACCTATGAGTTGTGCAAGTAAAAGAGCCGCACAGAGTTCCAGGCGGGGCAAGGATACTTGCTTCACGGGAGCTACTTTGGACTTGGCCATAACCAGCGATAACTTTGTTTGAGTATTCGTCTCACTACTAACGTATATTACGGCGGCATAGCCTTTCTCAGAGGCGTCACAAAAACCCAATAGGTCGTTGGTAACGTCCTTCGTGGGAATCCATCTAGCTATCTTTACATCGCTGATACTTGGCAGGTGGGATTTGAACATTATCCAACTCTCGCCTACAGATGATGGGAGTGGTTCATCCCAATCTAGTCCTCTTTTCCAGAGTTCCTGGATCAACATTTTCAGTATTATGGTGATTGGAGATAACCAACCTAGGGGGTCGAAAATTCTGACCGCTTCTGACAGGAGTTGTCGTTTCGAAAGAATAGACTCCGGCAAGTTGATTTGGTACAGGAAATCATCTGTGGCTGGATTCCACATCAGGCCTAAGATCTTGATGGTGTGGTCTTTGTCAAGGTCGAGTGAGGTGCCAGTCAGTCTGTGATCCTCAGGGATATCTTGAAGGACTTCACCTGAGTTGCTAGACCATTTGCGCAACTCCATTCCAGCCTTGGATATCAGTCTGACGAGTTGAGTCTTTAACTCGAGCGCCCATTGGATGCAGTCAGCCTCGGTGATGATGTCGTCCACGAAGGTATCATCCTTCATCGCTTTGGAGGCTACAGGAAAGGCTTCACCCTCGTCCTTGACCAACTGGTGTAACGTCCTGATAGCTAAATATGGCGCGCTGGTAGTCCCATAAGTAACGGTATTAAGCTGGTATACTTGGGGAGTTGTAGACAGGTTGGAGTCCCAAAGAATCCGCTTAATAAGCACTTGGCGAAACATCTGACGGATGTCGGCCGTCAGGATGATAGTGTGCAGGCGCTGACGCATTACTACTTGCGCTAAGTCTAATTGTAACGGAGGGCCTGCCAAAAGGGTGTCGTTCAGAGACACGCCGTTAGATGAGGGTTTGGACGTTTGGACGCATTGAATACCACTCTTAGCTTAATATCCGGTCCACTGCACGTTACACGGGGTGGTGTGGAATAAAGTAACCATCTTCTCTCATGATGGGTTTGTATTTTACAGGAGACATATGCCCGGATTCTAGATAATCCTGCATAAATGTCATGTACTCTTCACAAAGAGTAGGATTGTTGTTGAGTCTGGTGCACAGCGACTGATAGCAGGCATTAGCGGATCCATAGGATCGGCCTAACTCAACGGTCTCGTTCTTGAACAGGAGCGGTACTGCGGCCATCAGCCGTGCGTGAATGCTGTTCATCAAACAACCTCTCCGCTTGGAGTTCCTCCAGTGTCTGAACGGGTTTATACGGAATTTCCTCTAGCTCCCAGAACCGTCGTAGCGTTTGACGCAGTTCGTCGTCCACCGAAATGTGGAGAGAGTTAATATTCCGGTTGTGGCCCTTCATAGGGCCCGAAATGATATAACCTAGTGCAGTGTTAACTGCATAGGGTCCCTCTGGTAGTTTAATCGACTTGTGTTTTACCAGAGAGAAGTAGATGTCAGCGCCCAACAATATTTCAATTGGACCTGGCTCGTTGTAGTGTGGATCAGCTAAGTAGACCCCATTTAGTTCCTTGGAAATAAATGGACGAAACTTCTGACCTGGTAAGTACGCTGCAATGTTCTTGACTACAAGTGCAGTCACTTCGTAACGTCTTAGACGTTTTCGCGAGCGGAATGGGCAAGTAACGACCCCCGACACCGCGTTAACTTGAACGTTGGACACGCCACTGATGGACAGGGTTGTTGGCTGCAGATCCAAACGTAATTTGACACTGCAAACTTTCAGACATCAAACTAGCTTGGCTACCACTGTCCAGAAGGGCTCTGATTTGTCTCCATTTCCCACAAGAATCTTGTACGTGAATAAGCGCAGTACTCAACAGAACCCGTGAGACGTTAGAGCTACGATTGGTTCTGACATTATGCGTTATCAAGACTTGCGAATTGGAGGAAACATTATGATTCCGACTGAATCCAGGTTGCGATGGCTGATGACTGGAATTTTTTCCAGTACCGTCGGGTTCATCCAGATGGATCAGCGTATGATGGCGCTGATGACAGAGTCTACAACTCCCTTTAGACAGGCAATTCGCGGAGGAATGACTGGAGCCCAAAGAATTGTAACAATGGTTGTTACTTCCAATCAGTTGGTGCGGCTGTAAAGGGTTTAATTTCCGAAACTGGGGACATGAATACAAAGGATGCTGTTCCTTGCATTTTATACACGACGGTGTATTTGTTTGAGTTGTGAAAGCAGCCGCGTACTTTCTTAATGATTTTGGACTAGAGGATTTCCGACTGACTTGTGTTGATTTAATGGATGAGTTCCTTACTGGACGGAGGGTCTGCCATTGCTGAATATTAAAGAACTCTTCCAGGAACGTAAGCAATGTCTCGACGTCGGGTAACTCGTCGTTGTTAAGCCGTTTCTCGAATCCCCCGCAGGGGAAGTTCATAATGGCCATAACACCTGGTCATTTGTCGAGCTTTCAGGCCTGATGATCCCGCGTACCCTGAATGACATATCATTTGGGAGGAGACAGTTCAGAGAAGCCGATTGTAGGAATAGGCTTATCTGTTGTCTCTTTTATCTCCCACTTAAATTCCTACCCACGTGTTTGCCGTGTGTGGAGACCCGTAACGCCGGAGAAGAGGATCCTGGTCGGTTGAGGGAGACTGCTGCCCGCGGACAGTACGATCCCAACACGCCTTTTTTGGCCTCGGATTCGGCAAAACGGGAGGCTGAGTCTGGTCAGCTCAGTCAATCGGCTGGTGTCACGGTTCATGAATAGAGTGGCTCCACTACTGGATCGTGGATGCCGGGCTAATGCCGTGCCACTAGACAAGTATTCGGGGGTCTGCGGGAGCGGCTGCAGCTCGCAAGGTTCCAGAGTTGGCTACTACTGTTTCTCGAGCGGGTCGAGCAACTCGTGACTACTTCCTCCGATGCTGACATGTCTGGCGCAATGAACCGGTTTGCGGCCAACGTCCCCTGTGTGGGGCTCCCTGGTGGGTGGGCATGGCAGGGTGATGAAACTTAATATACGGGTATGGCGACTACCCGGAGGGATACAAATTCTTTAAATTCCGCCAAAAGTGAGAGTAAACTCCGTAAAAAATCAAACAAGAGACCTCGTCGTGATGCTCAGTCATCCGATGAGGGATGTGTAAGGCCTTCTGCCAAGAAGGTTGAGTACTGTGCGCCCGTTCCAAGATTTCTCGTCGTGAAGGTTGAAGAGGAAGGTGGATCTTTTAAGGAGATGTCACCTTTCTTAGTCGCCTGAACGATGAGAACGATAGGTCCTAATGGAATAAAGACAGTACGTAAGATGTCGGACGCTACGCTCTTAATTGAGGCAGAGACAGAGGCTTCGATGACGCTAAGGAAATGCGAGGTGTTTGGTGCACATCGTATTTCAGTGCAACCTCACAAAACCCTTAATACCACAAAAAGTGTCGTTCCAGACCGTGACCTGGCTTACGTTACGGAGGAGGAGTTCGTGCAGGAAATGGCACCGCAAGGTGTCACTGAATGCAGGAAACTCAAACCTCGTAATGGTAAGCCGTCAATATCAATGGTAGTATCCTTCGCTGGTACTAGGTGTCCAGCATCGGTAAGGGTGGGGTACAACGTGTGTAACGTTCGGCCCTACTATCCCAACCCGATGCGATGCTATAAGTGCCAGCGATACGGTCATACTTCTAGTCGTTGTGGCAGGCAGTCCATATGTGCACACTGCGGACAGGACCAGCATGACGTTGAGTCTTGCCCAAACGCGGCCTTCTGTGTGAATTGTAAAGGTGCGCACGCATCAACTTCACGCCACTGCCCAACGTACTTGGAAGAGAAAGCAGTTCAGGTCATCAAGACGCTTGACAGAATACCATATTTCGACGCTAAGAAGTATAAGGAGAGTCCGCCAGCTACATTCGTGAAATCCTTCGCGCAAGTAGCAGCAAAGAAAATGACAAGTGTTCAAACTCAGACGGAGACAGTGTCCCGTCCGACCCTTACGACATCATCGATCGTTGCGTCTAGTGAAGTTGCGGCAAGCAATGAAAAGGTGTTGGAATCGGTCCCAGAGACCAAAATTCACACCCCACAACCTGGGGGATCGGGTCTAAATAAACCCCCCCAATCCAAAGGGGAACGCACACCATCTCAGTTCTCCCCACCACCTAAGAAGTCTCCACAAACTTCTCCAAAAACAAGAAGCGACCAGAGTGTAGTCGCGTCTGCCAAACCCTCATCAGCCACTCCAGTATCGGAGACTGATAAGGGAACTGTTGGCTCTCAATGGATACCAGTGAGAGCCAAACCATCGAAAAGAGAGTCCAGTGTGTCCACAAAAGCACCTGGACAAACAAGTGAAACCGTCGCTGAGAAAATGGCTGTTGACCCGCAACCTAAGGGTAAACCAAAGATCATTAGGTTGTGGGGTAACTCCCCTAAACAAAAATGAATGGTCCACTACTGCAGTGGAACTGTATTGGTGTATACCAGCGCTACGAAGAACTGCGACTTTTATTGTCGGATTTTGCGCCTTCGTGTGTTTGTCTACAGGAAACAAATTTCAAGGAAACCGACACATTCTCTCCTCGGGGATACTCCGTGTTTCACACGGATTTCCTCACAGGGTTAAGAGCATGTGACGGCGTGGCAATTCTCGTTAGAGACACATTGTACCACGATCCTGTAGACATTGACACTGAGTTGCAGGTCGTAGCAGTTCGTGTTGCAGTTCCCCTCCAGGTGACGATTTGTTCTATCTACCTTCCCCCTGGTGTTCGAACTGACATCCGAGATGTCGTGAACATCATTGATCAACTCCCACCACCCTTCATACTACTATGCGATTTTAACGCTTACAATGTATGTTGGGGATCGGTGCGGAACGATCGACGGGGACGTCACCTGGAGAATATGTTGAACGATTTGAGTTTGAGCTTTTTGAACGACGGCAGACCCACGCACTTCTGTGCAGCAACGGGTACATTCAGTGCCATAGATCTTAGCGTCGTTTCAGGAGCCATCACTCCGTTGTTCAAATGGGACGTGCATCACGACCTGTGCGGTAGTGATCACTTTCCAATCCTCTTAAGGCCTCTGTTCAATACTGTTACCGAATCCCGCTGGCCACAGTGGGTTCTTCGGAAAGCAGATTGGACCAAGTTCGCAGAATCATTCTCTCACGAGGATATTCCGAACTTGAGCGTAGACGAAGAGGTGAATCATTTCACGGATTCCATCACGAGCGCGGCTGAAAGCAGCATACCGCTGTCATCCACTCAGCCCCGTCGAGTTCCCGTTCCCTGGTGGAACGAGGAATGCGACTTGGCGCTACGTGAAAGGAGACACCTCTTCAATACATTCCGTTGTTGTCCAACAGAGGCAAACATGATAGCCTTCCAACGAGCGAAAGCTCGTGCTAAGAGGATTGTGAAAGAAAGCAAGCGCGAATCATGGCGCAAATACGTATGCACCGTTACAGTAGCCACTCCAGTGGCCAAAGTTTGGAAGAAGGTCCGGAAAATCTCCGGTCTAAATACAGCTACAGCCATTACTGGTCTATCGGTAAATGGTAACGTAGTTACCTCAGCGGTCGAAATTGCTAACACTTTGGCATCTAATTTTGCGTTCAATTCTAGCTCTGAACATTATCCACCCGAGTTTCTAACTCGTAAAGCAGGCCTCTAATCTATACCTCTAAATTTCTTTTCTAGGAATGACGAGGTATACAACCTGCTTTTCTCTCGTGAAGAGCTAGATAGCGCGATGTCAAAGTGTAAGGATAGCTCTCCTGGTCCAGATGCGATACATTATCGTATGATCCGAAATCTTCCAGAATCATCTAAGTCTAGGCTTTTGAATGTCTATAATAGGATATGGACTGAGGGTATGTGCCCGACCAAGTGGAAGGAATCTCATATAATTCCTATCCCCAAAGTCGGGAAAGATAAACACTTGCCCTCTAGCTATAGACCAATATCACTGACCAGTTGTCTCTGCAAGCTCATGGAGCGAATGATCAGCAAGCGTCTGATTTGGTTTTTAGAATCAAACGACTTGCTGGCCAACACACAGTGCGGCTTTCGCCGTCACCGCTCAACAGCAGATCATCTGGTCAGACTAGAGACAGCTATCAGGAATGCTTTCGTTGAAAACAAACACCTGGTAGCTGTGTTTTTCGATATTGAGAAAGCCTATGACACTGCATGGATTTATGGGATTCTCCGTACTCTGCATTCCTGGGGTCTCCGGGGATGCTTGATGTTCTTTATAAAAGACTTCATGTCGAACCGGCGCTTCAGGGTGCGGATCGGAAATACCCTGTCACAAATGTTCGCACTGGACAATGGGGTCCCACAGGGCTCCATACTGAGCGTTACGCTATTTTGGATTGCCATTAACGGTGCAGCTTCATGTATTCGATTGCCTGTACAGAGTTCGATTTTTGTCGACGACATTGGTATCTTTGTCGCCGGACAAAAGACTAGTACAATCGAACGTCAGCTCCAGCTGACCATCAATCGTCTCGATACATGAGCAACCGAAATTGGCTTCAAATTCTCGACCAGCAAAACTGTGTGTGTCCATTTTTGTAGGAAAAGGGGTGTCCATCCCAACCCTACACTCACGCTTAATGGAGCACAGTTACCATTTACCGATACTGCCAGATTTCTGGGTCTCGTTTTTGACAGTCGTCTAACTTGGCGGGCACATTTTTTGTCCGTCAAGAAAAAATGCCAAAAGTCGCTCAATTTGTTGCGGGTCCTCAGCCACAAGACAAGGGGTGCAGACCGCACTGTCATGTTGCGTTTATATCGTTCTTTAGTGCGCTCTAAGCTGGACTATGGATGTCTAGCTTATGGGTCAGCTAAACACCAAGAGATACGAATTCTTGACACTGTACATCACACTGGGGTTAGATTGGCCACTGGTGCATTTCGCACCAGCCCAATACTAGCCTGCTGTGTGAAGCAGGCGAACCGTCACTGTACAATCGTCGTAAAATTCTGTCTCTGCGATATATGGCTGCACTTACTGCCAAGCCAGATCATCCCGCGTATGACCCTATTCTACAACATAGGCATACAGAGATTTATGACAGAAAACCAAGAGTCAATAGGCCTTTTGGTCTGAGGACTTTCGACATTTTAGGCGATATTGATTTTAATATGCCTGAAATGGCAAGTTTCGTTTTGTGTGCTGTTCCCCCATGGACGCTACCGCGTCCACTTGTGAACCTCACATTAACTAGGTTTGATAACAATACTACGTTGCCTATCGAATACCAACATGAGTTACAAAGAACACTGGTCCCTAGGTTCGAGGATACTGTCATTTTTACTGACGGATCAAAATCCGGAACCAGGGTTGGGTGTGCGTTCGTTGTTTTGAATCCACGCCAACAGTTTCAGTACCGTCTGCACTGCATAACGAGTGTGTATACTGCTGAGCTGTACGCTATTTTCAAAGCCCTGTGTTTTGTTTCGTCAGAGCAAAGTCGGTCAAGTGTTATTTTGACGGACTCGCTGAGCGCTCTGAACAGTATCCAAGATCCAGATCCAGTGCATCCTCTTGTACTAAAGATCCGGTTGCTACTCTACAATCTGAATGCTCAGAATGTGAGGGTAGAGCTGTTTTGGATACCGGGACATGTTGGTATTAAAGGCAACGAAGCGGCAGATGCAGCTGCAAAAGCCGCCTCTCACAGACCTATGATTGATGTGAGAACGTTAAGTTACGACAGATTAAGGGAGACGTTAGACCATGGGGTTCTTCCTGCAGGATTAACCGCAGGGAGGAAACCGCCATCACACGCCTCCGTATAGGTCACTGTTGGTGGACCCATGGCCACCTCCTTCGAGGTGAAGAGTCCCCTATCTGTGAGACGTGTAACACAGATTTGTCTGTGTTACACTTTTTAACTGAGTGTATACAGTTCGAGGATGTCAGGGAGAGGTTAGGCCTGTGCTATGACCTGTCAGTTGCTTTAGGTGACGACAGGGTACTCATGGACAGGCTGATACTCTTCCTGAGAGAATCGAACTAATTGTTTTATGTGTGAAGTCTTACACCTTATTTTAATGTGTTTAGTTATTGACTGTGATATTCGATGGTAATTGGCCCCTTTACAGCCTCTTACCATCACCCTGAGTCTGTTCAAATTTTCGAAGAGACTTTTTATATTATTTATTTGTGTTTGTCAGTGCAAGATTTCGTTTATTGAGTATGCGTATTTTTAATGATTTTATCTATTTATTTATTGTCTAATGTATTGTTTTTAATATATGGTCCAGTCATTTAAATGGGCTGCGTTAGGCGCAAATAGCCTTTGTTGCTGTGCGCCAAAAATTTTAACTAACTAACTAACGTTTCTCGAATCGGTTGCGTACATTGGTGTCTAGTTTGAAAGAGAGTAAGACGGCGAGAATCTTACTCCATTGATCTACTGGTTCATCAATAGCTCGTAGAGAAGCTAGATGTCCCCTTACCTTAGAAACGAAGGTATTTACACTGTCGTAAGAAGTGCTGTCGAGTTTAGGAGTGTTGATTATACCTTCTACATGGAGCATCGCAATGAGACGTCTGCGTTTATACTTTTGAGTGAGGGTGGCTAACGCCGCCGCGTAGTTCGCGTCAGTCAACTTAAAGTCCTTGATGGCAGCAAGGGCTGGGCCAAGTAGGAAAGATTTAAGGTACTGTAACTTTTGCACGGGTGTTAGCGTTTCCATGGAGTCAACTGAACTCATGAAAAGGTCATAAAATGACTGCCAGTTGGCGAGATCGCCATCGAAGGGCTGAATGTTGAATTCAGGGAGTTTAGTCTGATTCATAATCGTTTGATTCAAGACTTTGATTCAAGACGTTTGATTCAAGGAATGCAGTATCATGGGTGTCAGGGACGTTCATAGGATTCAATTCAATTCAATTTATTTTATTCTCACACATTTTATACACATGAACATTAATTACTCTGTTACAAAATACACTATGTACAAAATTATATATATATATATATATATATATATATAATTGAGAAATAAAATAAGAACAATGCCACAAAGAACTGCAAACAGTCTGAATGTGGTTTTACACAAATATTATAAGTTTGTGTTTGTGTGAAGGTTAATGAGTGTGAAATATCATATAAATTTAACCTAAAAAAAAAAAGAACAAAAAATAAAGGAAATGCAAGTTTTTGATCGAAATAATTTAGTTAACATAGTCATTGTTATTTTATTATATAGCAAGTAAACAATTATTCTGGGTTCTACAAAATTGTTTTATCCAATAGGAGTAGTTGAAATTACTTTTGGATTTTAATTCATTATTTTCTATAAAACTTTGGAATGCATTATAAATTTTTGGGAGGAAATATACGAAACTTCTCTGCCCAACACTTTTAGCTGCCCTATGCAAAGATGCTGCTGTTTTATTCCTTGTACTGTAGCAGTGATTTATTGAAACTATTTCACCGGGATGATTTTTAATGTATTTTAAAATTTTTAAAGTATATAACTGGGGTACTCTCATTAAACCACAGCTACTATACAGTTCAGCAGTTCCAAATCTATAGTTTTTTCTTAAGATTATTTTAATAATTATTTTTTTTATTATTTTCAGTTTATTAATATAAAGGTCTGCTGCTCCGCCCCAAGCTATTAATCCGTAATTAATTATAGATTGTACCAGACCGTAATAAAATTGTTTCAGAATTGTAACAGGTACCATTTCTCTTAATTTTTTAAAAATGAAAAGCGTTCTTCTTAGATTATTACTTATTTTATCTATATGCTTGTCCCACCTTATGTGATTATCTATCGTTACTCCTAAATACTTTACAGATGTTGCTTTACTAATCTGGATGCATTTACAGTTATGCACAGAACAATCAGGTTTATGAATTGTAATATTTTCGAGATTTGGTTGCACGTTATCATAGATTATAAAAGAGAGGAACTGACTTTTCTCGTAATTTAAAGTTAGAATATTCAAATCTAACCAGTTTTTAATAATTTTTAAATCGTGTTCGGCAATATTCTTATTTGTTTCCCAGTTGTCAGCTTCAATAAACAACACCGTATCGTCTGCGTATGATAATAGTTGACCATTAATTTCGTTATTTTTTAAGAGGTCGTTTATGTACAACAGAAATAAAATAGGTCCTTAAACAGTTCCTTGTGGTACCCCACATATTATAGATTCCTCCGAACTGTAAACACCTTCTATAAATACCTTTTGTTTACTTCCCGTTAGATAATTTTGTAATAATTGTAACGGTAACCCGCGTATACCATATATTTCTAATTTTTTCAACAAAATAACATGATCTACAGTGTCGAAGGCCTTTGCAAGATCCAAAAAAATTGCCGAACAAGCCCGCGAATTATCCAGTCCAGAGTATATATATTTTGTGAGCTGGGCTATTGCATCTTCCGCGCATCTATTTGCAGTAAAACCGTACTGTTTATTAGAAATAATTTTATATTTGTTTATAAATGACACTAGCCTTTTTTTTATTAGTTTTTCGAATAATTTTACAAAATTTGTTATTAAGGAGATTGGACGATAATTTTTCACATTGTCATGGCTACCGGACTTATGTAAGGGTTTAAATACAGAACTTTTGAAGGATTTTGGAAAATAGCCCCGCTCAAAACAATTGTTAATAATAATGGCCAGAGGACAAGACAGCGATTTTGCATTTTGTTCTATTATTTCAGAAGTTATACCATCATGACCCGGGGACGTATTATTTTTTAAAGTATTTATTAACTCAATTATCTCATTTGGATCTGTTGGAGCAAAAAATAGTGTATTAGAATTACGTTCAATTTGGTTTAACGTTTCAGTTTGTTTACTTGAATTTTTGTTGATATTATTCGAAATCAGAGAACTTACATTTATAAAGTATTTATTAAATTCATTAGCAATTGTTTGTTTACAAGTTATATCATTATTGTTAATTTTAATACTAGAAATACATGATCCAACATTTTTCTTTTTGTTTAAAGATTCGTAAGCCAATTGCCAGATTTTTTTGGGGTTATTTACATTTAATTGAATTTTGTTTCTATAATAATTTTGTTTTGCAAGTTTAATTAGTTTTACAACGTTATATTTATAAGTTAGGTAACATTGCTTGATTTTATCGTTTTCGGGAAACTTTGCACATTCTTTGTATAAGCGATCTCTAATATTTATGGACTTAACTAAACCTGTAGTGATCCAAGGAGTTCTTTTCTTACTTTTGAATGAAATACGTTTTGAACAGCTGTTAATGTTAGAGACAAGTTTATTCGTAAATGATTCAATGGTATTATCGATGTTGTCATGTAAAATATCTGTCCAGTTTATATTTTTTAAATTGCAATTTAACGCGTCAAAATCTATTTTGAATATTTCTAATAAATTTCTTTCATTATTAGGTTTTTCTTTGCTGTCAACATTAATCTGCAAAAATGTAGGACTATGGTCCGTAATTTTAGAATTTAGAACTACAGATAAAAGATTATTTTTGTTGAAATGTGATTTCAAAAATATATGATCAAGACAAGTTTTATATCGAGTAGGTTTATTTATACAAGATATGTACCCAAACTGACTTAAAACATTAGGATAATTATTGACTTGCAGGTTAGTAGTGTTTAATATATCAATATTTGTATCACCCAAAAATAATTCATTAGTTAATTTACAATAATTTTGAAAATAACAAGATATATTATTTATGAAACTTTCAGAATCAAATGGTGGAGGTTTGTAGACTGAGGTCAAGCCAAATTTATGTTTATTTATTGTTATTTCAATTCTCATTAGGTTATAATTGTTTCCAAAATTTTCTATTTTTACAGTATGCGCACAATTTGTCTTGACCAAAACTACAACTCCATCGTTTTGATTAAACCTACTATCATTGTAATAGGTACTATAGCCAGTAATATGGAAATATTCCAAAGCGTTTACTTGCCAAGTCTCTGATAAAACAATAATATCAAATTTACATTTAATTTGAGATATTAAGGCTTGTAGTGCGTCAAAGTTCTTGGCTATACTTCTTATATTTGTATGAAATATTTTTACATTTACTAATTCTTCAGAAAAACTTTCTACTAGATTATTAAATTGTGAAATCGTATGTGCAATTTCAGTGTTTAATGAAGTATTATCTATTTCAGAAATTAATGATTCTATATTAAGATCAGCCATAGTATTACAATTATTTTTATATATACCTATGTATTCAATATTTAAACGCGAAAATCTTATTAACCAGAACTTTGACTCACCTTGACCATTTTAGTCTGAATGTCTTCTTCAGTAAAAATTCTTATTATAGGAGATTCTTCACTTCTTCTTACCAGTATTTTACTATGTTTAAACCAGACAAATTTATACCCTACTTCTCTTGCTCGGATTTTTGCGAGCCTTAATAAATTTTTATTTGTGCTCGTAAGATGTTCATTTATATACACCCTTGAGCCAATACCTAAGCCTGGAATATTTCTATTGATTATTACTAGGACCTTTTTTTCGACTAAGTTGTCGGAATGCCTAAGCCTAAGGATGCCTCTCCTCTTTTACAAATGGTGGCTGTTTACTAATAACTATAAGGCGATCAAATTAGGTTCATAACTTCATCGTACTCGCGTTGCGCTTCTTGCATTCTCTCGTTCTCGGGTAAGGCTAGCAATTTCATTTGACATTCTTCAAACGCTTCAATTTTCGATGTTAAATGTTCAAATTGGGCTTGTACTAGAGCAGTGTTTCTTAACCGTATTGAAATAATCACCCCCTTTACCACAGTAAAATTTTCCAGCGCCCCCTCCTCCAACAAAAAACAAAATTTAAAATTTACATTTTTCTCTATGTAGGTATATATTTTATGCAATTAATTTCCTACTACAAATAAAAAATGATGGGAAATAGAAATAAAACACGTTATTATTTTTATAAACATTATGTATTTATTGCCATTTGTGTCATATTATTATCACATACAACATAATAATATTTAAATAGAATAAGTAAATAATTCAATATAATTTTTTTATTAAAAACATTTTTAAAAAAAGTTAATGAGATCCTTGAGCCTCATGTGATTGCGCCAATTTCGTAATATTAGGTTCAACTTTAGTCAAATATAATCTCAAATCTCCTCTTTGGCTTATTTGTGATCGATTTCGTGATTTTTTCAATATATGCATTACTGCGCTAAAACCCTTTTCTACTAAATAGGAAGATGGAAATGCTATGATGGGTAATTTTACTTCTTTCCACAGAAGAGGGTATTGATGGCGAAAACGAACCTAAAAAGCCTTATAATCACATTGATTGAATATTATTTTGGCTTCACAGTCATTTTGTAGCTGAATAAACTGCTCTTTTAAATTTTGACTGACACTTTCTACGTCTGATAAAAATGGATTAATTAACCAAGCTGGTATCACAAATTCCTGCAAGTCTTTGAATCGTATTATCATATCTTCGATAAGGGCGTCAACGTGGCTACAGTATGTTTCCAAATCAGAATCCTTGAGCGTATCTTCTTTTAATTGTTGCAAAGAAGGAAACTGATGGTATTCTCGCCAACAAAGATTATTTTTATATAATTTGAGTTTATTGATAAAGCTCAATACTTTCTATACCTCATTTTCTATATTGACACAATGCCCACTCGACTTCTGCAGCGCCCCCTAAATGTTAAAAATTTAAAAACGCCCCGCCAGACCTCCTAAACGCCCACAAAGGGGCGCTGGCGTCCAGGTTAAGAATCACTGTACTAGAGGAATGTCATCTGGGGCGCTTGAAGTTTGTGATAGCGGACAGTGAAGTGCTTGGAGGAGGTTACAACGTAACTAGACAAACGATAATAGAAATTTGGCATACGAAAAATCCTAAACGAGGATTAGAGGGCGTCCTGAGGACAAATTTGAATAGCAATACGTCACTCAGGCGATGACGGAGAATTCAAAAATCAAAATTTCAAAAATCGGTAAAAAATCGGCCAAAAATCGGACTTAGAAAAATATCGAAAAATCCACAAATTTGACTATCTAAATGTCAGAGACGACAGAAAACTTACTATATAGTCACGCCGTTCAAAATCGGGCAAAAATCGGACTTCAAAAAATCGGAAAATTCAGAAATTTGACTATCTAAATGTCAGAGAGGACAGAGAACGTACTATATAGTCATGCCTTACAAAATAGGGCAAAAATCGGACTTCAAAAAAGTCGGACAATTGTGATTCGGAATATAAAATAGTGAAATATAAATATGTATTGCGTTAAGCGAATCTGAAAAACCGCGTTAAGCGAATTCGAAAAATCCGCGTAATGTGAATCCGACAAAAACTCGTTAATTTGATCTTAAAAAACTCGTAATTGGATCCGGCTTCTTGGTGGATCATAAAATGTGTCCCAACGCTAAATTTCGGAGTACAAAAGACGCAGGAGTTGGAAATTCTAAAATGTCGGATAATCGAAAATTTGTGAAATTGGTTTGCGCAAACCGCGCTTGCGCAATCCGGCTCGAAGGCCAAAATGTAGCGCCCGCACCGTTCCGGTTCGAAAGAGAAAGGTGCCGGACGTCAACATGGGCAACGAAAAAGATTCGTGGCGTAGATAGTTTCTCCCCGACACAACCAAATTACATTGGGGTGAGAAACGTAAGACACAAAAATTATCCTCAATTGAATAAATGGTTATAAATTTACAGTGTACAAAAATATGCACTAAACTGGTACATGTGAGCGAACCAACAGTTTGTATATGACAAAGAAAATAGAAATAGTTATTACTGAACAATTATACTCTAAGAAAACAAGAAATATGCTAATATATACAAACTGTTGACTAGCTATGGCCAAACTGGCATGCATAACAATTAAGTTAACACCCAATTGAAAATGCAACAATAAAAATACAATAATGGGCAGGTTAACTAAATGTAAAACAAATATTAAAAAAATTTCTAAATGAAAATAATAAAGAAGTACGCCACTGGTGTAAATTTAGGGGTTGTAAGCTCCTAAATAGTAAAAAATATACTATCCTTTGTTCAAAACACGTGGTTTTGGAAACAAAGGAAGTTGTATCTAAAGTGAAAATTAATATGATTCTCTACTTACGCGTATCTTATTTACGAATAAGATAAAAAAAGGGATACTTAGGTGACCGCAGGGGGTGCAGAAAGTCCCTTGGTTGCTGTGATCCAGGAATAATCTGGAACTCGTTCGAAATTCTTCTGGTTTGCTGGCAGGTAGCCAGATAATCGCGCGGATTATAGGAAGTCAGAGATCCGCAAATCTTCGGACTATATTTGGCGCTGATGGCCCACAATGTTCGAAAAGAACGTAAAAAATCACAAAAAAACACAAAACTTGGATGTTAACTGTCACAAGTTTGCTGCAATAATAATGTTTTTGCGGGAGAAATCACCGCATTAGCGGAGACCGACCAGTCCAAACTTACAATGTGTAGGAAATGTTCGGTCTCAAATAAATATAAAAACTTATATACTGGGTGTATCGAAAATAGCGCACAATATTTTCCACCCAGGTAATGATATTTTTGTTTTGCGCTCGACGGGCGAGTTATGTATATCTATGATACACATTTTATCTCGAAATGATTTCCCCCTTTGACCTTTTCAGATTTCTTAATGTTGTGTTTCGACTGATAAGCCGAAACTTAGGATGTTATAAAAATGTGTAGTTTTAAGGAAATAACCAGATGTAATCTTGCCAGTGTTTTGTTAACTGCATTCTGCTTCATTTATTGTATCTCTTCGTAAATAAATAAATATTTTTTAAAAACAAATTTTGTTAAATAAATTATTTAACTGGCGCAGTCGGTAGGATTGGAAAAAGTGTTTTTGGTCGACATACAATAAAAAAGTATCAATTCGTTCATACCAAAACACGGTCCGTATCAACGGTTCGTTTCCAATCAACATATCTGCGAAGAACCTACAGAAGCCGATACAGCAGTACTCACTACGAGAAGCCACACATCTCCGGGACCTGAGAGCCAGCATCGCTAGAGCCGTCTCGTCATCAACTTCACCGAGCCCGTAAATCGAGTGCCTGAAGTCTCCGCAAATGAAGATTGCAACAATCACCTTCGTAATATTTATATTATTGTGAGTAGAACTACATATATTAATTGTTATACATTAAGTACATATTAACTGTTTACGAATCACTGAATAAGTTCAAATTAACGTAAAGACAGAATCACTGTACAAATTGCCTGTAAAAATATTCAATCTGGCATTTAATTTAATAAGTTTAGAAGAGAGCTTGCTCGAAATAGAGAGCGAACCTAATAATTTTGAAAATAATAATTTAATTACTAAAATGGCTAATAGATTCTCAGAATTAGAATTCGGACTTAAGAATCTTCCAACTTATGATGGAACTATTAAGCATTTAAGCACTTTTATTACACAAGTAGATAGATATCTTTCGTACCTGAATGCTTTACTCCCTCCTTTAACACCGTATGAAAAAAATTCGGTACTATCGGGAATTATTTCTAAAATTATTGGCCCTGCTAGGGAAATTTTGGAAGATACTGATTTGACCGATTGGGACCAAGTAAAGTTAACTTTAACAGGTCGTTATCAAATACGTAAAACGTATGCCACCCTATTTAATGACATAATTTATTTAAATAGGAAGGACCCATACGAACTATTTGAAACAATTTTAGAGAAACAAAAGGAACTAAACAATCAAATTAGTTTAGAATTTCCTTCCAACAACCAAAACGCCAAGACAGTATTGGAAAAAATTATTATTCAAAATTTTATTAACAAAATAAATGAACCATTTAGCAGTAACTTGGCCAATAGACACCCGCAAACACTAATTGAGGTAGGAAACTTATTGCAAAATGACTATCAATTTATAAAATTCAAACCAAATAGATTTAATTTACCCGGTAATAAACCTAAACATAATTATCAATTAAATAATCATGTGCAGCAACTCCCTAACATTCCGCCTATGAGAATCCCAGCTCAAAACTCTGCACCTACCCAAAGACAAGTGAATGCAAATCAACCCCGTCGAAATTTCGCACCTAGACAAAACATTATTAATGGTCAGAGAATTAGACCGCAACCAATGTCCGTTCAGACGAGACAAACCTTTAGGCCGCGAGATAATCAGCCCACTTCCAGTAATTATTTCACAGGACAAAATCGACAGTTCGGTACACACGAACCAAGTTATGCAGTCGAAGAACTCCACACCACAGAAAATACAGAATTAGAAACCGATTTCGAAAATTTTGACGATTATTATAATTATGAAATAGCACAACCTTCGGAAGAAAACGATGAGATAGACGATCAAAATTATTTTTTAGAGACAGTTCCGAATTTAGACGAGAAATCCTAAGCATATTTCAAAATTCTCGTTTGCCTTTCCTGAAAATTCGCGATTATTTCATGCTAATAGATACCGGATCAACCATAAATTTAATTAGTAAAACTTTTGTTTACCAAAATAAAGATAGATTCAAAATTCAAAAGGAAAACTTCAAATTTCAAACAGCTACTGGAGAACATCGCGGAAATGAATTTGTAACTTTAACTTTTGAAGGCAAAGACATTAAATTCTTTTTGCACGACTTTCATGATCAATTTAACCTACTCTTATCATTACCTACAATGCTAGAGATGAAAGTTGGTATTGATTTTGAAAATAACATAATTAGAATAAATAATAAGAAATATAAAATTCAATATTTTCAAAATTTAGTAAATAATAATAATAATATAGAAGAAATTAAAATCCGATCCGATCACTTAAATAGCGAAGAGAAACGAGAACTATTTAAATTAATTAAACATTATATTGAAATATTTCCGAGGGAAGACGACAAATTAACACACACAGACGTAATACAACACGAAATTAAAACAACTACCGACACACCTATCTACTCGAAGTCATATAGATATCCTGAAATATACAAGGAAGAAATTAATAAACAAATTACAAAATTATTAGATCAAAAAATTATTAGACCTAGTTTTTCTCCCTGGTCATCGCCTGTTTGGATGGTACCCAAAAAGATGGATGCTTCAGGAGAAAAGAAATTCAGAATGGTTATTGATTACCGTAAAATCAATTCAGTTACCATTGATGATAAATTTCCAATTCCTAATATTTCAGATATTCTCGACAAGTTAGGTAAAAACATGTACTACACAACTCTTGATTTAACCTCCGGTTTCCACCAAATTAAAATGCACCCGGACTCAATAGCGAAAACAGCTTTTAACACTGACCGTGGACATTTTGAATACACCCGAATGCCTTTTGGTCTCAAAAACGCACCTGCTACGTTTCAGAGACTGATGAATTATGTTCTGCGAGAATACATTAATAAAATTTGTCTAGTATACCTTGATGATGTAATAATCTTGGGGACATCACTACAAGAACATTGTCAAAACATCAAAAAAGTTTTTCAAAAACTCAAAGAACATAACCTGAAAATACAGCTAGATAAGTCAGAATTTATGCGGAAAGAGGTAGCCTACCTTGGGCATATTGTCTCAGTAAACGGTGTAAAACCGAATCCTGATAAAATTTCAGCTGTCAAAAAATTTCCGATCCCTAAAACCCAAAAGGAAATAAAACAATTCCTTGGACTCTTAGGCTATTACCGTAAATTCATTCCAAATTTCGCTGGTCTCACTAAACCACTAACCAATTGTTTAAAAAAGGGAAATACGGTGAACTTCAATGATGCTAGTTATGTAGAAGCATTTAATAAATGTAAAAATTTATTAATCCACTCACCTATACTACAATATCCCAATTTTAATGAACAATTTACCTTGACCACCGACGCTAGTAATTACGCCCTAGGCGCCGTATTGAGTCAACAAGTAGACAATAAAGATATGCCAATAGCTTACGCCTCGCGAACATTGAACGACCACGAAGTTAATTACAGTACAACTGAAAAGGAATTATTAGGCATCGTTTGGGCGACCAAATATTTTAGGCCCTATCTTTACGGTAAGAAATTCAAAGTTAAAACAGATCACAGACCTCTTACCTGGTTAATGTCATTGAAAGATCCAAATTCAAAATTAATGCGCTGGCGAATTAAACTTGATGAATATGATTATGAAATTGAGTATAAGAAAGGAACACTAAATTCAAATGCCGATGCATTGAGTAGAATCCGACCTGAATTCCAAATAAAATATACGAATGATAATATTTTCGAAAAACCCAATAACCTTTTACATTGTATATCTTTAGACTTAAAATTAGGAAAAGGATTTGCCGAACAAATCAATCAAAACTTTAATAGCAAAGAATTTTTGTTACAACAAAGTGACAAAAATAAATATTTTAGAATTCAACCCATTTGGAATAATAAATACAAATTAATTCATTTAATAACTAAACGAGATTATTTCTCTAAACCAACTTTAGAAGACATTAAACTAGCTTTGTTAGAACTAAAACAATACCTAATTCAAAACGAAATCTTCGAAATTCACCTTCCAAAAATTTGTAGTGGACAGGATAGGATACCCTTCCAACAAATAGAAAACTTAATTAAAGAAATCTTTAAGGATACGCATTTAAATTTCGTAATCCATACACCACAACAAAATGAAGTTTTCGTTAACGATACAGAAAGTTTAGTAGTAAATATTGAAGACTTAGAAAATGATTCGGATGATATAACAGTCCATTCAGCGGACGAAAACGAAACGAATGGCATAACATACAAAAATACGCCCATTAATATTGGTAAAAATCAAATTATTTTAAAGTCTCATAGTAATGAAACCGAAGTAACTTTAACTAAACTATTTAATAACAAACAGAGACTAGAAGTCAAAATCAAAAACGACAATAATGAATTATTTGAATTTCTTAAAAATTACTTAGCTCCTAAGGTACAATATTATTGCCTAATAGATAAAGATCTCCTATTAACATTAAATAATATATTATTAAATAAATTTCAAAAAGGTACTTACATAATTATACAATGTGAAAACATATTACAAGATATTATTAAACCGGAAGAACAATTAGAAATTATAACTAGTTATCACTTAGGTAAAACTAATCACCGAGGAATTTTGGAAACGCATCAAAAACTTAAAAGACAGTATTATTGGCCAAATATGCTTCAAGATATTCAAAAATATATTAATAATTGCGAAATATGTCTACAAAACAAGTATGAAAGACATCCATACCAGATTCCTGATAACTTAACACCCAGCCCAAAATATCCATTTGACATGTTGCACATTGATTCATTAACTTTAGAAAAACGAAAATATTTGACTTTGATAGACGCCTTTTCGAAATTTGCTCAAGTAATAAAATTAGATTCCTTGAACTCTTTAGATATTACAAAAAGTTTAATACAATACTTTTCGCGATATCAAATACCCAATACAATTATTTTTGATAGAGGAACCGAATTTAATAATAACCTCGTTAAAGATTTATTAAAAAACTATAAGATTAAAATACATACAACGTGCGTAGACAACCCAAAATCTAACGGTCTCATAGAAAGATTTCATTCTACACTAATAGAGCATTTACGAATATTAAATCAAAGAAAAGAATTTCAAAATTGTAAACTACTTTCCAAAATTGAATTAGCAGTAATTGCCTATAATAATTCATTAAATCTAAATAATAAATATACCCCCCTTGAAATATTGTTCGGAAGCGACAAAGATAAAAATATATTAAAATTTCATAACCCTAATGAAGATTGTTTACAAGAATATAAAAATAAAGTACAACTATTAACCGAACAAGTTAGTAAGAAAATTCAGTTAGAAAAGAATGAAAGATATCTTAAACAAAAACCTGTAAAAGATAATTTGACAAATTTAAAATTAAAAGACGTATTAATAAAAGAAGGTAGTAGGAGAATACAGAAAATAAAGAAACCTTTATTTAAAATTCATAAAATTGAGAAATTTAACCCCAAGTTAGGAACAATAAAACTAAAAGATAAAAAGACGCATAAAATTGACAAAGTCAAGAGGAAACGTCTGTTCACAGATGTTCCGGAACAAGGGCAGAAATCATGACGGAAATCCAGAATGGACCCGGATTAAATATATTAGACTTAGGTTACGTAAATATGTATGTTAACTCTCACTATTCATACTATAATTATGATATTACTAACATTAAAATAGAATATAATAAGATTAAACAATATATCACTAACATTAAATTATCAATTAATCAAAATAAAACAGAAGTATATTATCAACGCGGGTTACAAACTAATCTAAATATTTTAAACTACAATTTCGAGAAATTAACAAATAAAATTAATAATATATATCCACAAAACAACAGATACAAAAGAGGATTAATAAACGGCTTAGGAAGTATATTTAAACAAATAACAGGTAACTTAGACTCATCTGATGGAGAAAAATATGATAAACTTTTTGAAAAAATTAATGAAAATCAAAAAATATTGCAAGAACAAAATTTAGAAACGATTAAATTAAACAAAGAAATGATTAACAAATTTAATAAACAATTAGAAAACGTTAAACACAACGAGTTAGTCTTAGATGCGAGAATAATACAAATGAGTATCCTCATTAAAGGAAAATTAAATGATGAAAATTTACTCATAACAAAAGATGTTATGACTCAAATTACCTTTTTAATAATAAACTTATTAGAAACCATAAACGAAATAGAAACCAGTTTAGCTTTTTGCAATTTAAACAAAATACATAGTTCCATTATTAGTGTTGAAGATTTGAGGGTCTTAGTAAACAATATCGATAAAAGATTAAATTTTTGGGAAATAAGTTCGCAAATTACAAGCCATTGCAGAATCAATAAAAACCAAATTGAATATTTATTAGAGATTCCTATTTACGAAAATAAAAATCAAAGATTGTTACAATTAACTCCAATACCAGTGATTCAAAGAAACAATATTTATTTGATAAATGAAGAAAAAGAATTAATTATTAAAGACGATAAAAACCTGTACAACTCACATGATTGTTTAAATATTAACAACAAATACTATTGTAAAACCAATTACATAGAAGTGAACAATTGCTTCAAAGATGTTGTTAATAACCAAAATAATAAAGACTGCACTTATCATAAAATTAATGAAGTATTTGGATTATTTAGAATAGAAAACTCAAATTTATTGTATATAGCTAGTTCACAAGAAAACAAAATCAACATTAAATGTAACGATAAAGAAATTCAAAAATCTATTGTTGGAATTTATAAATTTAATATTGATGGTAATTGTAAAATTAATAATTATGCTTTAGAAAAGAAATTAACTAAATCAAAAGAAATTATTTTTGAGAATTTTAATTTTGAAATAAAATTAAAGCAACTAAGTAATAAAAGCTTAAGTTTGAAACAAATAAACAAGCAAGATATTGTATTACACGATATACAAAAAATTAATACAGTCAAATTAGATGATAATAAACACTCTGTTATTAATTCTATTACAATTATTATTGTAATATTTATTACAGCAATTGTTTTCATAATAAAAAAATATATTAATAAAAAGAAACTGAAACTCGAAAATAATAAAGATATTGAAATGAAAGAAATTCGAGAACCAATCCCAGTAAAATTGTAAAAGGGATAAAATCATTTCTGAGCGGGGAGGAGTTATGTATATCTATGATACACATTTTATCTCGAAATGATTTCCCCCTTTGACCTTTTCAGATTTCTTAATGTTGTGTTTCGACTGATAAGCCGAAACTTAGGATGTTATAAAAATGTGTAGTTTTAAGGAAATAACCAGATGTAATCTTGCCAGTGTTTTGTTAACTGCATTCTGCTTCATTTATTGTATCTCTTCGTAAATAAATAAATATTTTTTAAAAACAAATTTTGTTAAATAAATTATTTAACTGGCGCAACAAATATTATTATTTGAAGTAAAAATAATGTAAAATTACCTGAATATTTGTGAATCGCTGAATTCACATGCCATTCACTGTAAAGTCAGGGGCGTACTTAGTTATAAGTTTACACGTTTTATTTTGTATACAACATTTATGTTACGGAATCTTTTTCATTTTACATTAGGTAAAGACACGAGAAAATATTAATTTACTATCAGACAACAATAATTTATTGATCTATCAAGTATTTGATGGTTTTATGAGTTTTGGATTTTTAGTTTATTTTCCCAATATTTTTTATTAATGTATTTTGATGTTTTTTGATTCTTGAAAAATAATTTTTGACTAGCTTTGTAGCATACATTTTTATATACGACATGTTTAAGGTTTGATACATATTTGTAATTAAATGATATTTGGGATATCTACCAATAATTCTTTAACAATTGTGCCCAACACGATGGGTGGAAAGACACTATTCGATCATCGTTGTAGTAGAACTATTAGAATCAGTTTTTCATGCTCTGGACGAAATTGCCACCTGGAGAGAAAATACGACATCTTCTTTAGCAGATATTTTAATGTTCGGAATACAGAAACCAAACTTCCTGATCTCGTTATTATCAATAGAAAAATTATTTGGCTAGACATTGTCAATAATGTAAATATTTGCAATCCGAAAATGAGGATTTAAATATGGCCATTCAACAAGTAAAAAATGTTCAGTCGGTGCTCAGCAATATTCGTATAAATTCAGACAACGAATTAAAAATTATTAATGATAAAGCAAAATATATCATTATTAACGTTTTTAATTATAAATCAAATATTACCCAACCAAGAATAACATTCTTGGAATATGTTAACTCAGAATTGAATATGAGATTTATTAAAACATAAATAAATTGCAATTCAAATGAAATCATTTCAGTGCCTAATTCCGACTGAAAAGAGTCCAAGAGACCAAAAAGAGAAAATGAGTTATTTGATAAACTTCTGCAAAGAAGATATTTATTATTTATTATAATACAATAAATAATAAATATCTGTTATTAGTTTATTTGTATTTTTGATTCGGCCCTCCCCAAGACAAAATCCTGGTTGCGCCACTGAAAAAACTAAAAGATATGGTTTCTTCTGATATACTTAGAACTGCTTACTTTGGAACGTTTCACGCAACAATGAGCTATGGCATTTTGTGTTGGGGAAGTTCCACTGAATCTTCAAAGATTTTTGTAGTTCAAAAACGTGCTATTCGCATAATAGCTGGTGCCGCCTTTAGATCATCTTGCAGATCATCTTTTTATTTATATATTAGAAGCCGTAATGTTAGTTAAAAATAATCCGCACCTTTTGGCTACCAATTCTGATTTTCATTCTTATCACACCCGCAGTAAACACTCAATTGTACGTCCCTCTCATAGCTCTGCACTGTACAATAAAAGTCCTCACTACATGGCTTTTTACATTATTTTACTGTGTACTAATGGCATTAAAATCTATAACGTCCAGTAGAGCATTTAAATTAAAATTTAGAGATTTTTTACCATCATACTGTTTTAATAGGAATATTTACACCATAAAGACTAATATTGAATAATGTAATCTCTTAACTGCACTATTTGTTAAATTTATATGTACCTATTGTTTGACTCAAGTGGTTTCAATTTATATTATATGTGTCTTCTTGAGTAAACCACAACATTTATGTAATGTATTATTGGTTAAATAAATTTATTATTTTTATTACTATTATTATTATAAATATAGATATGAATTGTTTTGATTATTTTCTTTTAATACTGAATTCTATATACAAATATCTAATCTATATATATAAAATCGTAACTAAGCTACCTACTCATAATCAACGCCCAGCCCAAACCACTGAACCTACAATCATGAAATTTGGCGAGCATATTCCCTCCATGACGTAAGCACCCACTAAGAACGGATTTTTCGAAACTCATTCTCTACGTGGGTGAAAAGAGGGTTAAAAGGGGTAAAATGTGGTTTCACGGTTTTCTTAATATCTCTTAGGTCCAATAAGATATCGACTTGGTTTTTGCTCACAATGATTACTCATGTAAATATTAAGAAACTTATTTCAGGATTTTGTTCTAATGGACCCCTAAAGGGGTGAATCTACAATCAGGGTGAATTATAGAACCCTTCGCATCTGCTGTGTTTATTGTGTTATAAAATTCCTTTTTGGCATATAGGTGCCTTTTTAAAATATTTAGAAAGTGTTTTGACCGTTTTTTTAATTTTCACCCCTAAAGGGGTAAATTGGTATTTTTTATTCAATAGAATTTCGTCTAGACAAAGAAACATAAAATTCGGGGAGTATATCCCTTTTATGACTTAAGAACCCTCTAAGAAATGATTTTTCGAAATTCGACCTCTTAGGGGTGACAAGGGGTGAAATGTGTTTTCACGGATTCCTCAGTATATTTTAGGTCAAGAATATATCGCCTTGCTTTTGCTTACAAAGACTACCCACATAAATGTTGAAAAACCGTTTTTCAACATTTATGTGGGGAACATTTTCAAGATTTTGTACTAATCAACCCCTAAAGGGGTGAATATACAATCAGGGTGAATTATGGAACCCTTCGCATCTTCTGTGTTTGTTGTGTTATAACATTTCTTTTAGACATATAGGTGTCTTTTTAAAATATTTAAAAAGTGTATTGACCTTTTTTATAAATTTCACCCCTAAAGGGGTAACTTGGTATTTTATATTCGGTAGAATGTCGTCTAGACAGAGAAACATAAAATTCGGGGAGTATATCCCTTTTATGACTTAACAACACCCTAAAAAATGATTTTTGGAAATTCAACCCCTAAGAGGTGAAATGGGTTAAAATGTGTTTTCACGGATTCCTCAATATCTCACAGGTCCAATAATATATCGCCTTCATTTTTGCTTCTAAATATTATCCATATAAATGTTGAAAAACTTATTTCAGGATTTTGTTCTATTCATCCCCTAAATGGGGGAATGTACAATCAGGGAGAATTATAGAACCCGACGTATTTCCTGTGTTTGTTGAGTTAATAAATTCCTATTTGGCATATAGATGTCTTTTTAAAATATCTCGAAATTATTTTGACAGTTTTTCAAAATTTCACCCCTAAAGAGGTAAAAGGATATATTTTATTTGATAGAACATCCCTTGGGCATAGATACATGATATTCGCAAAGTATATTCCCTCCATGAGGTAAGCATACACTAAAACGGGATTTTTCGAAATTCAACCCCTAAGGGGTGAAATGTAATTTCAAGGATTCCTAAATATCTCTACGGACCAATAAGATATCGTCTTGGTTTTTCTTACAAAGATTACCCATATAAATGTTGAAAAACGTATCTCAGGATTTTGTTCTAATCACCCTTAAAGTGGTGAATTTCCGAACAGGGTTAATTATACAATCCATCATATTTCCTGTGTTTGTTGAGTTATAAAATTCCTTTTGGCATATAGGTGTCTTCAAAATATCTTGAAATGGTATTGACAGTTTTAAAAATTTCACCCTAAAGGGGTAAATGGATATTTTTTACTCGATTGAACGTCCTCTGGACAAGATACATGACATTCGTAAAGTATATTCCCTGTATGACGTAAGTTCCCACTAAAACGGTATTTTTCGAAATTCAACCCCTAAGGGCTGAAATGTGATATCAAGGATTCCTCAATATTTCTTAGTACCAATAAGATATCGACTTGGCTTTTACTTATTATGATTAACCATACAAACGCCGAAAATTTTATTCCTGGATTCTTTCCTAATCAACCCCTAAAGGGGTAAATCTATAATCGGGGTGAATTATACAACCCGTCGTATTTCCTGTGTTTATTGGGTTATAACATTCATTTTTGGCACACCGGTGTCTTTTTTAAATATCTCGAGACAGTTTTGACAGTCTTTTAAAATTTCCCCTCTAAATATAAATGGTGGGGGGGGAGTATAAATGGGTATTTATATTCGATAGAACTTCCCTTAGCTATAGAGACATGAAATTCGGGAAGTATATTCCTTCCGTGATGTAAGGTTAGCCATACAAATTTTTGAAACAGTAATTCAGGATTTTGCTGTAATCAACCCCTAAAATGGTAAATCTACATTTGGGGTGAATTATAGAAACCTTTGTATTTCCTGAGTTATAACATTCCATTTTGGTACATAATTTTCTATTTAAAATATTTAAAAAGCGTTTTGAAAGTTTTTTAAATTTCATCCCTAAAGGGGTAAATTGGTATTTTTTATTTGAAAGAACGTCCCTTGACATAGAGATATGAAATTCAGGAAATATATTCCCTCCATGTCGCAAGCACCCTCTTATATGGAATTTTTCGAAATTCGACCCCTAGGGGATGAAAAGTGATAAAATGTTTTTCCTCGGATTCTTCATTATATTGATTTGGATTTTGCTTACAATGTTATCCTTATATGTGTTTAAAAATTAAATTCAGGATTTTGCTCTAATCATCAATCCCTAAAGGGGCGATTCTAGATTTGTGGTCAATTATAGAACCCTTTGTAGCTTCTGTCTTTGTTGTACTATAACTATGTTGTGCTTTTTCGCATTTAGGTGTCATTTTAATATCATTAGTTTCAAGATCATTTCATTTTGACCGTTTTTTTTTTATATATTTCAACCCTAAATTGCATTTTTTATATTTCCCTAAATTTCATTGGTACATTGGTATTTTTACTTGCCCGACCTTAATATATAAGGGGCAAGTATTGTAATCGCGAAAATTTTAAAAATCGCGCGCGCGCGCGTGTGTGTGTGTGTGTGCGTGCGTGCGTGCGTGTGTGTGTGTGTGTGTGTGTGTGTGTACACGATAACTCAAAAACGGTTTAACTTAAAGAGTTCGTTCTGGAACTAAAAAATTCTCCTAATAATTGGGAAGAACACTATTGTTTTTTATTAAAATCCGAAACCGGAAACGGAAGTTATTAAACTTTAAAAAATTCGTAACTAGTAAACCAAGCCTTGGACAAAAATTTGTATAGGATATAATTTGATGTATTTTTGAAGATTTATCTAAATCTTCTTTTAAATTTAAAAAAAACAAACATCTATTTTTTTTTTATTATTATTATTTCTTTTATGGGAGGGCAAGTCTAGCGGAGGTCTCCCTACGCCACTGGTTTAGTAGACAATTGAAATTCGGGGATTATATTTCTTCCATGACGTAAGCAACCACTGAGAGATTTATCGAAATTCGACCCCTAGGGGGTGAAAACGGATTTCTTAATATCTCTTGATGAAATAACAACTTGCTTTTTACTTAATATAGTTACCCGTACGCATGTACAAAAATGTAACTTAGAATTTTGCTTCAATCAACACTTAACGGGGCGAATCTACATTAAATCAGGGCGACTTATAAAATGTTTCGTAACTTATTGTTTGTTGAGTTATAACATTCCCTTTTGGTATATATATATATATATATATATATATTTCTAATCTTTAGAAAGTGTTTTAAACGTTTTTTTTTTTATCTATAAAGGGGTAAATAGGTATACTTTTGATTAGATACATGGAATTCCGGGAACATATTCCTTCCATAACGTAAGCATCGAACCCTTTATATCTCCTGTGCTTCTTGAGTTATAACATTCCTTTCTGGCATATAGGTGTCTTTTTAAAATCTTTCGATAGTGTTTTGACCGTTTTTTTAAATTTCACCCCTAAAAGGGTAAGTTGGTATTTTTTATTCGATAGAATTTCGTCTAGACAAAGAAACATACAATTCTGGGAGTACATCCCTTTTATGACTTAAGAACCGTCTAAGAAATGATTTTTCGAAATTCGACCTCTCAGGGGTGAAAAGGGCTGAAAGGTATTTACACGGATTCTTCAATTTCTTTTAGGTCAATAATATATTGCCTTGGTTTTTGCTTATAAAGATTATCCACATAAATGTTAAAAAACTTATTTCAAGATTTTGTCCTAATCATCCCCTAAAAGGATGAATCAACAATCAGGGACAGTTATAGAACCCACCGTATTTTCTGTGTTGGTTGAGTTATAAAATTCCTAACAGTTTTTTAAATTTCATTCCTAAAGAATTTTTTATTAGAAATTATAGAATTGCACTATATTTATATTGCCCGTTAATTAATAAATTGGAATATATAATGATATATTTATATATATTATAAACAGTTATAAAGTTTTAACAGTTTAACAATAAGAATTCAGTATATAACTATACAAAACACACAATAATTAACTGTCAGAATCACAACTATTATTCTTACCAAAACATTCGTTGCTAGGAGACGGTAAATATATAAAATTTAAGATCTAGCGTGTTACAAAATAAGAAATTCCAAGAGTACATTTCTCGATATAACGTAAAAACGCACTAAGAAAGGATTTTTCGACCCATATGAGGTGAAAAGGAGTAAGTTTTTTTTTTTTTTTTCAAGGATTCCTCAGTGTCTCTTAGTACAGATGAGATATCGACTAGGTTTTTGCTTATAAAAGTTACCCGTGCACATGTTTAGAAACAAACTACGAATTTTATTTGTCATTAGTATGAACCTCTAACGGGGTGAATCTACACCTGAGGAGAGAGTCTGAATCTGATCACAGAGTCTGAAATGTGATCTATAAAGAACTATGACTTATTATAATTGCACGATGATGGCAAACCGTCAATAAACCGTAGCGAAGCACGGGTACTCAGCTAGTAAGATTATATTTTGATAAATTGATTTATTAATTTTTTAATTTATAAATTTTATGATTAAATAATAAAAAAAAAAAAAGTTTTTATACATTTATTATTATGCATTCCCACATTTGCAGTCGGTTCAATAATAAAATACCCCGCATTAAAACATCACTACGGCCAGTAGTGCCACCGGCTTATTTTGAACTTACTTATGTGAGTGGGGGAGAGAGCTCCTGCTCTTTTTCATTTAGAAAAATCATTTCATATTTGACAAATAGTTTATTACTAATTTTATTGCAGATTGTTAGTTTTGTATAAGAAATATTTAAATTGTGGGGGGGGGTTATATGTACCGTTAAGGAATAAAGCAATTTTTAAAAACCTCTTAATTTTAACGCGTTTTTTTTTCCTAAAATATGATTTTAATATAAAAAAGTTTTAGTATTTCTAAAAACATATTTCTTTTTACACATTATTACTTATCAAGTTTCATGACATCACCATTTGTTATTTCTATTATTATTATTTTTTCTACTAACGTGTTGAAATAATTGAATATTTACGACATTAAAATTTTTGATATATTATTTAATAAATTTATTTCTTTTTTATATGCGCTCAGCTGAAATGGTCATTATTCTGATATTTTTTATTGATTAATCTGGGTATTTTAAAATACCCAGAGGAACAAACGAACGGACGTGAACGAATAAAAACAAGGAACCTTAATAACCGAAAACTAAAAAGAAACGAATGAAAATTGAATTGACAAAAATGAACAAAAATTCATCATTACAGTCACCAATTCTCCTCTTCACACTTATCACTAGAGACCGGATTTTTAGGCGATAAAAAATGGTGAAATAAGCCGTAGTGAAAAACGCACTAAAAAGTATTAAAATAGGCGGAAAAAAGGCAAATAGGCAGGAGAAATAGGCAAAATAAAAAAAGCAAACATATAAAATTATATATTTAACTAGCTGAGTACCCGTGCTTCGCTACGGTTTATTGACGGTTTGCCATCATCGTGCAATTATAATAAGTCATAGTTCTTTATAGATCACATTTCAGACTCTGTGATCAGATTCAGACTCTCTCCTCAGGTGTAGATTCACCCCGTTAGAGGTTCATACTAATGACAAATAAAATTCGTAGTTTGTTTCTAAACATGTGCACGGGTAACTTTTATAAGCAAAAACCTAGTCGATATCTCATCTGTACTAAGAGACACTGAGGAATCCTTGAAAAAAAAAAAAAAAACTTACTCCTTTTCACCTCATATGGGTCGAAAAATCCTTTCTTAGTGCGTTTTTACGTTATATAGAGAAATGTACTCTTGGAATTTCTTATTTTGTAACACGCTAGATCTTAAATTTTATATATTTACCGTCTCCTAGCAACGAATGTTTTGGTAAGAATAATAGTTGTGATTCTGACAGTTAATTATTGTGTGTTTTGTATAGTTATATACTGAATTCTTATTGTTAAACTGTTAAAACTTTATAACTGTTTATAATATATATAAATATATCATTATATATTCCAATTTATTAATTAACGGGCAATATAAATATAGTGCAATTCTATAATTTCTAATAAAAAATTCTTTAGGAATGAAATTTAAAAAACTGTTAGGAATTTTATAACTCAACCAACACAGAAAATACGGTGGGTTCTATAACTGTCCCTGATTGTTGATTCATCCTTTTAGGGGATGATTAGGACAAAATCTTGAAATAAGTTTTTTAACATTTATGTGGATAATCTTTATAAGCAAAAACCAAGGCAATATATTATTGACCTAAAAGAAATTGAAGAATCCGTGTAAATACCTTTCAGCCCTTTTCACCCCTGAGAGGTCGAATTTCGAAAAATCATTTCTTAGACGGTTCTTAAGTCATAAAAGGGATGTACTCCCAGAATTGTATGTTTCTTTGTCTAGACGAAATTCTATCGAATAAAAAATACCAACTTACCCTTTTAGGGGTGAAATTTAAAAAAACGGTCAAAACACTATCGAAAGATTTTAAAAAGACACCTATATGCCAGAAAGGAATGTTATAACTCAAGAAGCACAGGAGATATAAAGGGTTCGATGCTTACGTTATGGAAGGAATATGTTCCCGGAATTCCATGTATCTAATCAAAAGTATACCTATTTACCCCTTTATAGATAAAAAAAAAAAACGTTTAAAACACTTTCTAAAGATTAGAAATATATATATATATATATATATATATACCAAAAGGGAATGTTATAACTCAACAAACAATAAGTTACGAAACATTTTATAAGTCGCCCTGATTTAATGTAGATTCGCCCCGTTAAGTGTTGATTGAAGCAAAATTCTAAGTTACATTTTTGTACATGCGTACGGGTAACTATATTAAGTAAAAAGCAAGTTGTTATTTCATCAAGAGATATTAAGAAATCCGTTTTCACCCCCTAGGGGTCGAATTTCGATAAATCTCTCAGTGGTTGCTTACGTCATGGAAGAAATATAATCCCCGAATTTCAATTGTCTACTAAACCAGTGGCGTAGGGAGACCTCCGCTAGACTTGCCCTCCCATAAAAGAAATAATAATAATAAAAAAAAAATAGATATGTTTGTTTTTTTAAAATTTAAAAGAAGATTTAGATAAATCTTCAAAAATACATCAAATTATATCCTATACAAATTTTTGTCCAAGGCTTGGTTTACTAGTTACGAATTTTTTAAAGTTTAATAACTTCCGTTTCCGGTTTCGGATTTTAATAAAAAACAATAGTGTACTTCCCAATTATTAGGAGAATTTTTTAGTTCCAGAACGAACTCTTTAAGTTAAACCGTTTTTGAGTTATCGTGTACACACACACACACACACACACACACACACACACACACGCACGCACGCACGCACGCACGCACGCACGCACGCACGCACGCACGCACACACACACACACGCGCGCGCGCGATTTTTAAAATTTTCGCGATTACAATACTTGCTCCTTATATATTAAGGTCGGGCAAGTAAAAATACCAATGTACCAATGAAATTTAGGGAAATATAAAAAATGCAATTTAGGGTTGAAATATATAAAAAAAAAACGGTCAAAATGAAATGATCTTGAAACTAATGATATTAAAATGACACCTAAATGCGAAAAAGCACAACATAGTTATAGTACAACAAAGACAGAAGCTACAAAGGGTTCTATAATTGACCCCAAATCTAGAATCGCCCCTTTAGGGATTGATGATTACAGCAAAATCCTGAATTTAATTTTTAAACACATATAAGGATAACATTGTAAGCAAAATCCAAATCAATATAATGAAGAATCCGAGGAAAAACATTTTATCACTTTTCATCCCCTAGGGGTCGAATTTCGAAAAATTCCATATAAGAGGGTGCTTGCGACATGGAGGGAATATATTTCCTGAATTTCATATCTCTATGTCAAGGGACGTTCTTTCAAATAAAAAATACCAATTTACCCCTTTAGGGATGAAATTTAAAAAACTTTCAAAACGCTTTCTAAATATTTTAAATAGAAAATTATGTACCAAAATGGAATGTTATAACTCAGGAAATACAAAGGTTTCTATAATTCGCCCCAAATGTAGATTTACCACTTTAGGGGTTGATTACAGCAAAATCCTGAATTACTGTTTCAAAAATTTGTATGGCTAACCTTACATCACGGAAGGAATATACTTCCCGAATTTCATGTCTCTATAGCTAAGGGAAGTTCTATCGAATATAAATACCCATTTATACTCCCCCCCCCCCACCATTTACATTTAGAGGTGAAATTTTAAAAGACTGTCAAAACTGTCTCGAGATATTTAAAAAAGACACCGGTGTGCCAAAAATGAATGTTATAACCTAATAAACACAGGAAATACGACGGGTTGTATAATTCACCCCGATTATAGATTTACCCCTTTAGGGGTTGATTAGGAAAGAATCCAGGAATAAAATTTTCGGCGTTTGTATGGTTAATCATAATAAGTAAAAGCCAAGTCGATATCTTATTGGTACTAAGAAATATTGAGGAATCCTTGATATCACATTTCAGCCCTTAGGGGTTGAATTTCGAAAAATACCGTTTTAGTGGGAACTTACGTCATACAGGGAATATACTTTACGAATGTCATGTATCTTGTCCAGAGGACGTTCTATCGAGTAAAAAATATCCATTTACCCCTTTAGGGTGAAATTTTTAAAACTGTCAATACCATTTCAAGATATTTTGAAGACACCTATATGCCAAAAGGAATTTTATAACTCAACAAACACAGGGAATATGATGGATTGTATAATTAACCCTGTTCGGAAATTCACCACTTTAAGGGTGATTAGAACAAAATCCTGAAATACGTTTTTCAACATTTATATGGGTAATCTTTGTAAGAAAAACCAAGACGATATCTTATTGGTCCGTAGAGATATTTAGGAATCCTTGAAATTACATTTCACCCCTTAGGGGTTGAATTTCGAAAAATCCCGTTTTAGTGTATGCTTACCTCATGGAGGGAATATACTTTGCGAATATCATGTATCTATGCCCAAGGGATGTTCTATCAAATAAAATATATCCTTTTACCTCTTTAGGGGTGAAATTTTGAAAAACTGTCAAAATAATTTCGAGATATTTTAAAAAGACATCTATATGCCAAATAGGAATTTATTAACTCAACAAACACAGGAAATACGTCGGGTTCTATAATTCTCCCTGATTGTACATTCCCCCATTTAGGGGATGAATAGAACAAAATCCTGAAATAAGTTTTTCAACATTTATATGGATAATATTTAGAAGCAAAAATGAAGGCGATATATTATTGGACCTGTGAGATATTGAGGAATCCGTGAAAACACATTTTAACCCATTTCACCTCTTAGGGGTTGAATTTCCAAAAATCATTTTTTAGGGTGTTGTTAAGTCATAAAAGGGATATACTCCCCGAATTTTATGTTTCTCTGTCTAGACGACATTCTACCGAATATAAAATACCAAGTTACCCCTTTAGGGGTGAAATTTATAAAAAAGGTCAATACACTTTTTAAATATTTTAAAAAGACACCTATATGCCTAAAAGAAATGTTATAACACAACAAACACAGAAGATGCGAAGGGTTCCATAATTCACCCTGATTGTATATTCACCCCTTTAGGGGTTGATTAGTACAAAATCTTGAAAATGTTCCCCACAAAAATGTTGAAAAACGGTTTTTCAACATTTATGTGGGTAGTCTTTGTAAGCAAAAGCAAGGCGATATATTCTTGACCTAAAATATACTGAGGAATCCGTGAAAACACATTTCACCCCTTGTCACCCCTAAGAGGTCGAATTTCGAAAAATCATTTCTTAGAGGGTTCTTAAGTCATAAAAGGGATATACTCCCCGAATTTTATGTTTCTTTGTCTAGACGAAATTCTATTGAATAAAAAATACCAATTTACCCCTTTAGGAGTGAAAATTAAAAAAACGGTCAAAACATTTTCTAAATATTTTAAAAAGGGCACCTATATGCCAAAAAGGAATTTTATAACACAATAAACACAGCAGATGCGAAGGGTTCTATAATTCACCCTGATTGTAGATTCACCCCTTTAGGGGTCCATTAGAACAAAATCCTGAAATAAGTTTCTTAATATTTACATGAGTAATCATTGTGAGCAAAAACCAAGTCGATATCTTATTGGACCTAAGAGATATTAAGAAAACCGTGAAACCACATTTTACCCCTTTTAACCCTCTTTTCACCCACGTAGAGAATGAGTTTCGAAAAATCCGTTCTTAGTGGGTGCTTACGTCATGGAGGGAATATGCTCGCCAAATTTCATGATTGTAGGTTCAGTGGTTTGGGCTGGGCGTTGATTATGAGTAGGTAGCTTAGTTACGATTTTATATATATAAATTAATTTTTACTTATAAAAGCTTTATACGCCAAGCTTTATATAAAAGCTTTATAATACAAGCTCCAGCCACAAGAGGAAGCAAAAACAATTATAACAAATGGGCGTTCGTCGTACAGCTGTTTGCAGCGCACTGACCGTGTGAAATTATTTAAATACGCAATATATAATTCGGGGCATCCCGGGTTCCACGCGATAACATTTATGTGCGCGAATTGCGCATTTAATTTAAGAAGTAATTAAAAAAAGGGTGATTTTAGGCCATTGATATCAAATTAGAGCAATTTCACCTGTTTGATTTTAAATACCTGGAATAAAAACTGAGGGGGGCGTGCTCCGCCTCAAATAAGAAGTGCGGAAGAGCCGACCCCTTGCGCTCCTATCCCACTACATCACTGGCAAAGTAACTGTAAATTAAGCAGAAATTAAGATACATAACATCACTTTCGGCACGAGATTATTCCAATCATGGTTTTAAAAAATAGTTCAGTCTCCTTCGTCATTGTCTGTCTGATTGTAGTTTTTAAAATTATAGCTAAAGTTGTAAAGACAACAATACTGTGCATATATTTCTCTATAATCACAAAATATTCAAAACATAACTGTCAAAATTAAGGTTTACTTCCAGGCTTCTGATTCGTTCAAATTAGTAGTTTTGAGTAAAATACATGCGATATACAGAAATCAAAATAACTAAAATGAAAGCATCTGAAATGTCAGTGTACAGAAAATTCCTGATACTCTGTTGGTGCATGAAATATTCTTCTGAACGCAAAAATGACAAATAATTAAAAAAAAAAAAAAAATGCATAAACTAATTAAAACAACTAGATATGTTTGTATCACCAATTCGTGAGACTATGATCTATGGCAGAGGTCGGCAACACGGCGCCCTCAGTGAGATTTTTATGCGCCCTCGTTATCGAGACACACACATACTGAGCCCAATATCTACATCGCATCTATTGGTGATCCGACTTGAGCGTTTTTATGCGCCCTCATTAACATTTGAATTTATATTGCGCCCTTATTGACAAAAAGGTTGCCGACCCCTGGTCTATGGTATTTCCCAATTCTTACTTACACTAATTTGTATTTAGTTAATACTGTACATTTTGTTTAAATTGTCAACAATTTTCTGTCAAAGTGTTTTATTCTTCAGATGATGGCATAACAAGCCAAAAAAATATATATTTAGTTATAATAAAATATTTTTATTGCAGTATACTGGGTTTTGCCTTTTTCCTTGGTAAATACATTTTTTGTGTTTTAATATGCATTTTTTTAGTTTTAAATTATGTGTTCTAATATGAAAATTAAAATTATAGAATGCATAACATAGGTATATGTATTTTGAATTGTAATTTTACAATTGTACAATTGCTTAGCAATAAAATGTGTGTATTATTATTTTTTTTATTTAGTCATTATGTTTCATCAAGAGTTAACAGTCACATCTATCAATACTATTAAATAATGAAGTGTTAACGAGAGACGTAACGTCTACTTTTGGCGCCTGTGGCGAATAAAGAAAACTGCGCCATAACTGAACTAAAACTTATCACTTTTAAAATGTATGTGTATAAAATGTGTATATGTAATAAATTTCAATTAAAATCAATATGTACTTATAATTTATTGCGCAGGGTTTATTTCTCATATTATAAACAATTTAGAATCAATTTTTACTAACGGTCTAATGAATTTGGAACTATTTATACTTAGAAAATGCATATTTTTATACTCTTTCTAATGACATTTTTAATTTGACCGTAGACACACGCAGTGGCGGTGAAAGGCAGGGGCGACCGAGACACAGGCCCAGGGCGCCAGCTCTTAGGGGCGCAAAAAAACGCTTCGATATACATATTTTAAGTTTTTATTAATTTTTTCTATTTTTATTTAGATCAAAAATATAAATTTTCATTTCTACATCAGACTCGTACATATTAAATACAAAATTGAATTTAAAGAAAGATGTACACATTTATTGATTATATAATAATATTAAGTCTTCTTTTGGCCTTCTGCAAGATATATAAAGCATCATATATGCATATACATATTTGTGTATAAATAACAAAGAAAGTCCGTTTTTCAATCTTCTGAATTGTTTGAAGACGACGCTGTTTTGGAGATAGTTTTTTAAATAATTTAAAGTAGAAAATGATCGTTCAGCAGTACATTATTTACTGGTAACGTTATTAATATTTTTAACAGCTTTCATCAGAATATATTTGATTAACTTTCTTACCCATCTGAAAATATCTGTATCTTATTTTGGTGGCACATTTAGATATACAATGGCACTTTGACTTACAAACTTAATTTGTTCCTTACCGTGGTTCGTATCTTAAAACTTTTTAAGATACGACTAGAAACCCAATGGAAAATCAATGAATCCGTTCCCAGATTAAAAAATAATAAAACAAATCCAAAAAATGTAAATAACTATTTTCAACTATAGCAGAAAATGCAAAGAAATGGAGGAGTGAGAAAAAGCAGTTTTTCACTATAAATGTGTATTTTGTATACCATTACATATTAATTTTTATTCATGAAATTTTCTGTTTCACATGATTAGTATGAAAATCTTCATTTAAATTGTAAAAAATGAACAACTTTCTTGTGTTTGGTTTTGTGGTTCAAGAGTTTTCGATTTGATACATATAGTAGTAGCTTGTTTCTAGTACAAGGGAAAAAAGTTAAAAAAGTACAATATAAAACAGGCTTTTATTCATTTAAAAAGAAAAACATCACGGTTCGTATTTAGAGATCAAAATAGGAAATGAAAATAGTTTGTATCTCGAAAAGTTCGTATTTCGAGTTTGTAAGTCGAGGTAACACTATATCAGCTAATTTACTTAGCCATAATTAGCATTAGGTTAAAATGTAAAAATATTTAAATTACAACCATCTAAATCAAAAGAATATGCTTGAAAAAAGATTGCGAGCACCTAAACCCCCTTTTCGGTACGCCACTGCATATTAAATCCGCAATAACAAACAATTGTTAAAAATTTTGGTCGCTTTTTGTTTGGTGTCTTAATAAGATTGACACTTATGGCCGGGGCACATTGGCCATAGCCTTGGTACGCCTCTGGCGTTAACAAAAAATGATAATTAAAAGACATTTGGTCAATAGAATAAAAACGTACAACTGTACTTTTTCGTCACATCATGAGATAAAAGCAACATTACATAGGAAAAGTTATTAGTGACATGAACACAAAAAACTAATATAATATTAATTTAATAAACAATATGGAAAATACACACAGTGAGCTTTCTATGATTGCCAATGGCTGTAATAGACATTCCCAATCCAACTTGCTGAAGGACTTGTCCGTGGAAATACATATGTATACTTGGTTATACCTAACTTATGCTTAGGCAAACAAGGCATTTGCCTAGGGCCAGAGGTGACGTGGTAAAAGAAATACTACGGGAGCGGTAGAAAATATTAAAAGTGTGCTTAAGACAAAAACTCGAAAAAATTTTCGCCTGCGCCGCAAAATTGTTCGATAATTATGGGAACACCGCACCACCTCAAAAATAACTATGGTTGCAACCCATACCCCCTCCGCTCCACCCTTGCCTAGGGCTCGTAAATTTTTAAGGCCTGTTATACTACAAATATAGTAAATACTATTTAATAAAGAAGCCATTTTCAATACTTAAAAAATCAAGTAAATAAAAAGGGCCCAAAAGAACTTAATTTAGGCTCTGATACTTGGGTTTTGTATGCAACATAGAGCTTTCCCGTGTTAAGTTTTCCATTGCATATTCTATCTCCACTATGAGTTTTAGACAAAAACTTTATGGATAAAAATTGTTCGGTATTTTAGTCCCAACACATTGTGCCTAAATCTGAATAAAAAAATCTCAATTTGTTTGAAAAAAAGGCACATAATATTTTTTGTATTTATATCTGAAAATAAGTTGCCATGCATAAATAAAAATCAAATGTCAAACAAAGTTTACTGTCAGGTTAACATAAATTTAAAAAATAAAATAATATTAATGTAAATTAAATTTCCAAATAAATATCCATTATTAGGCAAACAAAAACCTATTGTAGAAATTTCTGTATATATTTGCAATAATCCGCGGATGAATATTATTGCAAATATGAATTATTTTTTGCTTTAAATCATCTATGGAGCTGATAGACTATTTCGAGTGGACTACTTTTGTCTCCAAGGTCACCATATTTAAATCCTTCTAGATTATTTTTGTGGCCATAAAAAATGTATAATTTCAATAACATCGGCTCCATGCATGGCAATGTTATTTTCAGAAATACAAAACCAATTGTCTGCCATTTTTCAAACAAATTGGGATTTTTTTATTCAAAAGTAGGCACACATGTGTTGGGACTAGGAATGTAGACGGGTATCCGGGTACCCGCTACCCGACCCGTTAAGGATGTACCCGGTTCCGAATTTGAATACCCGCTACCCTCTATCTACCCATTACCCGTTAACTAACGGGTAATTAACGGGTATCGGGTATTTAGCGGGTAGCGGGTAATTAACGGGTATATATTAGATTACTAACGGGTAGCGCATAATTAGCGGGTAGCAGGTAATTAACGGGTAATTGTGTGAGGTATTTCGAGTATTTATTTATGTGTGACTATTTTGTTCTAGGTTACAATAGTAGGAATTAAGTATGCGTATTCCATAATGTACCTATGTTTATTTTTAGGGTTTTGTAGGTATGACCACCAAAAAACCCTTATAAAGTCACTCATATGTCTGTCTGTACGGTAGAAATTGTAGCCAAACGGCTTCAGATAGAAAGTTGAAATTTGGCATACATATATAACTCTTTGACCCACATATAGGAAAAAAAGAGTTCAAAAACACATCTCGAAATAAATATAAACAAATATGTATTTAATGAAAAAATAAATATTTTTTATGAGATTTTCGCTAAATATATGCCAAAAAACTTTTGTACCCCACCCTATCTCACATCTGTTTATCTTGTTGGGGTTATACTCTATCTCTGAAAGACTGATAGTAATATAATTTATTATTTGTAGAAAGTTATTGTATTATCACACAGAAGCGGTAAAACAAAAGCGACAAAATATGAATAGTTCGAAACGAAATATTGTTAAAAACAACAGAGTGTGCCGCACATACTATATGGGTATACGAACTAGGGTTATACACAACAGACCATAAAAATTTGACCATAAAATTTTGAGGAAAAATATGGTCACAGGGGTATGTTTAATGATATGATAAATATAGTCACAGGCGTGCGTTTAATAAAATGATAAATAGTAATATAGAAATACACAAAACCAATTTAAACGTGTTTAAAATGTGCACGCTACTGGTAACTGCCTGAAAAAATGATTTATTACAATCAGGCTTTATCTCTGAAAGCCTAGTATAGTGTCGTTGAAAAAAAAAATATTTTTTTTAAATTTATTGTGTGGTATCAAAAGGATGCTCTTGAGACGTAGATAAAGGAAAAAAAAAGTAGTTTTTTTTTTTAATTTGTTTCTTTTCACACGATTTTGGCTAAAAATAAGTAATATTATAAGTATATGTACATTGATCTGACTCAGAAACGTACCAGAGAAATTAATTATTTTTTAATTAATGGCTAAATTATGGATTATTATTTAAATTTAGTTTAAAAAATAAATAAATTGAAGCTCTTAGTACTCAACGAATAAGAATGTTCAAATAATGTTTATCAAAAAATTATTTTAGATATCCAGCATAGTTAGCTTTTTACAGTTATTAAATACCTACAAAACCCTGAAATGTGTGAAAATTCACACTTCACATCAATTTTGCTACACTTATTTTTCATTTTTATATATTAACGGGTACCGGGTAATTAACGGGTAACGGTTAATTATCGGGTACCGGGTAATTACAGGGTACTGTGTAATTAACGAGTAGTGGGTAATTATCGGGTAGTGGGTAATACCCGGGTAATTGTTGCGGGTACCCGGTCCATAAATTTCTAGTTCTCGTCATTTCTAGTTGGGTCTAAAATAATGAACAATTTTTATTAATAAAGTTTTTGTCTAAAACTCATACTAGAGATATAATATGCAATGGAAAATTTAACATGAAAAGCTCTATGTTGCAAGTCGAAAAAGGACATACGGTATATATATATTAAAATTAACTTAATATAGGTTTAAACATTTCTTATTATTTATGTTAAGTTATGGTTAAGAATGAAACAAATATAAACTTACCTGATTTTTCGAATGTTTCTCCAACTAAAGACACTAACAGAATGAAACAATTGACGGCTATAAGTAATTGTATACGGCTAAAGGAAATATGACGAGGTGCTTGATTTAAATTTCCACGAATATAATCAGTTTTAAAACAAGCTTGCCATAAACATTTAGTCATAATTGCTTATAAAAATTCGCTATATGTTATTGTTTCAAAATGACGAGTGTAAAGTTTAGTGATAAAACGTTTGATACCTCAATTTTTATTAATAAATTGCTATTATAATTTTTATACCCCGATTAATAGTAAAAATTAATTTACAAATTATTTTATGCATTTATTTTTTACGTTTTCAATTTGTGATATTGGTTTTACATAAATATTTCTATGGCAAGCTCGAATAGAAGATTTTTGTTCCTTGATAACAAATTTTGGTGTAATATGGTTATGGTTTTTAAATAAGTTTAGGGAAGACAGTAATTTTAGTTCATGATAATATATATATATATATATATATATATATATATATATATATATATATATATATATATATATATATATATATATACGTAATAAAGTTTTATACACGTAAAATTAAAAGATATTTTGCACACACAAAAACACATAAATAAGAATAAAAGTTTGTTCGAAAAATTGAACAGCCGCAGGGCGATGTTAAGAAGATTTAAAGGGGCCAGTGAACAATATCGATAAGTAAGACATATTATGTTACCACCGATGTCAACTATTGATATCTTGTGAACCCTAATGATGACACCTCGGTTATTTTGAATGTGGTTTTCAAATAACAATATTGAAAATATCTCGAAAGTTAAGATAAATTACTCGTTATATATACATAAAAATCTCCGCTCTCCAGAATGATAAATAATAAGAGTCACTGCAATATAAAAATAAAATAAAGGTTTAGTGAAATACCAGGTTTAATGAAACACTGAATTATTATGTTATAACTATATTAACAGATATTAAATTAAAATTGCTGAAAACAATGAGAGATATAATACTAAAGTAGACTATGTTACAACAATGGAATATTTCTTTATCTTCATCATCATCCTTAAATTAAATCTTATATTTTAACAAATTTCTTATTATTAATCTCATTCTCTAGGTATTCATTTGCTAATATCACATTGCAATATTTATGATTTAATGTGAAATTTTCAATGAAATAAAACCTAGTATTTAAAATAAATAATAATAATTTTTTTCAATGATATCAGTCGTATTCAATTCTTTCATATAATAACTCTTTCTAGATTTTTGAAGATTAATAAAATACTATAAAAAAAATAACAATGCTGTAAAGAATTGATAGAAAAATAAATAAAATTTTAGATAGTGTCTTTCCTGATACATATATACACATATGGACCGTTATTAAAGGAGGGGTCAGTTTCTATTTGTTTTTATCTACGCACATTTACACATTATATATTTAATGCAATTATATGAAGTATAGCGTCATATAGTAAAATCATAGTTAACAGTTACTATACTGTTGTAATAAAAAATAATTGACAACCTCGTAAGTTTCAAATTTTCAAATTAATTATCAGATTTCTGATACAAAATCTTTCCTTGATGTTTGTTTTCAGTAGTTTGATAAAATAAGCAAATTTTTAAAAAATACGTAAATATTATAACAAGCATTATAAAAAATATTTGATAGTATAGTCCAACCTCGACGTATTATTTTTAAAGGAGGCGGAAATCAAAAACGATACACAAATTCAAATTACAGATGAGAAAAATTATTTTTTTTTTCATAAATCTGGAATTGCGTCGATTATGGAATCCACTATTCTCATGAAGTTTGTGAACAGATGTTAACGTAAAAATTTCCGAATTTTTTGGACAAACATAGCTGTTCGTAGAGCTTTTTATATCGGTTTATTATCGTTAGACGCAAGCGCATAGTAATTTTAATACACTCCTAGGAACTCGCGCTTGCGTCTGTCGATAATAAACTGTTAAGGAAGGATCTATGAACAGATCTATTATTACTAATGCAGAACTTTAGGTAAAGCACATTGCCGAGCAAACAAAGCTATGTAAGTGGAGATGTATTGGGCATACGTTAAGAGATCCACGTAAAATTACAAAAGAGGTGATATATTGGAACCCGCTGGGCAGTCGTGGTATGGGTAGACCGCGCATGACCTGGCGAAGGACAGTCGCCAAAGATATTGAAAAGCTGGTATTTCCTGGAGAGAAGTTACAGCTCTGGCTGAGAACCGGGTTCGTTGGAGAAGTTTTGTAGATGTTCTATGTTTCTTGAAAGCATAATAGGAACCATATATAATTAACACGCATAAAACCAAATCAATGTGCATCACTGTGCAGAATATCAACTTCTACATTTCGCAGCAGTTAATAAAAGAAGGGAACAATTTCACTTCCCTGGCCAACATAATTTCTAAAAACGGCGGAGCTGTAGAAGCTGCTAAAACCAGAATTAACAAAGCTCGTAAGCTTATAGTACTTTGAGGAACATCTGGAATTCAGCATAGCATGTCAGATCCACAAAACCCAGAATCTTCAAATCCCTATGTTTTACCAGTTCTGCTCTATGGTTGCGAAACGTGGAAGACTACACTTACTATACTTAAGCAGCAGCAAGTTTTTGCAAATTACCGTTTACTTAAAATCCTACGAATTTTTTTCCTGGAGTGATAATCAACCAGAATTTATGGGATAGAATTAAAGTAAGACCCATTGATTAGGAAGTGAAGGTAAGAGTAGCGCTAGATTGAAATCCTCAAGGAAGACAAAGACGTGGCAAGCCAGTAAAAATCTGGCGCCGATTTACCTTTAAAGATGCCAAATAGTGTTACATTAGTGAGCTCAAACAACTAGTTCAGAATAGACATAATAGCGAAATCTTAAACTTAGAAGTGTGCGGCAGAGGTTAATGTACTACGCTACGCCATGCGTCTTCAAAGTAAGGAGCCAACTAAATATGCTTTTTGCACTCTGCAGTTCAAAGTTCTATAGGTAGGATTGATGTTAAGTTCTAGCTCGAAAGATAAATTTGCTGACTTACCAATACTCCTCATTGATTATTTGAGTACCAGCAAATCTTTTTGGCGCTAATTCGGCTAATCCAAACTTCCAACCAATCTCTTTTCCAGCAAACTTATGGATGGTGCCGAGCTGCACGAGTGGTAAATTGCTTCTTAATGTACGGGTAGTGGTACCCAGAACAGTTTTCCGTTGAATAGTCTCTAGATTTAGCAGTCCTCTACTTTCATGAGGACGGGAGAGATAAATACTCTGGGGGGGGGGGGAGATTTCTTATGTAGGCTACGATGAATGTTCATGATTTTTCTTGTTACAATGTCCAAAGGCTGTTTGTTACTCTTTGATGTTTCCCTTAAGGACGCCAAAGATATAGGACAGTATTGGGACAGCAAGCATATTTATGCCTGAGACCTTATTTTGCTCAGGCAGCTGAGAGGACCAAATTCACCTGAGAAACGACTTATACTTGCTGCGGAGAGACTTGTTTACAGAATGGGCGAGCTAGAGTCTACTCTGGGCAATACCTAAGACCGTGTAAGTCTCCCCAGCATTGAGATAATGAATGATGCTCCCGTTGACCAACTGAACATCCGCGCCTTTACCTACATTTCGATCTAGTTTTATATGGAGGACTGCCGATTTGTCAAAGTCGAATTTCATGCCAACCGTCTTGCTGTATGGAGGACTTATTTGCCGGATTTTAATGCAAATATTGACCTCCCCAAGGCCATGATATTGAGGCATTCGAGAATACTCAACAGGTGTTGAATACTACAATATGTTTATTCGAATGCCTTAGCGTAATCTAGCCAAATCATCGACAGGCTGTAAGGACCACTGCATCATGGAATAAGCAGCGCTCAATTAGTATATTATCTTTGCACTTTGCGAGGCTCTTCAACCCATTCTGTTTATAGATCTGGTTCCAGACGGGGTGGATGAAACATAGAATTCGCTCATTTGGTACGGTAGTAAACGTCTTGTAGAGCGTATTTAGACAGGTAATAGGCCGATAATTTTGCGGCTTGGACAAATCACCCTTTTTAAGAATCAATTCATTGTTCCACAAGCCAGGGTGGAAATGACATTGTTCCCAGTATGTACTCGGTGAAAATGTTCTTGTATACACGGAAGCTTTCACCAGAAGTTGTTTATAGCGTCAACTCCTGGGGCCACATAACTTTTAGTTGATGATACTATACGGCCGATATCGATAGAACTCACAGAAGGGACTTCCAGGGGCTCAATAAGAGAACGGTTACAGAACCTCAGGAACTGTGCTATAACTGGAGTGACTTCAAGAACGACATCCTCTTGAGACTTTCTGGCGGAATATTTATTATTCCGTCTCGATCTCTTCGATTGTTGGTGGCACAAGAATTTGGCTTAAACAAGTGAGTGGGATGGGAACGAAAGATGTTATTCTTTACTCATCTTTGTTGGTTTACCAGTCGATTCTTCGCCACAGGCCACGTTCGGAGGTTGTCCACAGATTTTTGCTTACTAACCAATAGGGCAGACAGTTTCGTTGTGTGATAGCGTAAATGTAGCATTTTTATAAATGATTTTTGTTTCCGGGTGGGAGATTTGTCTCTATATATCGTTATCCATCTTAAAATACAGCTTAAACTTGTTCTAAAACCATGGCACTAGTTACCCTGAATGATGCCAAATAGACTCGGAGCTAGAAAAATCTAGTCAAAGCCACATAGTTCTGCACGTAAGCACTAGTAGTTCTAGGAGCTCCAGGAAATCATCTCTCCTGCGTCCACATCGCGAGCCACAACATTGTAGTCGAAGTGAGAGAAGAGTGACAAGTCTGATAGAACCCCGGGCCAGCCTAGTGGCCAAAAGGAGACTCTGGAATTGAATGCTCTGGCTAACCTGTACCCCGTAAACGTGTTACATGATAAACTTGACTACTTGGCGACCTTTCCTGAAGAGAACAACAACAATACCTGGAGGCAGCACAAACCACTTACTTAAGATAGAATTAGATGGCAAAGTTTTGAAAAGTTTTATTGAAGCCTTTTGCTTCTCCTAGGAGCAATAGAAAAATATGTAATAGCATACTTCTGGGGGACAAAATTATGCACATAATTTGTGACCACAATGCAATTTACCGAAATTTTTATTTAATGTAATTAAAAAATATATCTATCGAACCTCAAAATAAATTAATTAATCAGAAAACTTAAAAAGTACCGAACATGAAATATGCTGGACATATTACTAGGTTGGTTGTTTGATAAAGATATATCACCGGGCAGATGGACGGACGATATTAAAATAACTGTCCGAAAATAGAAAGTTTTGGAGAAGTTATAAAGAAACTTATGTTCATACTGGCCGAATTTTGCTGTTAAATAATAATGATGGTGAAAAATAGGTACGTACAAATATACATATATCACATTGCCATGGAACTACCGATAAGACGAATAGATTTAACATTTTAAACGATTACGCAATGAAAAAAAAAAATAATTAAAAGATAAATTGTAAAATGATACTTTAAAGGTTCATTTTATAAATATTCTAAATATCTATATGATTACAAATAGAAAATGGCAACAGTTATGCATATAAAAATATTTTTCTCAAGAAATGAGAAATTATATTTTTCAACTTTTTGTTTGAAATGAATAAATTCGTGTAAAAATGAATAACAAATAACATTGTTACGTTCATGTAAATATTTATTTTAGTCACGACCAAACTTCTTTGAGGGCCAGGTATCAGCTGTAAAATACGTTATAATAATAGGTTCCGTTCAAATGACGCAAAGGGTAGAGAAGATAAATTCTGCTTTTAAAACTTTGGGTACGCGCATAGTGAAAGCTGGTTGCTGGTAGCTTGTTACTGACGCTGGTTCGCGCTGGCAGCCAACTCTGGGTATCCAGCACCAGTTTCTAGTACGCGATGTATCATTGATAACACAATGGTATTCCTGCTCGCAGGCTGACCTTCGCCAGCGCTGGCAGCCAGCTACCAGCAACAAGCTTTCACTATGCGCGCATCCCTAGGCATTATATGAGAACCATGTGGTCAGCACGACGTTTCCTAACAGGAACTTATTATCCCTGTATTAACAGGTACTCATTTTAAGTATTAATAACATGAAGCTGAGTCAACTCCTGTGCTAAATAAACAGTACCGCAAGTTGAAAATTCCAAAGTGGTCCGGGATTTGAACATGCGTGCTTGCACTTCGCTGCCAATTACCTTACCACGACGCAACGACAATTCACAGATTATGTTGATACAAAATGGAGTAATGTTCATAACTTAGAAACTTAAAAACAAAATCTTGTAAACAAATACAATCGCATGTATAGCATTCTTTTGGTTATAAATAGTACTGGGAACCGAAATAGGTTTTTTGGGTACCCAGTTCCGGTTTCCGGGTAAAACCGGATAGATAATCATTGAGTAACCCGGCTCTGGATACTCGGTTTCGTATACCAAATTCTAGGGTCAGGTATCTGAAACCGGTTAAACTCAGAACCGTTTTTTTACCGCTCCCGGTTCTGTCAAGATCGATTTCTGACCGCACTAGTTATAACTTAAAATTATGCGAGGAGTAACTGAAAATGTCAGATTTAGTTCGTGGGACGTAGGTTGACCATAATAATTTTATTTTGTTTTCTGTTTATTTTACACCCGTTTTTGTAATTTTGCATAAAACATTAACTATGAATTTATAAGTATAATCGTAATAAGGGATAACTCTGAACCTATAGGTAATATACAACGTATTTTCTAAAAATTTGCTAGTAATATTTTTATATTCGTTTATTTATTTCTTGTTGAATTAAAATGTTAAAGACCTATTTAAGATTATTATATTATATAGACTTTTATAAAAATTATCAATTCAAAAAATAAAATTGATATTTGATTATGTTAAAATTTAGTAACCCTTTAGTTTAGTATCATTTTTAGCCTGTAAGTGAATACGATTTAAAAAAGATAATAATAAAGAACATACGTAATTAATGAAAAATAATAAAAATATAAAAAATAAAAATAACAAAGGGAAAGATACCTGATGAGAACTCAAAATTGAAATAAAGAGCAGTGTTTGTTTCACTATGGAATAGATTACAAAATAATAACAATAATAATAATAATAATAATAATATTTATTTAAAGCAGTGCTGCTCGGGTCGCTCCGCATTGTGCGGGCACTGGATCTGGCGTAATTTCCGCGGCTGCATATCGCCAGGGTTTGGGATGCAGTCGTGTGTATTTAGCTCCACTAGTCTCTAGTATGACGCGGCTCAAAAGGTTGCTGAAGTTTGAGATTAGTGGACGCTTGTCAAGACCTGACAAACCCCATAATAATAATATTTATTAAATAGCACAATAAGAGAGAAGAAAGGTGAAAAAAAGTAGAACATATATATACAAGAAAAAAATCGTATTCTCTTCAATGTTTTTCAACTATTTAACATCATCATTCAACAGGCCGTTATCTTTTATTCAAATACATGCAAAACTAAAAAACTCGCTGATTTACAAAATATATGTTACTATTGACAAATTCGGACTAAATTGAGAACCGTGACAAAAATGCCAAAATTTTGGCAAATATTTAGTTTATCAACCATATTGACAAATCTTACTGATATAATTTCTGATATTATTTTGTTAGCTTATTAATTTGTCAATATAGTTGAATAAAATAAATAAATAAATTTAGAAATTAATATATACACTGTTAATATTCTATGATTTTATAAGAATATTTTACACTATTTACACCTGACAATTAAATTGACGTTTAAATTTTTTCATCTAATTACCACACTACATCGTTAACAAAGACAGACAGTTAGTTATGTATACAATATATATTTATTTTACTATTTGAATAATAATATTTACCTTTATTCAGTGCGAAATCCTTGGACATTCACTCGACAAAAGCTACACTTGCGGAGTCACTAGAGGTAACTGGCAAATAAATTTAAAATGGCAGTCGCGTTGCCTTCTATAATTTATACTGTATTTTGTATACGTGATTGACACGTCACAGATATAAAAGTCTATAGGTTTTTTTTTTTTTATAGTTTTGTGAATTATAACACGTTTATAACATATAATAACTTTATAAGCTAAATTCGTACATGGAGTAATTGTTTTTTATTAACCAATAATTTTGTTATTAACTTGACTCATGGATGTTGTGAAAGCAAGCGGTTTTAATATGTCAAAGTCCAAATTTAATAGCATAATAATTGTTTTAAAATTATTAATTAAATTACTGAAATTATGCTAACTGAACTGTGCCAATCTTTCATGTATGATATTTGTAAACAAAGGCTCGGCGTTGGATTTACGGCCAAGTTAGATAAGTTTAAACAATGTCGAATACAACTGGAGATATAGTCTTCATCAACCTTCACACTATCCGGAAGAATTATCTCAGAAAACATATTTTGTTTTGTCTACGTATTTTGCGAAGTTTACTAAGCAAGCAAACTACGTCTTAAACTTATTATCTTAAGTGTCTAGACGCGAGAAGCACAACTCATATTGTAATTCATTAGGTTTTAATATGTTACTTAGTTTTGTACTTATTTTACTGTTCTCTATTTAATATTTTCAAAACGCGGGTAATGAAACCACGCATAATGAGACCGCGGATAAGGGGATCAAACTGTATTATTGAATCATTTTTACACAAAAAATAATGAAAAGAATTTTCTTGCTTTGAATTTGTTTATTTTTATTCCCAGAAACGTTCTCGCGATCTAGGCTAATATCTAATCTAGAACTATTATTCAAAAATTATTTTCATAATTTTACCTATTTAAAAAATATTTTAATATTTCTTATTTACAATACCTTTGTATATATTATTATTCAAATAGTTCATACAGCACAAGAAGCAAAATTTTTAGTAAAACAAAAGAATGAGCACAGTTAGAAAATGTTAACTGAGTCGTTGCTTTAATGTTCGAGACAAGCATCTAATACAAAGATGGTAAAATGCTCAAAAATATTTAATATTATATTCTATGTATTCAAATATCCTTTAGTATTTGGACACTGAGCTCTGAGCATAATATAATACTGCTGGTCTAATATACATTTACTTAGGATCCTAAAACAATCAACTCTAAGAATTATTAATGATTTTTACCAAAAAAAGAAAAAAAAAAAAAAACACTGAAGGACCTGTTAACTAGCAGAAGTACAAAAATTCCTACCTGAATAGTTGGAGGAAATAAAAGAAAATCTAGCGAAAGAAAGCCGTTATCTTCTACGGACTTAATAAAGGAACAGTTGTATTCAATTTAATTATTATTATTGGGATAACTGTACATTTTCCAAGAATTTTGGACATATTTTACTAGTACAGTCATGCCTCTCTTAACGACGGATATTCTGAGAAATGCGACGTTAAGCGATTTCGTTGTTGTGCGATCAACATAGAGTAAACTTACTACACAAACCTAGCTGGTATAGCTTACTACATAAATCTTTTTTTCGACACACTTAGTGTTACTTAGAGAAAAAATTTCACCCCGGGAGAAATGCTGAAAATTAAATAAAATAGTAAATTTTACAATTACTCAATGATGCATTAAAAAGTATTTTTATAAATTTGAATTTGAATTTAAATTTATTGGATAAATATTATTAATGAATGGCAGTTCCTATGTTCACATAGAGTAGCGACTTTTGGTTACTAAAACAGTGAGATAAAAGTAGAAATTAGGCACCGGAAATGACTTTTTTGAGGAACATAGTATGATGTAACATATTGACTGTCGTCACTAGGTAGAATTGAATATCAAAATTATGCCCACTTCTAAAATTCACGAACTGGAGCTACTGTATTAAATAAGAGATGTGCGAGACCAAGGACGATCAAGGAGCAGATAAGCGTCGAAACCAGGGTTGTCAGACGTTCCGATTTGAGAGGAACTATCTCGACTTCAACATCCAAATCCCGAGTCCCGCATTGTCTGTGAAAATCCCGACTGAACAAAAATTGTACGTAAAAAAAATCTTAATTAAATTTTTATATTGAATTTTTAGTTAAAAAGATGTCTGTTTATTAAACAAATTTGTATTACATATGACAAGAAACAAAAACGAGAAAAAATAATAGATGAGAAATGGATACTATTTTTAAACATCATCCCGCTTGCCTTAATTTGTCTAATATTTAGTATAATGAATGCAGCCTGGAGAAATGAGAGAAACAAATTATTATTAAAGACTTTAAGAAGATAAATTATTGATCAAACCAAATTTTAAATTACAATTGTAATTTTTTTATCGATTAAAGATGGCGAACATATGTTCCATAGTTCCTAAACATCTTTTTTTTTGTCGCTCGAAATGACGACTGACCCGATCTGTGATTTTGGAAATCTGGCTACCCTGGTCGGAGCAAACTACACAGTCTATTTTATGAACGAAGACGATCCTTTTAAATTGAATTTTTCATTTTTAGCTTTATTCAAATTTATTTAAAACAAAAATTTTGCTACACCCTTTCTAGTAAATCGTATGTGTTACTTACATCAAGGTGTCGCGACACACCGATTGAAATACACTGGTATAGCCCAGTGGTTCTCAAACTTTTTAATGTGAAGGCACCCCAAATCGCTTATGTAAAATTTCCGGCACCCCCAACATCATGTGCATGAAGTTATAAAGATATTTTACATCGCAGTATCGCTCAAAGTTGTGGTGCTAATTAAAATTAAGAACGTGCTATACCGAGTAGTAATATTAAAACGATTCGACGTTAATAAAGGCATCCACGAGTTGTACCCGTTTACATTCATTTAGCTGCGTAAATTTTTATTATGCGTATAAAAATACATACGATGCTAAATTTCATACCACGCCCACGGCACCTCCACAATTAATGAACGGCACCCACTTTGAGAACCACTGGTATAGCCCATTGCTCCTAGGCTATAAATCTGTACAGCATGTAACTGTAGATTACTGTAACACAATGGTATTTTTTCATCTAACCATTTCTAAACATACTATCTAAAATTTCATAACAATAATGCATTCAAATATGAAAGGAAAGACAAAAAGGGGTTGAAAAAAAATATAATCTTATGGGACCATCATTGTATATACGGTTCGTTGTTAATCGAAGCATCTTTAGACATAGCATGACTGTAATATTCGTTTCTTGATGTGTATTATTCATCAGAAATATTTAACTTTTTTATGTGAAGTCCTTCCAATTTTTCTTATGGCGCGTCTACATCGAGGCAACATGATGGCGTGCGATCGTTCGATATGTCGCATGCTACCAATGTGCAGCGCTCTCATGGGAGCCGTGAGACATGTTGCTCGTTCCCGTTACTTGGCGGTAAACATCAAAGAGTTTTCGTGCGACACGCTACCAGTTCTGAAAGCCATTTTGATATTTGATAGTTGTTATTATAAGAGTATTTGTTTTTTAAACTAACTAGTGTTGTAAGCGTTGCTGTATCAACAAAAATTGTTTAGCAACTTAAATTTATTTAAGGTAAGTGAGTAATTATAAGTTTTGATAAAATAGAGTATGAGAAATAATGATAAACATAATTAAGTAAGGTTATGTTTTTGTTATGGAATTAAAATTTGTTATAAAATAGTATAAATTAGCTTGATATTATTTAAAGTTATAAAATGTAATAATATATCAAAATATTATAGTTACAGTGTTGGTGTAGACACTAGCTTGTCAATGCGACATGGTCTGACGGCCTCGTCAGACTTGTCGTATGCTACCATGTTGCCTCAATGTAGACGCGCCATTACTTCTACTGTTCAGAGGCAATAAATATGTGCTTAAGGTCGTAATGTAGGCAACTGAACCCAACCCAACTCAGTAGCTCGCCTGTGTATCTGTAGATGTTTTTCATGTAATTAGTTGTTTCTTTATGGGGAAACAGAATTGGTATAAATTTTAATTAATTTTTACAAAAAAAGGCTGATTTTAAAGATAGAAGTACAATGTAGCGTATGATAATGTTGGAATTTGCAATTTTTATTTATTTACTGAGTGACGGTGATGTGAATCTAGATAAAGTTTAGGAAATTGTAAAATTGCAAATTAAAAATCAAACAAATTCAACATTATGGTAGACCTGGGTCAATCTTTATCTTATATTAAAAAAAAAAAAAAAAAAAAACTGATCCGACAACATTTGGTTTAAATTCTGTAGCCTAAACAAATGCATGTTTACGTTGCGCGAAACCTAGATGTATTACCTTCTTAAATGTTTAACCCTGTTTAACGCCAAATGCCCAAAATCATAATACAATGTGTACCAGAAAAATTATATGGTTGATTGTATATCTTATTATTATATTTTACTGTTTTTTGATTTACTGTTCATAAATTTTATTTAACTATGTACTGAAAGTAGTAAAATCATACTGTTAACTATATAATATTTATTAATTTTAAATAATAGCAATGCAATCAAATATAAAATTAAAAAAAGTAATGATTGCTGTTAGCATTAGTTTTATAAATATATAATTCATAATAATATGTTCAAAAAATAAAAAGCAAAATTCCTCTTTAAAAAAATACAAAAAAAAAAAAAAACGGAAGATCAAAGAAAATAAAAGAGTTATATATAAGGAAAATTGTTGGATCGAAAATTGCAAACGGATTATGAATAAATATCATTGTCGAAACAGAAATAAATGAATATAGTTGAATTTTTATAAGAAGAACGTGACGTCATCGATCAACATATTTATATAATATTCACGGCGTGTTATTTCGTTCAACTCAAAAACTGCGATGCATCGTAGAACTGCTCTGCTCAAACATCATAGCTGTTGATTGAACATATGATTACAGAACTGCTTGGAATAAATGAACATTTTACTACTGGCTGCAAACAATTATAACCTAATGAAATACATAAAGTGTAATTTCAAAATAATAACTTAATTTCCTCAACATTTCATAATCAGAGCCGGCCTTAGCAAGTCTGGCGCCCCGGGCGAGATTTTTTGCTGCCCTCATAAAAAAAATAATTAAGAAGGTCTTCACCTCCCAGATCCAAGAGAAGAGCAAAAAAAAGGTCCTTACCTCCCAAATCCAAGTGAGGAGCAAAAAAAAAGTCCTCACTTCCGAAATCTAAGTGAGGAGGAAAAAAACAAAAGGTCCTCACCTACCAAATCCAAGTGAAAAAAAAGGTCCTCACTTTTAAAATACAAGTGATGACCTGACCGTCCGCCGCCCTTTCTGGCCTATCTGTGTATCCGTTGAAATTTGTTTGAATACTACGTTTATATTCGTACATTATCACACATAACCTTACAAATTCTAAATCGCTGTGTAGAATTATACAGTCGATCTTTAAATCCTGACCGTTACATAATGGTAAACAATGCGTTTGAAAATATCAAAACTATATTCTAATTCACTGCTGAAAATCCCAATTTAACAAAGAACCAATTAGATTACTTTGTTGGTCCGAACTCAACCGCGGAACAAAGTAAATGTGTTTCTAACTTAATATTTGTTATCAATTCATTGGCGTGTAGAGAAAACTAGTGTTCATTTAATAATCTATTCGTATAGGGTAATAAACATAGAATGTACGCCTATGTGTGCATGTCCTTGGAAATAAGTTTGGTAACTAAATGTTTCTGTCAAGTATAGCATAACGTTCAAGAATTAATGATCGCAGTGTATTACAGTATATGGTTCCCGGTTATCTAAGAGGACAAAAATTGTGGTTTTAAGAGCCTTAACATACTTTCGGAAAGAAAAAAAATAACCCTATTTTACGTATTTCTGTATTTATACGTATTATGTAAGCGTAATGGGGTTACAAAATAATAATAAAAAATATTATATTGTTAAACAATTGTAACATTTAACTTTCATTTAATTATGTTTTATGGTGTCCACGAATTTCTTGATTGCAATATTAGATCAAAATCATTTAGAAATTTGTAACTTTATGCAGTAAAATTAAAAAAATTCTTTACTTCACAAATTATTTTATTGTCACCAGCCGTACGTTTCGGCTACAGTAGCCGTCCCCAGTAGCTGAATAAAATTGAGGTATCGTAATTTTATGACATGAAGTCTAAGATTTTGCAAATTACAAGATTTTTGATATTTTTGTTTCATAAAACGGTTATTATAATATTTTCTGAGGACCGGTATTTTTTATTCGGGACCGGTATCGGGACGCGGATCACAGTTTGGGAAACGCTGATCTAAACTGTTTTAAAGTAGGGACACAAGCGAGTTTGACCTTAATCATAGAATCTTTCTGGTACACCTGTATTTTAATTTAGAACACCAAGACTTATATATATATATATATATATATATATATATATATATATATATATATATATATATATATATATATATATATATATATATATATATATATATATATATATATTTTATAGGTATATAAATGTACAAGAGAAATCGGAGCAAAATTAATTAAGTTAAATTGTTGTGTAATGTTGTTTAATTGTTCATATGAAAGATAACCAGATACTGATAACTCCCACCCTCAAAATTTGGTTTAAAGAGGCGATAAATCAGTTCGTTTTTTATTTGGGCTTTAAATACAATTTATTTTTAATTTTTAAAACGAGACGAGAAGTATCTTTCGAGACTATTCCGGCCGTACCGGAGTTTGGTCTCCTTCTTTATTTACTGAACATAACTGCATTTCTGCTAGAATTTGTCATTTCCTATACTATGTACATACGCACAACTAATAATAATGACCTTCTGAATGACCTAGAAGTATTGAGGTTTCAAGGATTTTTTTAAATTGTGATATAACTCATGCAATGTAGTAGCTAGTACCTAAATTATTAACAACTTGCATCAGATGGCAAACAAATCTGAAAGTATAATGTAATAAATAAACAAATCTGAAACAATAATTTCTTAAATGTCTAAAATTATTAAAATGATTTGGATTTGGTAAAAATTGTTAAAAACTCTTAGTAACTAACTTTTGCAACGTAAATAGTCATAATCATTTCAGTTTATGAGTATCAGTCAAGTTTTTGCCACATTTAGGAAAAAGCAGGCGCGACCTTATCGCAAACCATGTATCCATACAAAAGAATAAAACTCACCGTAATGTTTGTACCCCAGATATCAACGTTGTACCTTAATATGTTTAAAATATTAACTGATTTCTATTATATGAGTTTGAACGATCATAAAAATTTTATGTAGCAAGAATGTGTGATAAACACAGAGGCGTATTCAGAAAAACTAAAAATCTGAAGGTCATTTGTTAGACCATCTAATTTTTAATTATTTACATTTAATAGGTCCGCACCTACGTATCTGATGTTGAATTGGTGATCATCATTTTTATTAAAATTTTCGCACTTTTTACTCTAATACATTTACGATTTTCTTTAAATTTCCAGGAAATTTTAATCGATAATTGTTTCAAATAGCATTATTTTTCCCACTGTTGTTCAACTTAGAATCTAATGAGTAATAATAATGCCATATTTACATGACAGTGTTGAGTTTAGCAATGTCTCCTTGTAACACCGTACACATTATGTACCCATAAGCAGCTCCGATTAATAGACTATTGCAGGAGTATATATGGCCAAGATTTCGTATTTTTATGTGTTTTCTTATTATATATCTTTTTTTTTGTAAGATCACCATCACTCAAAAATTACTGAATACGTCTCTTAAATATTTCTGGTATATATCAGTGGTGACCAAACTGCGGTTCGCGAGCCGCATGAGTCTCTTAAAAGACTACAATACGACTCGCGACATGTTTTGCGTTTTTTTACTGCCAACGAAAGAAACAAACGAAATTGTATTTTTTCTTTTTGATCCTCTTTGGATTTATAGTTTCCGCAATTTTGTACTATATGCGGCTCCAATGACCAACAAAGTTGGCCACAACTGATTTATATCTTTTAGAAAATTTGATTAATTTAGATGTTATGAATAGATATAAATCGTTTGTAATCTTTATCTGTTATCATAACCTGTATTAATCAAATTAACAGTAAAATATACATTAAAAAGCATGTTATAGTCAATAAAATTATTATTTTAATATAAGTTATATTCACACCTTTATTGTTAGGCGTGAATATATTGGACGCAAAAAGTAGTGGACACGTTGTGTCACAGAAATATTTATAAATACATTATTATAAACTTCCAAAATTATAACAAGTAATACAAATTGCATTTTGTAAGGTTAATTACTAGGCACCGGATAAATATATGACTAATTAAAAATCTAACTATTCGTAATCCAAGTTCGTACTTTTTAAAATAAAATAAATGCTGTGTTAATCAAATAGATGCTCTTTTAAGTTAGAAAAGTATTTTCATGGATACTGAATAATTAGGCTTTTAATTGGTCATTGCATATATTTGCCTGGTCTCTAATAATTACATAAAATTCATTAGTCTCTCAGTCCATGAGTCCAGTAAACATTATGATGTTTTAGCAATAAGTTTTGTCTGGTTATTTTTGGGACATGCCAATGCATGTTTAAACAAGACAAAAATAAATATGTTTGTCATTAAACGCATATTGATTGCGGGTTGATTCTTGTTCGTAAGCATACTATGGTGCCTACTACATGTAGGCAAGTAGGTACCAAAGACCTAATGTGGTATTAATCAAAACAGACAAAGCTTAAATTGTGTAAGTATTTGCTCAATAGTAACATACGGTTGGAAAACATAGATGATTTCTGATAAAAACGTTCTGCAGTAGGGGTGATCAGTCTTTTGGAAACCGCAGGCTTATTTAGGCGGACCCTACAACAAACAAGTCTTATTCAGGCGCGCAATCAGGGGAGGGACGGGGGTCTCGCGAACTTGACCCCCCCCCAAAGCTCCAAAAACACGCGGTTTTTACGTGTTTTTGTCAAAATATAAGTGATGAACCTCCCCCAAGAGCTCCAAAAACATGTGGTTGATCCGTGTTTTTGCCAAAATACAAATGAGTACCTTTTTTTAGGTCATCAGTTGTATTGTAGAAGTGAAAAGCTTTTCTTTAGATCGTCACTTGTGGTTTAGAAGTGAGAACCTTTTTAATATTTTTAATAAATTATTCTCCGATTTGACTGCACACTTTGCTTATGTATTAAGCTATTATCAGTTATCAGTAATTTTGCGGCGTTTTTATCTATAGCTTCCGCACACTGGGCATGCTACGTAAACATATGTTATATATTACACAAAAAATAAAGAACAATTGCTATCTACACCCAGTTTTTAATCTGTTGTTGGGCCCGTAATTATCGTTTTCTGAGGGGTGGAGCGAAATAATTGTTTTCTCCCGGAAAAACTGGAATTATTGTTTGACCGGAGCCTGGGCCATCTCTCGGTACCTCTGTTTGTTATACTCTTTAAAAATAATTTAAAAAAATAAAAAAGTTATTAAGACTTGTTTGGCCAATTGTTCTTCTAGTTTAATGTTCTTATTTGTAGAGTAAAATTCTTAATTTAATCTCGTTCGTATATTTTATAGTAAAGAAGTTAGCAATACTCCTGCAGTTCCCAAGAATACACTGTATCATTAATAATAAAATGATTAAAATATTTATGATCGTGTTCTTGATAGGACAGTGTGAAATGGCACCCCTGTTGAATACCACTGCCATAAAAAATTGCGTTCAATATGCGTCTCATGGAAACATACACTAAAGCCTCGTTTATAATAGATATGCTATGTATCCATAACATAAAAATCACAATACTCTCTTTGTTCTGTTTATTAGAAAAAGATGGATTTGTTATGGATTAAGTTAAGATATGGAATATTATAAATGCGGCTTTATTCGAGGCTTAAGCCTCTTTTACTTTAGATACATAGCACAAGCAAAGCACACGCATAAAGTTGAGTACAAAGGGATAGCACTGTTCTGAACATTTGTTTCTAATAAACAGAACAAAGAAAGTTTTGTGATTCTTATATTATGCCTGTGCTATATATCCATTATAAATGAGGCTTTATATATACATATAAATTTATAGGACATTCATGCATTTGGCATACTTGTCTTCAACCTGATTTATAATTATTGTTGTAATATTTCTGTGCACATATTTCACTTAAAGAATAAATCTAGGGTACAAAATTTTCCAAAATCTTAAAATCCATTAATGCCATAAAAAATAAAAGTCATAATATAGTTATTAATAGTGCAAGCAGGATGCTGTAATGGATGAAAGTCAAGTAACGCAAGATTTCCTCCAGCATCCCCTTACGCTACTGGTTGTAAGTATTCTTAAGTTATAGTTTATTTCTCCAGTTATATTAATTCTATTAAACGAAACAAATATTACAAATATTACTACATATCTACAACTAATTTTTGTCACTATAAGTCTAAATTCTTTAGACAAAGTGACATAAAACATTTTTAGACATCATTGAATCTCCCAACTATTATTATTTAAAATTTTACATTAGATACATTCTAAATATACACAGGGAAAGCTACACTATGCTGCTATTAACTGCTAAATGTAATCTATAAGAGTATTACAAAATGTGTTAAATAATATGTGACAGATACATATATTTATAAATAATTCTATTATTTATAATCAAAGCAAAACACAATAGAATATCATATGGATGTACAACGACAAATTTAAGAAAAGCTAGCTTATATTCAAAATAACTTTCGCTTTTGATCACTTATTTAGATTTAAAATTATACAGTGGAACCTATGCCCGTCTTATGAAGATGATTCTCAACTAGGCTATATAAACCTAGGAACTTTTATGCGTTTGTCACAGAAAAAAGAAAATAATAAACAAATCAGAATCTCTATCGGAAGCAATGCGGAGCAGAGTAAGAAACACTGAAATGAGATTCCTGAGAAAAACTGAAGGGAAAACAAAATGTGACCGAATCAGGAACTTTAAGAAAAAAGCTAGGCACGAAATATATACAGCAAACTACTGAAGAAGGACAGCTATGGTGATATAGACAAGTAAATAGGATGAATAATGACAGGGAAGCAAAAATTACTAACTTTAGCAAAAACTCAGACTCCAACACAGCCTGACACCTAACAGTACCACAGACTAAAGGAAAAGCTATAATTAAAGTAAAAGAAAATAATAACATAATGATAAACACAAGCTAATTTAATAGTGAAAGTCGAATCCAATAAATGATTAAGAAGAAAAAGATCTATTCTCAATTCTGTCACACTATATTCCAGGGGTCCCTACACTTTTTCGGAAAAGAGTCACATACATTTTTTTAATATGGCGGGACGGAGAAAACAAACTGAACTCGGTTGCGTGTTAAACGCATCGACAGTTACAAGAAATTATATTTATGGTAATAATAACTTTTTACAAACGAATTTGAAATATATAAAAAACTAGTGACATAATAATTAATATATTTGGAGACCCCTGCTTGATTCAATCGCTAACATCTGAGAAATTCTACAGTTTATTATTATCGTTATTAGTGGATACATCCAGACGTTGACAAGCATTCATTGATCCCAGTTTTCAGGCTCAAAGAGCTCAAAGATGCCATATTAAGAACGAAATGAGTAGTAGAAGTCGTAGAAACTAGGTTGCATCTCAAACAATGCGTACTGGCACGAAAAATTCCAGTTTCTAAATCCTGCAGATGACTGAGTCTGCAGATGATCCCCGCCTGTAGATCATGATTTAGATTTCTTTTTCAAAGCACTTTCAAGCCACGTTTAATATAATATCTTTGACATTATTTTGCAATGGTCAAATAATAATGCGGACACCGTTATTTTGGACGTTTGTCATTGCTGATAGTACTAGGTTAGAATAGTACAATATAATGAGTATTAGTATCAAAAAGATATAATACTTCATGAGTTATATAAAATATTTTCGGAAGTTTCGGAAACTGCTCAACAATCTGTTTCCGTTTTCAGTGATCACGAGAAGTGATAAACATTTCAATTTACTTCGAGTTTTTATACCGGGTATTGTAAGAGTGGGACCAATATGTGTGTTGCCATTGGTTGGGTGGTTGGGGTAAGGTATAGATAAGGACGGGACTACCTAGGAGGATTAACGAGCGGATTAAGCTTGTTTGTCATATTATTGTGTGGTAATGAGCTGTTTGATTAGTGACCTTAGGATTAGAAAAATTATTGTGGATAATAGAAAGCCAGAGTTGAGGAAATTCTATGATAGCTTGGCTGACTGGAGATGCTGAAGTTTTCGATCAAAGCCGACTCTTTCAATTTTCTTTTGAACTTGTTTTCCCCATACAATAATTTTTTCACAGATTGTTGAGCAGTTTCCGAAACGTCCGAAAATATTTTATATAAATCATGAAGTATTATATCTTTTTGATACTAATACTCATTATATTGTACTATGCTAGTCTACTACTATCAGCAATGTCAAACGTCCAAAATAACGGTGTCCGCGCGTTTAATATGTATTTATAATATGAGAAGGTCAGTTCTCTAGTTCTAGAACTACTGCACTGTATGAAAGCCTTCTGATGTTTGAACAGTTCCTATTATACTTGTATTAACAGGTACTAATTTTAAGTATTATATACTGAATTTTGAGCTGACTGCACAGTATCGGAGATGGTGGCCGGGATTGATATCGTAAGTGACTTAAAACATCAATAAGAAAACCGTTTTTGAAATTATAAATCAGTTACAGCTTCCTAACCTAAGAAAACTTGTTCAAATAATTCTTTTTGTCAATCACAAACAAGTATTCAAAAGCCCAGGAGGATTTAGTGCTCTAGTGGAAAAAGAAGTAATTTCAATAAATGACATTTGGAATTTTCTACCACTGACTCAATGTCAAGGAGAACGTAGGTATCATAGGTGTTATTATTATTATTATAGATTTTACATTCAATATATGCTGAGAAAACATTCGTCCTTCCCAGATATGTAAGTTTCCAAAGGATTAAGGTTAGTGGGGACAATGGTGTTAGCCTTTACATACGATTTGCTAGCTTTTCTTTCGTTTCCTGTACTATATCAAATACAGTGGCGGATCCAGCGAGGGGTAATGTGATTACTCTTCCTAAGATCTGCTTCGAAAAATTAAATTTTATTAATAAATGTAAAAATATTATTTTTAATAATGAAAATTAATTTTGCTGACAATATGACTTTTTGTAATAAAATACAAAAGTGTTCTTCCATAGTAAAACTGCTCATTATTCTTGGATTATACCTATGTATATGTACTTCATACATCGTTTGGCTCCCTAACATCGTAGACTAGATCCGCCATTGATTAAATATATTATTCATCTGAAGAGCCGCAAATAATTATTAATTTATTATTTAGTGGTGGGGCTATGTCCGCTTAAGTAAGCAGTTGGACTAGTATCTAAGGGGAACAATATGGGAAGTGCGCATACATATGATGGGGTTCTTTTCATGATATACCTTTATTTGCTACCCGCTGAATGCTCTGATTTAAGATTACAAAAAAAAAATAAGATAAAAATAAAATGCAAATATCAACGTAGTCCAGCCTTATTGTCTTTCGTTAAATGAAAAAATTATTAATATCTACGTATTTTTCTTTATTTATTAATATACAGTAATAATTCGTACAGTGGGAAAATATGAATTAAGCTACAATACCGGTAATAATTTTCCATAAACATAAAAATTTATATTCAACATTTTCACATAATTACTATAAATATGACGGAGTAGCCAGTTAATAACCCATGCGGGACATTAATACGATACTATGTTCAATCGGCTGTCATGACGGCATTTTTGGTATCTGTACTCGAATTCAGAAGAATTTGACGATTCCTTCTCATAAAGAAGGAGAAAAACAAGTAATTTTCACTAAAGTAAGTAAGAGGAAATAGCTGGTCTTTGCGAAAAGCACTAACGTTCGAAGAAGTCTACTTCAACATATTTTAAATGATACTACGCAAATTCGAAATACACCTCAAACATTCGAAACGTCTTAATTATGACGCGTTCAAATGTGTATTGAAGAAGCAGGTGACTATTTTAATGCCCGTTAATGTAATTTTAATAAAAATGTCCACTAGATTTGCAATTTGTTGTGACTAAAAACTGTTATTTCTTAAATGCGTATATTTTTCTTAAGCATTCTTTAATTTTTTAATTTTGTCGTATCAAATCTAGGTTAATATAACGTTTTTTGTTTAAAAATTGTAGAAATAGAGAACAACAAAGCATGTTTTTTTTTATTTGTACGATATCACCGAAGTCACAAATTGTATTTCCATGTATACTAATGTCTTATTTTGTGAGATTTGCCTTACAGTGCGTAAACGGTTGATAGCGCGCCACAGCATCTTTGTCTCAACATTTATTTGTACGTTGTGTCTTTTAATTAAAATACGGTTACAATGACGCATACAAACAACTTATCCGGGATTCGATCCCGCGACCTCAATACGCGAAGCATGTTCGCTAACCAAGATCGGCTCCTTAAAATTTATTACAATATGAAGTAATAAAAAGATATACTACCAATATGTTAAAGATTTTGGATTGATTTCTGGTTCGTTTACTATAATATCAAGAAATAAAAGCTATTTATGCAAAAAGTACGTAATATAAAAGTATTTTGGACAAGTGAGCGAGGCTGATAAATAAAGTGAGTCTATAGAACTACGATAATGTACGCGAGTTAAATATAAAGATTTGACTGCCTTGGAAGACATTATTTTTATCCTAAAATACGATGGCGTATCAAAAAATTCCAGGAATGGCGCGCATGTGCTTGTACAAGAAGATATGTGACTATCTTGTGCGTAATCATGATTAGAGGGGTAATTTTGTCTTACCCCAGTCGTGAAATAGAGGCTGCTGAGTTAGATCGTCGCTCATTCGGAGAACTTTTTGATACGCCCTTGTATGTTAATGTATTTCAAAAACTTGATTGTATCTCAAAGTGTGATTTACTGTTGTTTTTATTTAACGATGTGTAATAATTTATAATTATTAAATTCTCAAATTTGTGAAAAAAAATATTGAAGTAACTACACTTAAATCCTTCGCAGTGTCTCAAGACATGCCGGAACTGGAAGAAGTTCTGAAAGAAATAAAAGAAATTACATCTAATGCCGAATTTCTTTTACCAAAAATGTGTTCCGACTTTTTACGTTGACGGTGACCGGAGTTAAATTTTGTTACTTTACTGTACTTGTTCAACAATACGTCATTTATGCCAAACAGTCATATAAATCAAGTAAGTGTGATACAGTTGAAAATAAATTCTTTTATTTATTTATTTTAAACAAAAGGTTGGACTCCGCTGGTGTACATAGAAAAGTATATTACATTAAAAATATAAATCATCTATCTTGCTTATTTTTTACCTATTTAATACTATTAATAGCTAACGTTTCATATTTACTTATAGTTAACTATGTATACCTCTTACTCTTTTAAATTTAATTTTAACACAATTCTTATAGTAGGTATAATTTTAATTCTCTACTCTGCGCAGGTAATAATACTGTTTTATGTTTAATTATACAGGTGTTCAATCTAAGTGTGCCATCATTGCTATCTTGAGAACTATAAGAGCTACAAGGTTGGTTAAATTAGCAAAGAAATACTATTTTGCAAGTCTATTACAAAACTATTAACACAATTTTTTTATGATCAGTGGTTCTCCAAATAGGGGAACCCAATTTTCTTATTTGAAATGAGAACATATTTTTTTAATATTTTTGTTCGGACGGGAATTTTATTCTGAATGCAACGAATACACAATTTAGTACCCTTACATCACAAACAGTTTTAGAAAAATGCATATTAAATTGACATTAATTTAAATGTAATCGCACATTAATCAGCGTGCTATGAATGAAACAAATGAATATCAAAATGTATTGTAACAGTTTAATTCTATGACATAGAACAATTTTAGATATAAATACTGCTCAAAATTGCCTCCATTCTTATTAATAGATAATTCAATCCTTAAAAGTAAACTATATCATCAAAAAATGTCCAACAACCGAAGAAGAAAGAAGAAAACATAAGATTCCCACAACCATGGAAACAGCGCTGTCAAATAACATGCAAAATATTCAAAATATACTCGAATACTTAAAAACAATAGGAATTTACGACAAACTATAACGAAAACCCAAAAAAAAAAAAAAATAATAATAATAATTATAGCTTAACCTCAAATTATATAATATATGTAAAATAATAATTGTAAAATAATGTACCCAGGTACTAATAACTATATTGTTGATGTATCTGTTAAATACTCTTAATAAAAAAATAAAATAAAAATTAAACTATTTCGGACCTTTTTTAATTTTCTCCCATCAATATTAGACATAATATCTTAAAAAACAAAAAAAAATTAATAAAATAAAACAAACAAAAATATTATAATTTGTTTCATTCCTAGCACGCTGATTCCTGTGAGATTTGATTTAAATTAATGTCAATTTAATATTTTTATCAAAAATTTTGTGATGTAAGGGTATTAAACTGTGTATTCGTTGAATTCAGAATAAAAGTCCCTTCCGAACAAAAAAATAATAAAAATATGTTCTCATTTAAAATAAGAAAGTTGGGTTCCATATTTGGAGAACCATTGATCATAAAATTTTTTGTTAATAGTTTTGTAATAGACTTGATAAATGGTATTTCTTTGCTAATTTAACCAACCTTGTAGCTCTTATAGTTCTCGAGATAGCAATGGTGGCACACTTAGATTGAACACCTTGTGTACCTTATTTTTAGGATATTTTTTCAACCTAGCCTAAATATTCTAATCTAAACTAGAATACTGTCAATTTTTGGCTTTTGCAATTCACGGCTTGTTGCACCATAGATTATTAATATTAAAATTAAAACCGAAATTTTAAATATACATATTTACACCTAGAGTGTAGTTTTATATACATGAAGAATTTTTGAAAATTATATATATATAAAAAAAACAGATACTTCTACAGGAAGTACAATAACAGTATTAAAAAAACTATGAAAGCCTATGAAAATAAAAATAAACGTCATAGACGTAGGAATTTAGAATAATTCGTTTCTTTGCATAATTATTAGTAATTTTGCAAATATATATATATATATATATATATATATATATATATATATATATATATATATATATATATATATATATATATATATATATATATATATATATATATATATATATATATATATATATATATATGTATATTATTTAATAATCCTTCGACATATATATTTATACCTTATAATGTTTATCAGTGGCGAATTCTTCAGGAATGTTAGGCTCGCTGTGCATGCCCATTAATTTTATTTTAATAATTTTCCCATGTTAGCGAAATTAAGTGCATTAAAACATAGTTTGGAAAACATAAAATATTTATTAAAAAAATAAACAAGTTCTTATCCTTTATGAGTTGACAAAATTAAGTGGTGGTTCTATTATAGGTTCTATTTAGGTTTTTTGTTTCCTTTGTTCTTCATTGCATGGTGCCGAAATTTAGTATTAATTGTTAACTTTGTAAAACAAGAAAATGTTGGCTTTCAGCAGGACAATGCGCCTAAACATAAATCAAAGAAAGTCATGAAATTTTTCGATGCTAATAATATTAATGTATTGAGATGACTTTAACGAGAAGTTCGGTTGAAAATTTATGGTTAATATTAATAATTTGACCGAACGGTCAATTCATTTTTTTTCTCTATTGTTTAAAAACATAATATAATACTGTTGCATCAGAATATTTTCTAAACCTAGTAGAAAGTATGCCTGGGCGGTTACAGGCAGTTATTAAAGCAAAAGGTGGCCACACTAAATAGTAATTAACTCTTGATATTATTTTTGCAACAGTGTCCACCTAATTTAGTCCACTTTTAAAATATATTTATTTGTTTATTTTATTTAATAAATATTGTTTATGTTTTCTAAAAAAATGTTTTGTTCACTTAATTTTTGGTTAAATTTAGTTTAAAGTCTACACTTACTAGTTAAAGTAGTGTTAATTTAAACACGGAAAAAATCATATTTCATAAACATAACACTTTCTGAATAAATGAAGATTTACACGGTGATTTGGTTAAAAATAGTGAACTTTTTACTTTTTTTAAATTTAAATTATATTACTAAAATTTTAACCAAATTGAGAATAAACTTTTACACATGAATTTTCTGCTGTGTAGGAGATATGGATATTTGTTTGAAAATGTAGGTACTGTCCGCTTAATGTAGTCCCCGGCTGTATATAGTTTGTAGTACAGTAGAATTAGCCAAAAAAGTTCGAAAATTTAACAAAATTCGTTTCAGGATGCCATATGGAAAAATCGATGTAATTGGGTGAGTAGCATGTACCATTGAAGTCGCCCCCATTTTTTCAACCTGGAACATTGTTTAAACAATGAAAAACAGCAAAAAAAACGACAAAAATTGTTTTTTTTTTTCTAACTCGGGAGCTACTGCCACTGGGAATTTCAATTTTTTTTTACTATTAAAGTACTCAAAAACAATTAATTTGAGACCTGCTAAATTAAATTCGACCCATTATTTGTTTAAATAATTGAGAAAAACCGCGAAAATTTTGAAAATTTTCAAATATTTTTCATTTTGTCAAAAAAGCAGCTATTTGCTTGAATTTTTCAGAAATTGTGCCATTTATTGGTCTCAACTTACAAAAAAAAAATTCATCAAAAAATATTAATTATTTAACGAATTATTGCATTTATTTATTAAAATGGACCTTAATGTAAAATGAAAAATGACGTTCTTCCCGTCGTCATACAGAGCCCATCAGGTGCTCATTTTCTTTGTTGAAACGTCAATTTCCAACATGCATTAAGGTAAAATCCAATTTTAAACTTTTTGACCTCCAAAATGGCGATTGAAAAATTGTTGCTAATTTTGCAATGGTTTTTTGCGAATAACTTTGCGATAAACAAAGATACGGACATGGCATATCGATATTCTTGTAGCTGGTAAAAAAACAAAAATTTTGAAAAAAAAAAGTTTTTCTAGGACCAATAGGAGCCGAGATAATTTTTTTCAAAAAAATTAAAAAGTATCATGTTTATACTTATTTTATCTCAGAATGTTATACTACAATATTTTTACATGTTCCAAAATAAAACCCAATATCTTATACAACCTTTTCACATCAAGATACTTCCTAAAATGAATATTTTTTGTAAAACCACGATTTTTTATTTTTTTTATTATAGTGATTGTTTATAACAAATTAATTTGTTATAAACATTTGTTGAGATACCGCAAATTTTTTCTTGCCGTTTGAATTTGAAGAAGGCAAGATCGTTTTTTTCAGCGCGCAGCAGTGATGACATCCTTCTCTCTCAGCGTAACAGGTACTTTAAAAATCATAATTACGACTTTACAATTGCATTTTTCTATCCGACTCAATTGCATTTCAAATTTCAAGTATTGAACTAGTTTTTGTGAAATTTTCGACCCTTAATGTTAATAAATAAACAATTTACGAATTAAAAAAAAAAAATTATCTCGGCTCCTATTGGTCCTAGAAAAACTTTTTTTTTTCAAATTTTTTTTTTTTACCAGCTACAAGAATATCGATATGCCATGTCCGTATCTTTGTTTATCGCAAAGTTATTCGCAAAAAACCATTGCAAAATTAGCAACAATTTTTCAATCGCCATTTTGGAGGTCAAAAAATTAAAAATTGGATTTTACCTTAATGAATATTGAAAATTGACGTTTCAACAAAGAAAATGAGCACCTGATGGGCCCTGTATGACGACGGGAAGAACGTCATTTTTCATTTTACATTAAGGTCCATTTTAATAAATAAATGCAATAATTCGTTAAATAATTAATATTTTGTGATGAAATTTTTTTTGTAAGTTGAGGCCAATAAATGGCACAATTTCTGTAAGTTTCAAGCAAATAGCTGCTTTTTTGACAAAATGAAAAATATTTGAAAATTTTTAAAATTTTCGCGTTTTTTCTCAATTATTTAAACAAATAATGGGACGAATTTAATTTAGCAGGTCTCATATTAATTGTTTTTGAGTATTTTAATAGTAAAAAAAATTGAAATTCCCAGTGGCAGTAGCTCCCGAGTTAGAAAAAAAAAAACAATTTTTGTCGTTTTTTTTGCTGTTTTTCATTGTTTAAACAATGTTCCAGGTTGAAAAAATGGGGGCGACTTCAATGGTACATGCTACTCACCCAATTACATCGATTTTTCCATATGGCATCCTGAAACGAATTTTGTTATGCAATTTTCCTAATTCTACTGTACTATTGTGTTTGCTAGACGTTATAACAGACACAATGGGCGCGTTCAGCGCTCTAAACAGTTTAGTCGTTCACTACGTTTATCTTCTGAACGTTACCGTTCACAGTCAACAGTTTACTAAACATCTCAACGTAAAAATTTTACGGTTAGTTATGTTGACTTGTATACTTAACCTAAATTTTTAGCGGAAAATTTATACAAGATGCAAGTTAAATAGCACTGAAGCTAACAAATTGATTAATTCTGCCACTTGACAGTCTAAAATGGTTTTTATCTATTAGAAATGGATCTCTAAATATTTTTTAAGGTTATGTACTCAAGCTGTCAAACACTCGCGTTGAAACTAACCGGTAACCGTTCAGACATTCACCAAATTGTTTAATCAACATACGTTTACGTTTAGACTCAACGGTTTAGGCGCTGAACGCGCCCAATATAATAAATTTCAAAGGATGAAGTAATCATCAATTAGTTTTGTGTGAAAACATTTTCATTAGGGTAATAGTGGACACATAGAAAGATTTTTACCAGCGCCGGCTTACTGAAATTTCTTCAACAAAAAATGGCTTGATGTAGAATTAATATTTCTGTGCCTACTTGCGGGTTGTTATATATCTACTAAAACGTGCCACTTCTGCAGACGAGACCTTGGATTTATAACAAAATATTAAAATTATTCTTCCTATAAGTAATTGCAAATGTCGGTAATTCGCTACATAAAAATAATAATAATAATAATAATAATAACTAAGAAATATAAGTGGTTCGCAACAAATGAAATCAAAGAAATTAACTAAATATCAATAAAAGTGGCTGCCAGCTTCTTTGTAAGCTCTTAAATATTGTTTCAAAGATTCTTGTTTACTTATTGGCGCATGCTGCAAACGCCCAAAACAAGCGTTCTACGTTTCTCGGTACATTTAAAAGTAAGGCGATATTTATTCTCGCTGGTCGGAGCATGTTAGCATCAGTAGCGGTGCTAGCGGGGGGTCCGAGGGGCCTAGGTCCTCCCAAAAATTGCTCTGGCCCCCAGTTGGCATCCTCAGAATTGTAGGAGAAAAATGTATTTTAGAATTGAGGACCTTTTTATGTTTAGGTCATCACTTATATATTCATGTGTAAACGATAAAAAAAAAGATTTATAATATTTCCAGGCCTCCCAAATTTTACTCAAAAATTTCCTGGCCCTCCCAGATTTTAAGAGCTAGCGCCGCCACTGGTTAGCACGCTCTTATTGGTGCCGGCAACAATTTATCTACGCGTTCGTACCCTTAAAGTAAGCATAACAGTCATGTGCAGAATTAGCCACTGGTATTTATATACACATAATTAGGGCGATAATTTGTTCTAAATCATCAGGAATCGCCCATGTTTTTGTAGTATTGTTAATTTTGTTGCACTAGTCCACAAACAAAATTTAATTTTTATAAATTTTCCTAAGATAATTAATTTTTATATCCAACGTACATATATTTTATTATTCTTTCTCCTTAATTATAAAATATAATTTGTAAGTAATAATGTATAAATAATAATAATTGTTGTTTTTAAACAATTTACTAAAAATAATGTTTTAATGTCGGTAAATTTATCTGAGAAAAATCTGCAGATTTTCCAAATAATGCAACCAGCACCTGATAGATGGCAACACAATTCAATATTCTGTAGCATGTTCTTCGACAAACTTGTAAACAAAATAAAAGAATCAAGTGCGTAATCATGTTGTTTCAACAAATAATACAAAACTTTCATTTAATTTATTATTTTTACTCTTACGCGCCACCTAGACGTTAGGAATATCTTATTTATTAAATTTAATACGTTGTAAGCAGGAAACGAAAATTACAGCCTCAAAGTGGTAATTGTATGGGTAACACGAGGTGAAGTGTCTATGGTAGACCCTCGTGCCATTTTCGAGAGCAATATCGAGATGAAATGTACATATTAAGAGGGTAATGTAGCTTGTTTTCGCGCAACATAAACATACATTTATTTTGGCCATAGCATCTAGACTAAATATAGCCGGATTAAATTGATTTTTTTTTTTTTTTGAAAATGTTCAGTTAGTTCAACAATTCATATCGCTAGGATCGGTAACTTATATTTGTTGTTGTTTTTTATATAAATAGTCTTTCCGTTGTGAGGGCTTAATTGGTACTAAATACTAATTATTTTTTACAAGGAAGGGTTTACTTTAAATATAAAAGTACAATCTAGTGTGTCTTTGAGTTGAAATTTGCAGTTTTTATTTATTTGCTGAGTGACATTGATGTGAAGGTAGATAAAGTTTAGGTTATTGTAAAACTGAAAATTAAAAAACAAACAAAATATAAATACACAGACACATCGAGGCCAATCTTCATATTAAAAAAAAATTATCAATACTGTCAAAGATCCATTTTTACTTTGCATCTGCATTTTGACGACACGAGCACGTTCGCAGTAAACGAATTTAAATATAGAATAGTTAGTTACAGGAATAAAATGAAGAATTTTCTTAGCGTAATAAAGCAAAATTTGGGTCATTAAATAAATTTTTGTTCCACGCATCATTTACGAGATTACGAGAGTTATTTTTTCGTTTGCTGAAATAAATATTTGTTGTATGTTAAGTCAGGCCCGTAACTAGGGCGTGGCGAAAGAGGCGCCCGCCACCGGCGCAGCAGTATGGAGGGCGCAACATTTTCAGTTGCTGTTTTTTGTTTTGCTCATCACTTGCAATATGGAGGTGAGGACATTTTTTTTTTTTGCTCATCAGTTATATTTTGGAGGTTTGGAGTTTGAGTACAGTTTTTTAAAATTGCATCCCTTAAGGGTGAAAAGGGGTGAAATGTGAATTCAGGGATTCCTTAATATCTCTTAGGACTAATGAGATATCGACTTGATTTTTGCTTACAAAGATTACGCTTACAAATGTCAAAATACTTATTTCAGGATTTTGTCCTAATCAACCTAAAAGGGGTGAATCTACAATTGGGGTGAATTATACATCCCGTTGTATTTCCTGTGTTTGTTGAGTTATAACATTACCTTTTGGCACATATGTTAACTAGCACATATGTCACACTTTTTAAAATATCTCGAAATGTTATTGACAGTTTTTTTAAATTATATCCCTTAAGGGTAAAAAGGGGTGAATTCAGGCATTCCTTAATATCTCTTAGGACCAATGAAATATCGACTTGATTTTTGCTTAGAAGGTTTACCTATTCAAATGCCGAAAAACTAGTTTAAGGATTTTACCCTAATCAACCCCTAAAAGGGTCTGCATTCAGGGTGAATTATAGAACTCTTCGCATTTCCTTTGTTAGTTGAGTTATAATATTCCCTTTTAACATATATGTGTATTTTTAAAATGTTTAAAAAGTTTTACACAGTTTTTTTTTTACTCAACATGACGTAAGAACCCGCTAAAAAGGATTTTTTCAAGTTCGACCCCCATATGGTGAAAAAAAGTATAATGTTTTTTCATGGCTTCCTCAATATCTCTTAGGACAGATGAGATATTGACTAGGTTTTTGCTTACAAAGGTTACCCATACACATATTTAAAAACAAACTGAGGATTTTACACTAATGCGTCCATCAGTATACCGTAGCGAAGCACGGGTACTCAGCTAGTTGAGTATAATATTTGATCTGACTCTAAAATTTAATTCACCCGAGCCATATATACTTCTTCATCGTTTTAATATAGGTCCGTAACCACTTTACACCTAATAGGGGCCACAGAAGATACGATTTATTGTACAATAGGTTGTACAACCTGAGTTGATTCGACTGTTCGAACGAAAGTAGTACAACGCGGTCGTACCGTACGACAGTATTGCATGTATAAAAATTTGTAGTACAACTAGGTTGGAATACATGTTACAAAGCTAGTCATAACGTCTGTGGGCGGACTCTTGGGATGCCAACAGTTTTGCTATTGCTTCGATGGATGTCCAGGAAGTCCAAATCCGCGTGGTCAATATTAAAAATTGTTTTTGTAAGCTCTGTATCAATATGTTGCATGTGGGTATGTCATCCTCTTCTACTTTGTCTGTTCCATCGCATATCATTTTCCATTTGACAGAAATTCCGTATATCCGAGTTCCGGACTTGTTCCAATAGGGTAGGGCGGGGCTTTAAGTTCTTTGGGGAAAAATTGCCGCCCTATGTATTCATAATTCTGACTGTCCGTCAGCATATTGCTTCGTAGGGTGGCCATGGCCCTTCCCGCTTAGCCCAGTTTAGGTCCAACGTTCTGCTCGGTTGTATGAGGTTACAGCAGTGAAAGTATACGTCCACAAAATTTTCCATTTGATATTATTTTGGTATAATAATTTTGGTGATGGTTATTCCCCACTTTGTACAATACCTTATTGTCGTCTAATATTTCAAGTTTCATATAATACTAAGTAATGTAATTGTAAAAGATAAGTCATGTGCAAACGTATTAATTGTTTATTGGTTAATTGTTGTGAAAGTCTACTAATAATGTTGTCAAACTAATTTTGATGCAATTATTTTCTTCTATTCCTTGGAAAAATTAATTTTACTATTCTTGGCCCAACTTACCCCGTAGCAGGAACTTAACCCCGCTAGTGAGGCAAAAAGAGACAAATAACTTGACCATTTAAAACGTGTATATCACACAACAATAAAAGTTTGCAATAAAAAAAAAAACTTAATCTTAATATTTTCGTAGATATGCACAAATATGGGTAAGATGGCATCTTGTGTCCCATCTTCCTTAATATATTACCCAGGGTTGCCATATTTTCAAAACAGCACATCAGGATTTTATAATTCAATTACACTGGACGAGTTTACTAGCTTCTTGCTTGCAAATTTACTCTCTCTGCTACTAAACTTGGTCATTGTAATTACGCTGTCTAGTTAACTCGCCGTTCGCTTTACTCCAGCAAATAAAGTTGAAAACTGGCCTACATTACTCGCTACTCGCTAGATATTTTATCCACTGGCTAGTAAAATCACTGTGTGTAGTATATGTGGCTGGTAAATCACTGTGTGTTTTGTGATAACCGAAATTTCGATAGGTGGTAATTCATGTGAAAATTGTTGTTGTTGCGTTTTTCTTCCGTCAAGAGTTGATAAAAAGGAAAACTAAAAAGAAGGAAATTGAAAAAATTGTATACTAAAGAAAAACTGGGTAGTAAGAAAAAATATAAAAAAAAGATTGTTACTGTTCCACTTCATTTTAAATAAAAATAACAAAAAAAACAGCAATTGGAAAAACAACGTGATTAAAACTTAAGCAAATACTTTGTCGTGCAACCTCTACTGAAAGAGTAAGCTATTTTTACTAGTTTTGTGTAATCTACACTTGCTGGGCTAGTTGCAGTACGTTTACCCGCACATTTTAGTCGCTGGCGAGTAGCTAGTAAACTCGTCCAGTGTAATTGAGCCTTTATAGTAAAAACAGGACGAATAAACATTTTTAAATACATTATTTAATTGAACGCTTTCTTTTTGAGTGTTTATGTCCGGAAAGATGGAACATGAAACATTTATATTACAAAATAACATAAAAAAAAAACGTATAGTTCTCTTCAATTATATCATATGATAGATTTTCACATGCAATCTATTTTCCAATTTAATATTTGCAGGCATGTGTCATATTTAGTTTTATTTGATCTACCTACACTGTTTTCATAACTGGAAATAAGTTATGTTATTAAAATATTATTACAAAAATTAAGGCTTACACACACCCACTATACGTTACTTTCTTTATCTAAGGACCTTTATACTAACCATTCAAAAACTAAAATTATAATAATAATTTATCTTTAGTTCCTTTCGGAAATTTCTATGGAAATCGAGAAATACAGACTGTGTATCGAGAGTCGGGATTAGAGTTTCTAAATCGGGAAATTCCCGCCTAAATCCAGAAGTATGGCAACCCTGATCTCTGTTCTCATTGTTGTGAAAGCTGCGTTTGCGGACAGAATTCCACAACATTGCTGGTTTTACACATATTTATATTTTCTAGATTTATTACCAGATGTTACCAAAGATAGCTTAGTAACATTGTTAACTCTTTTACTGGCAGAGCTACGATTACAATTAAATAGACAAACTAGGAGTAGTTTTAGTCAGATGACGATATTGAAAACACCGGAACAATGATTTAAGAATAAATTCTAAATCAGATTTAAAATCTAGATACTATTAGGTATAATGCATTTTATTGCATTAAAATATACCCTTTTTGTGAATAACTAGGAAATCTGATTCTCATTGGATCACTGTTTTCTGTTTTAACCATCGTCCTTACATACAAAATACTACTAGTTAGTTCATTTAATCGTAACTGTAGCTCTGCTAATAAGAGAGTTAGTAATGGTGCCAAGTTAACTTTGAAGAGCCTGTATACGAAATTATATACTTTTAACTTGCAATATAACAAAATCTTTCAGGAAAAGAGTTTGTGTACATATAAGAATCGGTCGTCTCGGTGGAGTCTGGTTTCACAAAATTTATTTGTTACAAGGTTTTCATTGTACCCATGACATAAACACTTACTATATAAAAGTGTCTTGTACAGTTTATATTGAAAGAACAGTGGCAAAGTTAATAAAAATAATGGTCAACAATTATATCATAAATAGTAATTTATGTAACAAGTGCATAAAGCATTACTGTATTCACGAATGGGAAGTTTTATGGGAAAAATATTTTTACTACGACTGTCTGCAATTAAAAACAATATTGATGTATACATACATTTTTCTACGGCAGCCTCTAATTAAAAAAACCCTGGCAAAACAAATATATGAGATTTATGAAGTTAAGATCACGAATTGACTTTTATTGTTTTCAATGCACTCTGTGACCTTTTTTTTTTTCGGAATACACGGGCACGCCGCAGTCCTTGGGGATGGTTCTGTCGCCTCCATAAGCTCATGCAAGGCCATTGAGATCGTTGTGTAGCCCCCTTTAGCTGATGCATTATGCTTATGGAAAGTGTGAAAAAATAAACGCTTATGAGACTTTTTTCAACACTTTTTACATTTTTTAACAGCCACCACACATAACGCATTTTATTAACAGTCGTAGAAAAAAGTTATACCAACAATTTAAAATATTTTGACGCAACAGATTGTATGACTGTAAGAGAAAAAACCATATTTCTAACATCTATAATAAATATAAGTGTACGCCGACCTTTTACCTATATTACGCAACTGATTTTGTAATTTTGATTAAATTAAATTTCATTTGAAATTGAATCACATTTCAATTAATAATTGTCATGATATATAATTTGAAAACCTTACTACAAAACACTTAGGTCAATATTTTATGTCGTCTGTGAGTTTTAAAATTTACAACCATTACCTAAATTGCATACATATGTACATTTATATGTAATACGCAATAAGCTATTCCTCACCCTAGTATCCGTTTTAAAAGCGGGGCTTTTTAGGAAGACATCTATGTATGTACATGTTAAATACTTAAATAACTACTAAACATAAGCTGTTTGTATATACAATCAGTCATTGTTCATATACATATTTTCTTTTATGACAACCATAACTTTTTTATATTTACGGTTCTTAAAATTAACTTACGTAAACTAGAATCAATACGTGCAAAACTACATTAGAAATGTGCTGTAAGTATGTTGAAAATTTCTACTTTAAAGAAATATTATGAAGTAAACACGCCAAATAATTATAAATCCGAGTTGTATAAATTATTGTTAAAATTAAACTAAACAATTTAAACAGTTAAATACGCAGAAATTTGTTTTTTTCATGTATGCATTTGCCATCGAAACATTCAAGGAGATCATAAAAGTCAAATACAAATTTAATAATAACTACTTACAAAATTAAAGCTGTAACTGAATCTGTGTTTATCGACAACATTAGCTGTCTATCCTAGCTAACAAAGCCTGTTGGGTGCAAAAGGTGTAACCTATCTTAAAATTACATAATTTCAAGACAAACAGAATATCTAATTTATAAGGTGCTTACAAGACGGGTTCTTGCTTAAAGTTCTGAAACATGAACCTTAACAAAGCAAGACGAAAATGCACTTGGTGTTTTCACATGAAGATTCTGCGATAGATATTCATAGGGCATCTGTGAATGTGATGGATGGCATCGATGACAACATTCTGAATTGTATAAAAGTTATAAAGATCCGGATATAGTTCGATCAATAGAAATCAGCAGGCTAAGATGGATAGGACATCTAGAGCGCCTCTGCCAGAGTCAAAATTTTAAATTTATAGAACCGTATTGGATCACAGATCAAAAAAACATTATATGTTTTTCATAACTCTTTATAGTTTGTAACCTTGCTTGTAAGGACAACATAAAACTGTGCAAAAAAATAAGGTTCTGAAATCAATAGAATTATTAGGCTATGGTGGGTAGCTTTCTCTAGGCTCTCTACATCCTTTCCAACCAAAAGTTTCCTCACAAGATAAAAGCCAGTGTTCTTAACTCCTGTATACAGCCTGTATTGATTTATGGACTAAATATATTTTTTATCAAAATATTCTAAATAAAGTAGCAATATTCCAAAGGGCCATGGATGGTATAATTCTAAGAATAACCTTAAGGGATAAGAACATCAACTGCTGCATTCGTCTTGCAAACAGGGACGTACTGAAATTGTAAAGGTAGTGGCAAAACAAAAGTGAAACTGGGCTGTACAAGTTTTCAGAAGTAGAGATAAAAGATGGGCAAAAAATATCATCCACTGACGTCCCAGATATAGTACAAGAAGAGTAGGCCGACTGCCTAAATAATGGTTGGTGTATATTAAAGAAGTAGCTGGCAAACACGTTGAGATTGACGAAATATCGGGTAAGAAGGAAACAAAAAGGGGGTGTCCAATATTGGATAGACGTAAAGCTCTGAAGAAAAGAACTTTGCTTGAGTGGAATCCATTTTTCAAATTTATTTTAGACAAAACATTTAAAGAAATTTAATTGTAATTAAATTTAATAATCTCTTGAGATGATATTTTTACAGTTTTCCAAAATTCTGGCATAAGCATACATAAATTTGAATTTGTACTCTTAGTGGATTTATTTATAAACTAGCTTTTAAATTAATCTCATAACAATCTATAATCTTTTGAATTTATATTTTACAGTTTTCCAAAATTGGCAACCCTGACTAAATATTTAAATTTGAGTTCTTTAGACTAGTTTTAAAATTAATACATTATATGCTGGTAATGAAACTCTCCGTTTGCGATCACAATCTGATTGATTTTTAGCCTAAATTTTAGGTTGATATTATTCTTAAGTTTCCTTAAACATAAATAGTCGGATATTTGATCTTTCCACGTGCATTGGATGTTGCACGAGTCCACATATAATTTTTAGCCTTGTTAAAAAATTCTGCAATAATTTATGTTTTCTAATAAAGATATTGGCGTATTTACATCAAAATATGGCATAACCAAAGAAAATCTACTTTTTGAGATCATAACCGGTACTGGTAGCTGATTCTTTGATAACTAATACTGTCCGACAAATATTTCGTGACCGGGCGCGACTTATTGTGCGCACAGAGAGGGCACTATGAAAGACAGTGTCAGATATAGAGTACAGTCAGAGAAACAAGTTCACATTCTTACACCTGTACATTATATTTATCAGTTAATTATGTCTACAAAGACAAGTTCCTCCCATCATAGTCGAACAACAAAACTATAGAAACGCAGCTGCTTGATTTAAGTGATTACTGCATTTGACGTTCACTTTGTCGACTTGTTTATTGGCCAGAGCACCCCCGTCCCGCGTCTTTTTCCAAACTCCAGCAATTTCAAGTAGATTGTAAACAATAAAGGCTTACATTCTATGTAATAATGTAATACAGATGTTTTCCCCCTAAATATACTTACATAACAATGTAAAATTTTTGACTATTAATAGCACGTCCATCTAGTTTGCTTTTTGTCTCCATGATTTTAAATATTTAATATATTTTGAATCTTGCACTTATGCACTTGACATAGCGTGTGTAAGAAATAATTCAATTCGCCAAAATTATAATCCCCACTACAAATTTCACGCGCATCTTTCACGCCCGGCCACGAAATATCTGTCGGACAGTATATTACATTACTATCTACTAATGATTAACTGGAGAAATAAATTATATTTCTGAATATGGTATATATTAACCTATAGTAATTTTTAAAATTATGACTTCTATTTTGGTAGAAGATATACTGGACAATTTTTTTTTTATTAAAAATGTATCTGTTATATAAAAATAAAAGTTGGGCAAATATTTATGAAAACTGAAATTTATATTATATCGATTTTCTAATTTAAAGAAATGGCTAAACCATAAGATTAGGAAACAAAAATAGAAATGATCAATAGAAGTGGTTGATCAGAAATTCTCGATTGCTTGGAACTACTTTTGGTAGAGTCAATGCATTTGTTCGTAACACATTGTATGCGGCAAACGAAAATTGCTGTTTTCGGAAGACCTTATGCAGTGGTGGAATTCAGCCGGTCCGCATCTGTTTCCATTTTTTTTTTTTGCTACGACAAAGCGGTTGCTAAAATTGTACTTGTAATATTTATTATCTTCGATTGGCACCCTTTTTTGCTCAATTGCAAAAGAGGACATCAATAAAGAAGCAATATGGAAATATCTTAAGTCATAATTTTATTGTTGCTTTTTATCAAGTATATTTTAATTTTATTTATTTTTTTATGCAATATTCTATAACCCTTGTTTTTTGTAATATGACGCAAATTGTTGTTGCTTTCTTATTGATTTTATTTAAGTATTAACTATATCAAATAATAAACTACTTTTTGGTTACTATTTTCTTATATTTAAAAAGGTCACTAGCGTACCGAACCGGTTGTTTATATTATTTGAATCCCACCCCTGCTCTTATGGTACTCCCAGAAGCAGCATTGGCTGAAATGTAGTCTTTATTTTTCAGTTGGCGCTATCCTTAACTTACCCCAAAGACAAACATATTTCCTCGATTTAGATGGACTTGTCTGAACCCTCATACAATGATTTTATGTGGAAGTGGAAACAAAGTATTTCCAGAGGTGCACAATGTTAATTCTGTTAAGGTAGTATCTAGTATGTACTATTATAACAATAATTAGGGATTAAAACTGATTTGCATATTTCATTGTCTATGAAAGAATTCGGAATTCAAGAATTTAAAATTTGTTTTCTGAAAGAAATGTTTTAAAATGAAGTCCATTTAAAACTCTAAATCTAGTTTTATTTCCTAGAAGTTTCTCTCTGAAACTTAGTATTTCAGTTAGCCATTTCTTTAAACTAATAAATTCAGTGTAATTGATTTAACTTAAAGAACTTTCCTCAATGCTAGGGCTCGCGAGGGTGAAAGTAGACGGATCTCCATTGACATGTTTCCCTGGTTTAGGCGAAGATCGAGAATTGCTGGTCATTGATTGAATAGTTTGTGATCTGGGAGCTGCGAATCTCATACTGTATGCTGGTCGGTTTGGATCCGCCAAATTCTGAAACCAAACAGTAATTAGAGTACAACCAAAAACATAGTTCTGACGTTGTTATTTTTATTTTTTTTATTTAGGATAATTACGGATACATCCACTGCATGGTGATTAGTATCGTGGTACATTTATGTTATTACATTTTGGGCAGTATTACAAATATTATAAGTACTAGCTTTTTACCCGTCAACTATAACGGATTTATAATATAAAATTTTCAATTGTTTGTATGTGTATCTGGTTTTATTTTTAACATTTCTTAATTTCATCGCCGGTCAGCGAATCATGGGACAGGATATCACCCGTTAGCCAATCACGGGAGAGGGAGTCACCTGTCAGCCAATCACGAGAACTTTAGGAAAAATTTACGTCATAATATTACCGACACTACATACAGACACTTGCTAATTATATAGTTAGATTATTTATTCATAAACTTTTTAAGATGGGGAAACAATTCATTTTTACTCAGAGAGCGAAGTTGAAGAGATAAAAAATGAACTTCGAAGTTCAATGGACAGCAGAGACTCACTCTACTCTCTCTTATGAACATAGAACATGAAATTTTCGGCTCATTAAGCTTTTAGGAGTTGACAGATGACTTTGCTCTAAGAAAAGTTCGCAAACAAGCAATCTAAAAACAGTCTATTCTATTCTATATTAAATTTAATGGCTTAGGCTGTACGCCAGTCCGACAGCGCGTAGCTTTTCAGGGGTCATCAGATGTTAGCGATTTTTATTAATCTTGGCCAGGTATTCCATGAGGAGGCACATGTTGTCGGGGTGGGGCGCTGTAGTACATCCTGTAGAGAGATGGGTTCTTGATAGTGAGAGAGTAGCTTCCGGTACAGACTATTTCTGTGGTTACTGTAATTCTGGCAAGAGAAAAATATGTGCGTTACATCGCCAAACTCTCCACATGTGAAGAGGGGTGAGTCCACTACTCATTTATTTAAGTGGCTGTAAGAGTGGCAGTGGTTGAGTCTTAGTCTAGTAACAGTGGAGATGGTTTTTTTATCCAGTGGCATAGAAGATAATAGAACCAGGTTCTGGGAGAGATATTTGGTTGTAGTCTATGGAGATGTGATCCTCGGTTTCGCGCTGTGGTGTCCCATCCGCGTTGCCATTCTATTTTAAAGGTCGGATATAGTTGAGGAATATAATCTTTATAGTAGACTTTATTTTCTGTCTGCTCTTCTTGCAAAGTAGCGCCTTGTTTTGCTAGCTGATCTGCAATTTCGTTTCCGGGAATTTTGCAGTGACTGGGAATCCAAGCGAATTGAACTTTATGGTTGGCTATGTTGAGAGTGTATGTGAAAGTTTTGATGGTGAGCAGAGTTTTAGTCACATTGAAAATTCCGGATTAGTTTATTAACTGAAGAGAGGAAAGAGAGTCTGTCAAGATTACTGCTCTGCGTATGCCCAGCTGGGATATTATAATTAAGGCGTGCATTATAGCCAGTAGTTCCACCGACATTATTTGGAGGGACGGAGATACTTTTTTTTCTATCCTGATGTTAAGTGATGGAATGTAAACTCCATACCCTGTGACTCCCACAGTGGGTATTTTTGCTAAAAAAAGTTATTTTGTATGTATATATCATATCTTCCTAATTATAATTCCTAATGATAAGTATAATGGCAGTAAGCAGCAATTATTTATGTGTATAACTTTATAGGCTTAGTAATGTTATTAATTCAATAAATTGTTTGCGTATGAATTACTAATATATTTTATCCCCCCTTAGGTTTTATTTATATTCTATTAAAAATATACATGTATTTTTACACATTTCAGGTTTTGTTAAAGCAAAATAATAGTTTATGAAGAAGAAAATTGTAAAATCAGATTCATAAAATGGATTTTTTCTTTTTCATTATTATTGTTAATGTCTGTATTTGAAAGATATAAGTATGTGCATATAAATGACCAGAATATGATCCTTTTTTACTAGTAAACAAAAATCTAGGGCAAAAAACTAGGGTAGTTATAATAATAATAATAATAATAATATTTATTTATTGTCCACATACAATACATAATCATTAATGGACAGTCCATCAGATAAATTACAATAACATGACAAATGATAATTGATACACAGAAGTTATAAATTAAGTTCAAAAAATTCTTTAAAACTATACATTGGGTTTTCAGTCAATAAGTTTTTAATTGTTTTTTTAAATTGTACTGAACTTAATTCTTTGGTAGAAACTGGTAACAAATTCATAAACTTTACGGAATAATAGTTAATAATATATCTTGATTTATTTATTCGTGTAAAATTGGGGTAAATATTTGATTTATTACGTGTGTTGTAGTTATGAACGTCTTCATAAGAGACAAACGAATTTAAGTTTTGATGGGCATATACTAAACAGTGATAGATTAAAAGTGATGGTAGTGTCATGATTCTAAATTCTTTAAAGAGTAACCTACAATCGGCTCTGTAAGATGCACTCCCCATCACTCTTATTGCACGCCTCTGTAGCCTAAAAACTCTTTCAGCAGAGGCAGAGTATCCCCATGCTAAAAGAGCGTATGCTATGTGCGACTGAAATAACGCAAAATACGTAATTAATAAAACATCTCTTGTAACTGATTTTTGTAGGTTTCTTAGAAGATAGATAGTTTTGCACAATTTCCCACATATATGGGCAACGTGATGGTCCCATATTAAATGAGGATCAATATGTACTCCTAAAAATTTAATGAAATGCGGGTTATGATAGCTATGATTTTTTGTTGTTATGAGTAAATTTTGTGTTTTCTCCTCATTTAATGATAATTTATTTGATAGAAACCAGTCTTTTGCTTTAGATACATTATCACTAGAAACATGTTACATGTGTTCCAGGGACAATGATCTTGTTATAAGGGTCGTATCATCGGCATATAAAATAGATTTCGTCGCAATAGCAGAAGAGAAGTCATTGAAATCAATTAAAAATAGTAATGGACCTAAAATTGAACCCTGCGGTACTCTATACATAATATTGAGCGAATCTGACTTGGAATTATTTATACATACAAATTGTTTTCTGTTTGTTAGATACGATTCTATAAGTGAACAGCTACTGTGATTGAAACCGTACATAGCGAGTTTAGCAAGTAATATATCATGCGATACACAGTCAAAAGCTTTGCTTAAATCCAAGAAAGTAGATAAGCAAAACTCTTTAGCTTCAAAACATCTGGATATTTCGAAAATAAATTCCAGAATAGCTTGTGTGGTGGACCTATTTTTCCTAAAACCAAACTGTGACTCACTAAAGAGATTATTGGATTCGAAATAAGACGTTATATGATTAAAAAGATTTTTTTCAAACACTTTAGAGAAGACAGGGAGCAATGATATAGGACGGTAATTATTCGGATCATTCAATTCGCCTTTTTTATGTAATGGAATAACTGATGCGAGTTATACTAGGGCCTCAATAAATTTTTCAGCCAGGGGCCCCGTGCAAGCTAAATCCGTCCCTGTTGATACCGTACCGTTAAGTACGACGTATAAGACTGGATAATGTACCAAATGAAATTATTCGGAAAATGATGCACGTAACAACTCGCATCATAGACAATATCCAAGAAAAACATATTATCGTATTGTAATGTACACCGAATGATTGATAAAAAAAATTGCAAAACAATCTCTGCAATGTATGATCACGGAGAGAAGTAAAAGAGGAAGACCAAAAAACACAGGAATAAAAGGAGTATGTCGGTATGAAATCTAGGAAAGTGGAATGATTGACAAAAGTATCGAATAGAAATCAGAAGGAATTGAAGAACGCTACAAAACCGTATAATATGGGCGTACCTACAACTGACCGTAGCTCGTTATATACTTACTACAGTTGCAGATGACCAGATCAAGGATGAAGATTATAGTCTACAATAAGGATGATTTGGGTTCCATGACAAGAAAACTGATAAAATAATATATTAATTAAGGACTGCAAATAAATATGAGCAAGAAAAATATGTGTTGGAGGAGAGAAACTAGATTTAAAAATTGAAGTAAGGACGAAAATTAAAGTCTATAAAAAGTATAAGTAAAGGAGTAAAAATATTGGATAGAAAAAGCTGGAGTAATGCCAGTTTAAAGCAAAATAATAGAAGAACTGGGTTTCCCCTTGGGTAGGGTCAGGTACGAGTTTCGAAGGCTTGACTGGTCACAATGGGTATAAAGGTTTAAGGAAAATATTTAAGCTATCTATGATTTGTTGACGACTGCGTATTTTTTCAGAAGATCCGCATCGAGAGAATGATATACCAACTTAATTATGAAAGCCAAACAGTAGGTTTCACAATGAACTGTACAAAAACAGTCATATAACGAGTGGTTTCTTAGTAAACATTAAAAAAGATAATAATAATATTAATTGTATAAGCGAAACAGGTCACGTAGGAAACCAATTTAGTACGCAGATTAACAAAAAAAAGAAAAAAAAGAAAATGAGATATTGAGAGAGACGTTTAACTGCAGGGTGGAAAACATTTTAGGGACTGAAAAAAGTGATGAAGGCAAATATACTTATCACAATTAAAAGTAAGGTAATTAACTCTTGCATAATTCCCGAGTTTACTCAAAAATAAAAAAATAAACTGGCAGTTACTCAGAAAAAAATGAAAAATCCAAACTCAGAGTAAAACTTCGAAACAAAAACTAAATAGAGAAATCCGTAAGAAAACTGGAGTAACAGATATTACACATAGGGCAGGACCTAGCACGCCTAAATGACAACCGGTGGACGAAGAAACCAATGTTATGGTCGCCAAGACATCTAATGAGATCACGAGGAAGCCAAAAGATAAGATGGAGCTATGACATCATTAACACATCCGGTGCTTTCTGGCCCAGGATCGGTCAAGATAGGACACAATAAAAGGACATGGAGGAGGCCTTTGCCCAAAGATTGGTATAGTTTTAGTCTAATTATTATTAAAATAGAAAAAGATAGACGATAAAATAAATCATGTGGAAAGTGAGTGGAGCCCTAAACCTCAAATTTTTGGTAAAGTCTAAACTGCCTCAATGATTAACACCATAATAAGGATCAGCATGCTTTATGTTACTGAAATATGGAAAATAAACGCCGGCTGAAGAGAAAACTAGTTACTGAGATGGATTTCTATAGCCGATCTGGCAAAGTGCCAAGATTGGATAATGTTCAAAATGAAAGGATCCAGGAAATCATGAACCTAATAACGGAGATTATAAACCAGATCCAAGAAAAATAACTTATTTGATATGATTATATCCAACGAAGGGACGCAGGAAGAACTACAAAACTCGTACTGCATTATGCTAATAGAGAGACGGAAAACAGGAAAACCGATGAAAACATGGGTAAAAGGCGCGTAGCAAGCTATATTGGAACGGAATCTGGCTCCAGGTGAGTGGTATAATCTTTATAAAGTGACGACTCTGATTCGTCGGACGTTAATGAATATAATTTATGAAAATGAAATGATTATTTTTCATTTTTCGGCCCGGCAAAATAAGGTTTACAGCCTTGACATCCTACATCTACCAAGTTAGAAACACAAAACTTACTGTTGTGCCTAGCGCTAACCGGTACAATATTTGTAGTTCAAATGTCATCTTCTGTCGTGCAAAGTACACAATTTGTCGTCAAGCCATTTGTCGCTATAATGATGTAATTTTTCGTGCTAAGTACATATGAGGAGGTAACATTCAAAACGTGATTTTTCACACAAAATTCAAAATTGAGATTTTGGTCTTCCTCTTGGTTAAATGTATAAAATAAAATCATAAAATTAATCCAAATCGTGTTTTGCATTCCATCTAAAATGCGCAAATAAGAACAGAGAAATGGTGACTTGATCTACGATCTTTCATCTATAGAAAATCCTCAATAAGAAGTTTTATGGAAAATTATAATTCTGATTTACATATTTAAAAATTAAAAATAAATAATAATATTTAAAACAAAGAATAAATAAAATAATGAAAACCTATTTTTGTTAATAAACATTCATTCAAATCAAACTTTATCCTTGTTTCGTCCATTTAAACCATCATTTGTCACAAAGTTCATGCAAAACATGATTTTTTCAAATTTAAATTATCGATTTTTCGTATTTTTTGCTAATTAAAATTTTAATGACATGTTAACATGACAAAATTAGTGGGTCGAGAAATTAGGATTCCAACTTATTGCAAATAGTATTATAATGTTTCGTGCAATTATCTCTAAATTGCACTACTCTTAAAGTGCGCGTAAAATTGCTCAGGTGTATACGAGGTACAATTTGTGTGCGCGTATACTAATACGCGTACGAATGCTATCATATAATGCAGTCATATAATTGTGCGCGTAAATTTCAGTAAACACCAGTAAATATTCAACATGGAATAGAGTAAAAAGGTATTGCATGCTGGTAAACGAATCCCCAGTTGCAAAAAACGTAGAGTTATGGCTAATAGTTCTTTCACGGGAACAGCCTTTACCCTGTCTTTCTTCCCATTTTTTCTTTTCTTTATTTGATATTAAAGTGCTTCGACTGCAATGGTCATTAGCACTAGTATATTATTACAAAATTTTAAATAATATTAATGTTCTTACAAGTTATACATTGTTTAAATTAGATACATATATACATATACTTATAGACATATACACACCCACAAACATACACACACAGTTACAGTGTGTGCGCGCGCGCGTGCGTTAGGTCCAATTTTATATAGAGTTATATTTTGTTGAAAATGTCTATGTCTTTGAGATATTGTATTGTGTTTGTAATTGTATGTAAGGTGTGGTATATTATGTTTTTGTCTCTGTGCTGTGTATTTTGTGCACTGTGTGATAACGTGTTCTATTGTGATCTGTGTGTTGCAGGTGTCGCATATGGGTGGGTTCTCGTGTCTAAATAAATGTTGCTGGGTATACAGGGTGTGACCTATTCTTGTTCTTGTCAGAACCACTTGTTCCTTCTGGATCCAATTATCGGCCAGCTGGCAGTTTCTAATTTGATTTTTCTTAATTTATTAGTGACTGGGATATTTTGCCATGTACTTTTCCAACATGAATTTATGGAATTTTTAATTGCGGATTTGAAGTCTTCTGGGGTATCGGCGATGTTGGTAATTGGAAGCTCAAGGGATGATTTGGCTACCTGGTCTGCTTTTTTGTTACCTGCAATTCCTTTGTGTGATGGTATCCATAGCACAACTATTTGGTTTCCATTTTCGATAGCTTTGTGGAGGTTTTCTTGTATCTCTTGTATCAGCGGATCTTGGCTGTAGCATTTTCTTAGATTTTGGATTGCACTAAGAGAATCCGTGCATATGATGGTAGATTTGTTGGTTACTTCTTGGAATAACTGTGATGTTTTCCAAAGGCTGTAGACTTCTGCAGTGTATATACTTGTTGTTGGCGGAAGGTGATATTTGTACGTGTTATTTTCTGTTACTACAGCTGCTCCAGTTTCTTGCCCCATTTTTGAGCCTTCAGTATATTTTGGTGGATTCGCCATACTTATCGCATATTTCGAGGAAGGTCTTTTGGAATATTTCTGTGTTAGTTTCTGTTTTTTGATATTTTGTGAGGTCTGTATTGAATTCTGGTAAAATTATTTGCCAAGGAGGGATATAGTTGTTATAGGTTTTTCTGATATTTGTGTATTTCAGGTTTATGTTATTTAGATATTCAGTTATTTTTTGTTGCAGTGGAGTTACTTTAAGCGGTTTTAATAAGTTATTTTTTATTTGAAATATTGCGCGGAAGGTTGGGATAGTAGGATTTCGGGCTAGGTTGGTGATGTAATTTAAAGTCATTTGGGTTCGTCGTAAGGAGAGGGGCTGTATACCGCTTTCAACCAAAATGCTATTTACGGGACTGGTTCTCAGAGCCCTGGTTGCGAGTCGTACGGCTGTATTTTGTATAATATCTAGCTTCTTCAAATGTGTGTTTTTTGCTGTAGAATAAGCTATACACCCGTAATATAGTTTTGAGTGGATTACTGTTTTATATATGCTTAACAAAACTTCTTTGTGCACCCCATTTATTGTTCGCCAGTGTTTTTATGATGTTAAGTCGCTGAATACAATCCCTTTTTAAGTCATCAATATGAGCTCGCCAAGTTAGTTTTCTGTCAAGGGTTACCCCTAAGAATTTATTGTTATCCACAAATTCTATTTCGGTGTTATTTATCTTTATTTTTCGGTTTAGGACTGGAATCTGTTTTCTAGAAAAATGCATTGCTTTTATTTTTGTGGTAGAGAATTGGAATCCTGTATGTTCAGTCCATTTTTGTAAGCTGTTAATTACTTTTTGAAGATCTTCTTTAAGTTTTATTAAATTTTTGTGTTTTGAGTATATAACTAGGTCGTCAGCAAAAAGAAATACTTTAATACGTTTAGGGATGTACTTTACAATATTATTTATAGCTAAAAGAAATAGGGTGACACTATAGATTTCTCCTTGAGGTAGTCCGTTTTCTTGGGTTCTCTCATTTGATAGACGTCCGTTTGTTCTTACTCGAAATGTTCGTTCTTGTAGAAAGTTTTTCGTGTAGGATAAAATGTTTCCATATTCTTTCATTGTTTTTAATATGTAATACCTCCATGTTGTGTCGTATGCTTTGCAAATATCGAAGAAAATCGCTATGAGGTGTTGTTTATTTATTTGAGCAAGACTAATATCTGTTTCCAATAATGTTATTAGATCCAAAGTTGACCGACCTTTGCGGAAGCCACTTTGCCTGTGGTTTAAAATGTTTTTTGATTCTAAGTGCCAAACAAGTCTATTATTTATTATTTTTTGTAAGACCTTACTCATACAATTTGACAAGGATATAGGACGATAGCTCTCGGATAGGACGATAGGGTTTGTCTTAAGTTGTCCTGGTTTTAGGATAGGGATGACTGTTACTTATTGCCACTTATTAGGAAAGCTGTTTTTTGTCCAAATTACATTGTAAATTTTGAGCAGATAATCAAGTGCGTTTTGTGGTAAATGTTGGATTTGTTCGTAAGTGATATCGTCAGGTCCAGGGCTGCTTTGGGTTTTCAATGATTTTAATACGGTTGTTAATTCTGTTATACTAATAGGGTTGTTGATAGGGTTTTATTGCTGTTGTATTGTGATTATTTGCTTTTCGGAAATTCTTTTGTTTGTTATAAATGTATCTGTGTAATGATTATCGCTCGAATTTAATCTGAATTGTTCGGCCAGTGTGTCTGCGTTTTCTTGATGATCTGTGATTATATTTGAGTTTTTCTGTAACATGGAGGTCTCATGTGATCTTTTGTTTCCATTTAATTTCCTTATTTTCCCCCAGATTTCAGAGACTGGTGTGTTTGTGGTTATTGTAGATACGTAGTTCTTCCATGATTTTCTTTTGCTATCTAGTATGGTTCTTCTTGCGATAGCTTTTGTTCTTTTAAGATTGATGAAGTTTTCAATGGTTTGGAATCTTCTGTATTTGTTGAGCTGATTTTTATATTGCTTATCGGCTTGTTGGCATTCGTCGTTCCACCACGGGACCTTCTTTTTCTTGTAATTGGTTCCCTTTAACCCTATTGCCTCTGTTGCTGCTTGTTTGATGAGCTCGGTTAAATAGTTAGTGTGTTCATTTATATCTTCTCTATTTAGTGTTTTTAAATTTCTCATTATTAGGTCTGCATATGAGTCCCAGTCTGCAGTGTCTATTTTCCATTTACAGTTTAGTAGAGGATGTTCGGGTGTAGTTGTAGGAAAGGATATTTTTATGGGAAAATGTTCGCTACTGTAGGTGTGGGGAACGACCTCCCAGGTTAGGATGGGGGCAAGATTTGTATGGACAAGTGTCAGGTCTATTGCAGAGAAACTGCCTGTGCTTGTACAAATGTGAGTTTCAGTTCCATCATTCATTAATATTAAGTTATCGTTGTTTTCTGTGATTTTCTCTATTACCTTTACGCGGCTGTCAGTTGTTCTTGAGCCCCACAGCGTGTTATGAGCGTTGAAGTCTCCTAGTAGTATGTAAGGTGCTGGCAATTGATGTATCAGCGATTCTATTGTATTTTCATCTATGGATTTCTTCAATATGTATTTCTTCAGCGGTGAGTGGATATTTGTCTGGTTGCTCTTTTATAATTTGCTTTAATTGAGGTATTATTTGTTCTATTGTTTGTTGGTGCCCAGGGCTCAAAGCTGTAGCTTTTTTGGAGAACCTTTGAGTCTGTATTTGTTTTTCTTGGTCGTTTTTTTCCTGGGGGTTATTGTCAATGTTGTCTTGTGTATCACTTAAGTCTGAAATAGATGTTTGTGCGAGTGTCCTTTTATTTGTGTCTATTGTCTCGGCTTGTCCGGTGTTTTTTATTTTTATATTGGTTTGTTCTGTTTGTTTTAACGTTCCTTGACTGGATATTATTCCTTTTTTCTGATTATTTTCATTTCCTTGTTCTTCATGGACTTTTTGTTGTGATTTCTGGATTGTAGACTGTAGGTTTTGTGGATTTTGCTTAAATTGTTGTGTTGATTGTTGTGGTGATTGTTGAGTTGATTGTTGTGTTGATTGTTGGGTTATATGTTGTGCTGTTTGTTGTATCAGTTGTTGAGTTGTATTTTGTGTTGTTAATTGTTGAGATAATTTTTCAGTAGATTGTTGTGTGGATTTTTGGTTTATTGTTGAGATAATTGTTCAGTTGATTGTTGTGCTGATTGTTTTGATGATTGTTGTGCCGTTTTTTTGTTTTGCTTCTTGTTCTGGCTGTTGTGTTTTTTGTTGATTAACTGAAACTTCTGACTGTTGGTGGCATTTTGTTTCCGTGTGACCCAGCCTATTACGGATTTTACATCGTATATTGTCCTCTGTAAGATATATTTTGTGATCTTTGTTTTCGTATTTGATGCACATATATTCTGGTATTTCAAATTCTTCTTCTTGAATTATATAGCACCTCGTCTATGGCTTAATATGTGGCTAAATATGTCATCTTTTGTACCTATTCTTAGAATTGTTATACCTGATGCTAGTTTTATACCTATTTCTTTGAGTTTTTCTTCGACTATTGGGTTTGGAACTTCTATATCTATGTTGGAAATTATTAGTTTAATGGTTGGATTAATTTTTCTTCTAATTTCTATGATGTTGTTTTCCACCAATATATTTTTTCGTTCGTTAAGAAGTTGGTCTACTTTCTCCTTACTGGATAAATGAAAGCAAATTCCCTTATTACTTACTCGTGAGCGGGTATAATATCTTTTGGATGTATGTATTTTGCTAGTTTATGTAGATAGTCGGTAATATTTATTGTATCGATAGCATTTAGGTATATTCCTTGGTCTCCTTTAGGGTGTGTGAAGGAATCTCTAAGTTTATTGGCATAAGATGGTGATTTGATATGTAAATTATTCCTTTCATTTTGTAAATTCATATTTGTGGTTTTGAATTGACTCGTATGGGGGATTAAGTTTTGATCAGACATGTCAGGTGTCGTTACTGAATGATTGACAGGGCTCCATTTGTGGGACAAAGAACTGTCGCTATTGCCTCTAAGAGGCCGCTGGTAGTCTAACGGTTACCAACAGGTGTAGTATGGAATTATGAATTTTAGGTTAATTTGTGAAAAGAATTTAATAATGAATATGGTATTTGTAATAACTGAAGTAGATGAAAGGGAAGACCTCAAACCAAAAAACATGCAAACCCAGGTAATTTTTATATTTTTACCTTGTTGTCGACCTGGTTTTTCTCTTGGATAGAATTTTTCTTGTTGCACTTTTTACTGTTTCAACTAGAATTTTTTTGACCAACTTTATTATCGAGTAGTTCAAAATCTGCCGCTGACATCGAACAAAATTTTGAAATTGTCCACTAACCTCTTGCATTTGCAGTTCTTGAACCCATTGTATATTTTCCTGCTTCTATATAGTTGAGTCATCCACCACCGTTTGTATTGTTTCTTCTTTTTTTTACTAAGTATACTATGACCGCATTCAGCAGACTTACCATTGATTTACCGGTTGGTAAATTTTTTCCTGTATGCATACGTTGATCTACCGGTGAGTTACCATACTTACTCACCGGTCGCCATTTTATTAACCGGATTTCATTGACGGTTAGTTGCTCACCGGTGGATATTTTGACAGTTACATCTGTAGTAACAAAGAATCTAGCACAAAGCAAGTAAAAATTATGGAATTGAGTGTTAAGTTAGTTTACTTAGATATTGAGGAGACGTATATAAAGCACATGTACTTTTAAAATTCCTGTAAAAGCTTACATTCAAAATTCACTATCATTACAATCTGTCATTGTTTATATTTTAGTTTTCATATACGCCCAGTGCTGCCAAAAAATGTGCATTCAGTCAAATTCACCGGTAAGTTTGTACCGGTAAATCACCGATGAGTCTGCTGAATGCGGCCTATGTACGCGCACTTGCTAAAGCAACAACATTACTTTACGCCCTCGTTGACATTACTTACTTTAAATAAACATGCGTGGATATAACTGAAATACGTGGAGCGCGATTTTACGCGCACAAATAAGCACATACGCACCTTAAGGTACGTACTGACTTGAGCATTTGAACCCGCACGGATTTTCTTGCGGGTAACAAAAAAAAGGTACACACAACTTTCTTATTTGTGCGCGTAAAATCGCTCTCCACGTATTTCAATTATATCCACGCACATATTTATTTAAATTATGTAGTATCAACGATGGCGGAAAGTAATGTTGTTGCTTTTGTTGCTTTAACAAGTGCAGCGTACATAGGCCGCATTCAGCAGACTCATCGGTGATTTACTGGTACAAACTTACCGGTAAATTTGACTGAATGCACATTTTTTGGCAGCGCTGTCGAACGGCCTATATGAAAACTACAATATCTAAACAATGACAGATTGTAATGATAGTAAATTTTGAATGTAAGCTTTTACAGTAATTTTAAAAGTACATGTGCTTTATATACGTCTCCTCAATATCTAAGACTCAACACTCAATTCCATAATTTTTTACTTACTACTGAATGCGGCCATAGTATACTTGGTAAAAAAAAAAGAAAAAACAAAACAAACGTAGTGGATGACACAACTATATAGAAGCAGGAAAATATATAATGGTTCAAGTTTGCTAGCAGAACTACAAATGCAAGAGGTAAGTGGACAAATTTCAAAATTTTGTTCGATGTCAGCGGCAGATTTTGAACTACTCCTTAATTAAGTTGGTCACAAAATTGGGAAGAAAGACGAGATTTATAAAGGCTGTTCCCGTGAAAGAACGATTAGCCATAACCCTACGTTTTTTGCAATTGGGGATTCATTTACCAGCATGCATAACTTTTTTACTCCATTCCATGTTGAATATTTACTGGTGTTTACTTAAATTATCGCGCACAATTATATGACTGAATAAACCCGTACACGCTGAGCGCACAAGTTCTTTGATCTTATCGGTGGGACCAACAAGCTACGGATAGCATTCGTGGGCGTATTAGTGTACGCGCATACAAATTGTACCTCGTACTCACCTCAGCAATTTTACGCACACAGCATTCGTTTACCTTAACAAATCACGTTTTCAATGTTACCTCCTCATATTTTATCGTAAAACATTTTCTGTTCGATATACGTATGTTTTCGTGCTGTTATAATTTTCTCCTTTTACTCCCTTTTTTAATTAACTTCATAACAGAAAGTTTTGATGAAACTAACAGAAGAATAAAAAACCTTCTGTTGTTAGTTCATTTATAAAAGTATGTACATTGTCACGAATCGTTTATTTACTTACCTGGTTGCCATTCCCCTGCCTGACGTTCTTGTATGGCTGAAAAAGCACCAGATACACTTTCGGTGTGAAGAGGCAGCCAAGAGCAACAGTTGCGCTTATATTCAAACACATACACATGCTTACGATTTGTATCTGAAAAATAAAGAAAATATTTGGTGTAAATCATCACATATTTCAGGTTTTCGCAGGAAAGTAATGACGGCCACTGTTCGCGCCCCTCTTCTAGGACAACCATTTTAATATTTGAGTGGGGGGTTTCTTAGGTTTACATTTTTAATTCTATAAGGTACGAACGGGCGCTCACCTATAGCGGCTCGTTAGTAACGTTCATAATCACGCTTATTTTAGAGAGCCTCGTGCTACCGTAAAACGACCCTGCTTTTACGTTTTTACTGTGATTACGTACAATATAGTCCATTCGCTTATTTCGTGCTCCTTAGAGCAGGAAACTGGTCAGTCTCTCCGTCTGGGAACATTGCAGGGCTCCGCACTTAACAGCCACAGACAGGAGCGCCGCAGCATGTTAAGCGTTTTTGTGTAAAAAGTTTTATGCCCTCCCCTGTTTTTTTTTTTTTTTTAGGAAACTCAAGAAATGCGTTCACCTTTAATCTATACTAATATAATAGAGGCAATGTTTATTAGAATTTAGAACATATCTTAGGCGTTTCCAAATTGTTTAGGTTGGGGCATAATTAGAACACACCTTTCCTCTCTCAAGTTATTTTGTGAAATGCTTGGACCAAACCAACAGATAGAATACCTGTCTCCCAGAACAGAACTGTATAAGACTCATTTTTTAAAATAAAATACTCATATTTTTTTTATACAACTTTTTACTCACGATATTCAGCACAAAGTCTTCTTTCAGTCGCAATTTTCTATCTTATTCTATTTTTATTAGTATGAGAAATATTGGTTTACTAAGATTATTAAATTCAAGTATGGTACTAGAATTTGAAAAATTCAATTTACCGTCCTGTAAATTCGATATATATATATAATGTGAGTTAATACACTTTTCAAAGCAAAGTTTCAAAATTCATCAGCAAATTAATCGATTCATTCAATCAATGACCTAATCGATGGAACCGAAGTGATATGATTGGCACTGAGATATGGAACGGTTCGTTTGATTTGTGCACTATTTATTGAACGTAAAATTTTTGCTAATATCCTGGTGCTGTTATTATTTCCACAACTAGTGCTAAATGATACATCCTCTACTCTAATTCTGATGAAATCAGCGAATACGATGAAGACTTATTATTAATACTTTACCAAATAATACACTGCAAAGTTATCAATTACGTAGCACTAATGAATATATATTGCAATGAATATTTCCAGAAACATTTTAGAATTACATGTTCATCACTGGTAAATGGCGCCATAAATTTAATTTAAAAATGTAGGTTAAGCTTCGAACATGGCCAATCAGTTAAACAGTCTTTTCATTCGATGGAACCGATTTTCGAAGAATTTTGTAACTTATTTATTTATTTTGGTACACAGGAAGAGTAGCAATCACAATGAGCATAACAGCATCACCCTGACTATGCACGGAACAGGTCAAATCGGCGATGGTCAAGTCGACGCCGAGAACTTAATCAGATACAATATTATTTATTTTCTTTGGATTATACAGGGTAGATTAAAATAATAGGATGTTACTATATATACATATATTTATATTTATTGATAACTATTATATGCATGGTCGCCTAAAGATTTTTTTTTTCAAGAAGGGCAATATACACAGACGTATTTTTGAAAATATTTAGAAATTCTTTAAATGAACTTTCATATATACAGAACACTATTTAAATAGCGTCCGCGATTATTAACAATGGGCTTTCTATAAAATCAACTATTATTAACAGTTTTCTCTGTGCACACTTAACATACTCAAACGGAGTAAAATCGCCCGTCATAGTTGACCTCAGTGTTTACGTAATAATAATTGAAATAATAGTGTTTATAGATCCGGGGCAGTCCCAACTTGACTGCACACTTTGTTTATGTAGTTAGCTATCATCAGTTATCATTATTTAGGGCCCCTTTGTGGCGTTTCTATCGGTTCTTCCCTGTGGAAAATCATTTGATAGCAATTATAAAATAGACATAATAAAAATAGTTAAAATATAAGATTTACAAATAAAAATGTAATAAATTTGAGAACATAAAAGCTTAAGGGTTTGGAATAAATCACTAAAAAGTGCAGACTCTAAGAAGGGCAAGTGCCCCTTGCCCCTTACTTTGTTTATGTTTTCAAGATAATCTCAGAAACGACCAAACTAATTTGAACATTTTTTTCAGTGGTGGATATCTTAGGTCTTCGACCTACCTGAGTGAAAAAGATATAAAACATTCTTTGCGGTAGGGCAGGATGGGGCTTAAAGTTCATTGGGTAAAAAGAATCGCCTATGTATTTGAAATGCTGACTGTTCGTTAGCATATTGCGTCTTAGGGTGGGAGAGGATTGCGCGCGAATGGTCCGAGAACGCCTCGCTCAGCTCAGTTACAACGTTCTACTGGTTGCTGTGAGGTTACAGTGGTGAAAGTACACGTAAGTAAAATTTTCCATTTGTTATTATTTTGGTAGAATAATTTTGGTGATGGTATTTCCCTACTTTGTACAATACCTTATTGTAAGCTAATGTTTCAAGTTTCATATAATATCGCTCAAATTGAGATCCACATGTTAGTTTATTCTACTTAACCTCAAAATTAAAAGTAACTACTGTTGGGGTTAAAAGATCAGTGGTGGTCCTTTGTGCCCCACTGTGGACCTTATTACCTCATCATGATTTTCACTCTGTTTTGTAATTTCTTTGTTTCAGAATGCGTAATTATAAACGAAAAACTGACCGAGGCATGAAATCGGTCGCCTTGATGCAACCTGCAGCCGAACTAGTGATGAAATAGAATCAACCCCTAAGAGTTGATTCTATACATCTTTCCTAAGAAAGATGTGTCAGGAATACGAAATATGCAGAACATCAATAACAAGAGTTATATATCGAATTAAAGAAAATCCCGAATGCCCAAGTTTTGGTTATGGAACACCAAGAAAGATTTTTAAGCCAGAGCAAGAATCCAGTCTCACACAATATTTGTTTAGACTTGTCCAAATTTTTCTTGGGATAAGACCTAAAGAAGTACGTCGACTAGCATATGATTGTGCAGTTAAATATAATATAAATGTTCCAGATACTTGTAATTCAAATAGAATGGCTGGCAAAGAGTAGATGTCAGCCTTTCTTAAACGAAATCAATCTTTGTCTGCTAGAAAGTCGGAGGCAACGAGTCTGAGTAGGGCTACTTCCTTTAACAAAAGTAACGTTGAAGCATTTTTTGACAAGTTAGCAGATGTTATGGACCGTTATGAGTTTACGGCTTCTTCCATATGGACCGCTGATGAAACTGGTGTTTCTACCGTCTCCAAACTATCAAAAATATTTGCCGCTAAGGGTAAGCGTAATGTTGGATCAGTTACGTCGGCAGAAAGAGGAACTAACGTGACATTATTGGTAGCTGTTTCATCTTTTGTACTACTCATGTTTGTGTTTCCACGAAAAAAATATCAGGATCATTTTGTGCGAGATGGCCCCCCTGATTGTATTGGTGTGGGTAATACAAGCGGCTGGATGACGGATACTGAATTTTTCATATTCATACAGCATTTCATCAAGCATATATATCACTCGTCACATTTATCATTGCCAACATTGGACCTAGCTAAAGATAATGGCTTTCTGCCCCTCCCTATCCTACACCGGGGAGCACGCCTCTACGGTTGAGATCACTGATAGAGTTTTTCAAATCGCATCATTAATTTACTTTTGCGGTAGGTACACCAGGAGTTTGCGCTAGCCTATTTCAATCAAAAGGCCTAAGATATCTACAACAGAAAGAAATTTTCAAATCTGTTCGGTAGTTTTTGCATAACCCCGAAGGCACAAACAAATCAGCTGCTTTATAATAGTTATAAATAAATATAAATATATGTTGTAAAGACATCCTATTATTGGGATCTATTCTGTATGATTCAAATAAAATAAATAAATTATATACAAGAAAGCAATAATCCGAGTTATTGGGGAATCCCAGAATTTAACAAGCCTTTGCCTGTTGCATGTTAGGATCCTTGCACACTACCAACCTGTCGCCGGAGACCAATCTCAAGTTTCCGATGACCACTAAATGAATTGGTATATAAAATGTACGATTTCACATGTGGTCGCTGAGGCTGCGTGTTGCCAGTGACTGCATAAACAAGGTCAACAATACAGAAGACCATTCGGTCTCCATGCCTAATGTGGTGCATATATACAATTATGCGCTTTCAGATTACGGACTACTACTGCGGACACCATACGTTTATAAAATTGTCACATTGAGTTTAGGGATATTTATTTTTGAGATCGAATCATCTAATATTTTAATTTGTCTTATAAGGAGTATTCGAATCGTGAACAGTTAACAAATTAGTTTTTATCCATTTTACACTTTGACCCGAATTCTGTGTGTTCGTCGACTCTTTCCAGCATAGCGATGGGTATACTGGTTATTGCTTGGCAAATATTGTCCTTCAGTTAAGCAAGGGTCCTTGGACGATCGGTGTACACAATGGATTTGAGGTAACCTTATAAAAAAAGTCGTAAGGGGTTAAATTGGATGAGCGCGCTGGCCACTGAAGATCGCCCCTCAAATAGATAAGGCGCTCAAAGAAGTGTTCCCGCAAAACCCTCATTGCAAGGATGAAAGTGGAGGACATCATGAAGAAATCGCCTCACAGAACGACCAGAAATTCCAAGGGCAGCAGCATGCTTGCGTGTAGAGCATCGAGGAGATCGCAAAATAGACTACCTTACTGCCTCGATGTTTTGGGCTGATCTCGTGTGCCGTTCAACCCCTGATTTTCTCTTTTCCACACTTCCACTTTTCCTGAACGCGTGCTGTTCCTTCGACCAACGCATTCTCGATACTAAAGTGGAAGGGAGACAAACTTACCGACCCACCCATTCGAATAAAACCACCCGCACCCTCTAGCGGCCAAATCTCGCTTCCTGGTGCCCAATTCAAATCAGCAAATTATGCTGCCGCACCATGTATGAGTGAGGGTATAGAGTCTTTTATGGGTTGTGCAAGTCATAACGTATTATGCTTCTAAAGCAAATTCTACTTAGTATTATCTTACCTTATAGTCATTGTTCGTTCCAAAATAAATGGGCAAAAATGCCAGCCAGACAATGCAAGTCGAATACATAGTGAAACCAATATACTTGGCTTCATTGAAGTTTTCTGGAATTTTCCTGGTTTTAAAAGCATACCAAGTGCAGAGTGTGATAAGAATCATGTTGTAAACCAGGGACATTATCAGAGAGAATGTCGACACTCGGCAGGTCAGGACGGCAGTTAGCGGATATGGATATATTTCACGAATATCTGGTCTTTCAATCACCAGCCAAACAATTGCTCCAGTTAACTGGATGGACACAATACCTGAAAAAAAAATATATAAATATTAAAGATTTATTATACAGAAGAGTAGGAAAATTTTAAATAATTGTTGGCAGAACACAGAAAAATCACACTGTTTCGTTTTATTTTCCAACAATTCTGCTCCAAATATGAGAAGAATTTGTATAATGCGGATTCATAGGCACGCGGTTGCTTTAATTCTTGTTTACGACTTGTGTCTAGTATTGAACCGTATAATGAAGTTTGATAAAAATCTGGGGCTAGAGTAGTGACACTTTATTAATATAAAAATATTCTATATACAGTGAATTTATTTTATCGCGCAATAGTCATTCCATGTCAAGTGGTTCAATTTTTAAAAAGTTGCCCACCTTATTATCACAGATTTTGATAAAACTTTGTTTGAGACTTTGTGTTGAATCTTACGTGGCTCAGACTAACTTTGGTAAAGTTTACAATTCGCCAGTGGAATACTTGGGCAGAAAGAGGTTTTTGTTTAATACCATACTGCGACCATGTACAGTATTCCTGTGAAATTTTTGTAACTTCGAGTCAAAATATTTCCTTGGGTATAAAAGCAAAATATTATATAAATATATAAGAAACCCTCCCGTAACTGGTATTGTAGAGTTATCGGGCGTTATCTCTATGGCGATGAGGTTGCTTGTTTAAATTTTTTGAACTGTTAGTGGTAATGCCACCATGGACTAAAGCAATCAATTATTTTCCTCATATGCCATTGCCGGAGAATCTTCTATGACCTTTAAACCTTATTTTCAGGCACTGTTTACTCGCGTTGAAAAACGCGAACTACTGTTAAAGGGTGTTTAAAATATGCTCTTTCTAATAGACTTGGTTTGAAAATGTTCTGGATGAATCATTTTTGTAAAAGCTGCTTAAAATAACAATTTTTGACATTTTTTGTAAAATCACAAAATTGAAATTCAAAATAGTTTTTTAGAAAAATTTTGAAAAAATCGTGTTAAGTTAAATTCTAAAAAACTACATTCCGTTTTTTAATGACGTTATAAAGTTTTTTTTTGTTTTTTGTGATTATGCCTACAAAATCCTAAAACCAGATGGAGGGTCTATAGGGAGGCCTGTTTACAAAAATGTACCCAACGTACCTTAAAATTAGAACTTAATATTCGGAAAAGGAGATTTACTGTTTTCTTTAGATCGATCATTGTTTGTGAGAAAATGGGGTTGATTCAAAACATCGCTCCTTAGAAGATATCAGAATGAAATATGGCATGTGTTTTAGTTAGAGAAGAATTTTGGGGTATTTTAGAAACTTCGTTATATACAAATATATAAGAAAATAAAAATAAGCCAAAAAATTATTCTCAAAATCATGCATAAAAAAAAGAACTTATCCAACTGAACAAATTTTTGAAGACAGTCATGTTATGCAAATTTCACAATTATATATACTAAGCACTTTAAAATACATTAATAAAAATCCAATAGTTATCAATAAACTTGATCATGGTTGTACTAGTAGAAACAAACATCTTGCAATAATATATATATATATATAAACTGTGTGTTTTTAATCACACAGTTTTTAACTTCGAGTTGACTACGTGGTGATTTTATTTTATCTGATTGACTGACTGAAGATGTGCATACTACCCATGCACGAAACGTTTCATATTTTATAAATTGACAAGAACTGTTTTAATAAACTGACGAATAAAAGAGAACCTGCGTTTTATTTCATATAATACTCGTCAAGAACCAAATATCCAAATATATGTTAGCATCTAGCCTTCCACGAAGCCTTGTTACGTCACCATAAAATGTTATCTAGATGCAATCCTAATGATGACGACTCATTAACGATAATGATGACGGCTCATTACACTAATTGGTTTTTATAAAACACACGTAGAATTTGATAGAGAGATCAGATGTTTTCATACGTTGTAAGAAACTTGCAACAAAGTGCAAGAAATTGTATAACAGTGATAACACGTGTTTATTGGTTAGTGATAAAAACTGCTTTTTCCTACGGATAAAAGCTATTATAAATCATAAAAATTATATAAGTGAATTTGTTATAAAATAAGCGGGATATTTGTGCAAATAAATTAATTAGAATTTAAACAGAATATAAATTATTAACAAAAAAATTTATCAGTGTGCGAAATCAGTAATTGACAAAATTGTGCCATACTTTGCAAGTCTGTGGTTTGTCTACAAGATTAAACACCATGGGCGCCACATGCAAAGAATGTAACAGGGCCATCAGCAAACTGCGGAGTGAAATTAAATGTGGAAAATGTGCATCTCCTTTCCACAATGTCTGTGTAAATGTATCAGAAGATCAAATCAAGTTTTTACAATCACAAGCAGCTATATGGCACTGTCCATTATGCCGTTATTCAACTCCTAATGCATCTGGGATCATTAAAGAACAAGACCTGGGTACAGACCAGACCTTTTGTTCCTTACGTGACATTCAACAACAACTCACAAAATTTAAAGCTGATCTAATGAATGAAATTAATCAAAAAATTGAGACTCTGGTAGAATCTGTTCAGTTTTGCTCTAACAAAATCTCTGATTTTGAAGCAAATATTAAGGCTATGAATACAAAATTAAAACAAGTAGACGAACTCAAATTAGAAAATGAAAATTTGAAAATGAAAGTGAATGAATTAGGCAATAAAATAGAAGGGCTCGAACAATACTCGAGGCTTAATAATTTGATCATTAACAACTGCCCTGAAAGAAACAACGAAAATGTTTTCACAATCGTCAAAGACATTAGCGAGTTTCTTGATGTTAGCATAAAAGATGACGCTATTGAGGCCGCACATAGGCTTCCCTCTGCATCTCAACGCAGCGGCGATGATAATGATAAAAATAAAAAACCAAAACCAAAAAATATAATAGTAAGGTTTGTTTCGCGCCGGAAGAAAGAAGAACTATTGTCGGCCTACAAGCGTTTGAAAAATCTATCTTCAGAAAAAATTAAGACCGATGGGGTTGTTCAACAGATTTACTTAAATAAACATCTTACCGAAAAAAATAGTCTACTTTTAAACCAGGCACGGACTCTTCTCAAATCTAAAAATTATAAATATATTTGGGCTAAAAGCGGTAAAATATATATTCGTAAGGATGATAACTCATATATCCGACTGATTCGATCAGAAGAAGACATCAACCAACTCCTTTAAACAGCTAATTAATAATATTACACTCATCAATCCTCCATAATGGCTCTTTCGGTATATTACCAAAATGTTCGCGGACTTAGAACAAAAACAAACACTATAAAATTAAATTCCAGTTCATCAGATTATGACATTATTTGCTTGACTGAGACTAATCTGAATTCATCTGTGTATGACCATGAAGTGTTAGGTGATGAATATAGTGTAGTGCGACGAGACAGGGGCGTGGATACTTCTTCAAAAACAGACGGAGGTGGAGTTCTAATAGGAATCAAAAATGATATAACTTATGTATATAAAAATGATTGGTTAAGTAATGCTGAAGATGTGTGGATCACGGTAAATATAAATTTATTAGAAAATAAGTACAAAAGTACTAAACTACATATATGTTGTGTGTATTTACCGCCCGATGATACTGACGCATTACTTACGTTTCTCTCAAAATTGTACGAAATTCGTGATTCCGCTCCTAATGACAATTTTTTTATTTGTGGAGATTTTAATCTACCACACTTGAAATGGGTCAGTTCCGCTAATGTCCTAACAGCTCACAATACTTATAATTTTGCCTCTAATAATTTTGTGGAATGCATGAATTATTGTAATTTTTTCCAATATAACAATATTATTAATCACAACAATAGAATTTTAGATTTAGTTCTAACTAACTGGGAAATGGTAAGTATTGTACGCTCTGACAGCCCTCTTAGCAATATTGACCTACACCACCCGCCACTGGACATTCATATTTTTTCTGTTACATGCAGTCATTTGCAGAATAAATCTAGAAATATGTTATTGTATAAAAGTGCAGACTATAATAAAATTAATGAATATCTTTTCAATATTGATTGGCAAAATAAATTAAAACATTTAAATACCGAAAAATCGTTAGAATATTTATATTGTAATCTGAATTATGTAATAAACATGTATGTGAAGCAAAGACATCTCAGGAAAAAAACATATCCTTCTTGGTATACTGCCGAATCTACTACAATATATTTTTTAGATTACGAAAAAAAGTTAAAAATTTAACAAAAACTTGCTTTAATAATTATACCAATAAAATTGAATCCAAAATTGTAGACAGTCCCAAAAAGTTTTGGTCATATGTGTCAAATATAAAATCACAAAATATTCCTAATAATATGACGTATAACGATACTAATACTTCAGAGGGACAAGAAATTTGTAATTTGTTCTCAGAATACTTTCGTTCGGTGTACATTAAATCAGGCAAAAATAAATTACATCTGGACAATATTAATACTCTAGCCGATGGAAATAATAATTTATCTAGCGTACACATAACCGAGAATAAAGTTTTAACAATTCTCTCTGGAATTGATATCAATAAAGGTCCTGGTACTGATAACATCCCTGCAATTTTTATAAAAAATTGTAGTACGTCCTTATGTCTGCCACTGAATATAATCTTTAACAAGTCTTTACACGAATCTCATTTCCCTACTTTATGGAAAAAAGCTATAGTGACACCAATTTTCAAAAGCGGAAATCGTAATGTAGTAGAAAACTATCGCCCTATCTCTAAATTATGTATTTTTGAAAAAATATTTGAGCGTTTAGTATATGAAGTTTTATTTAATTTCGTGAAAGGTTCAATAAATACTGAACAACATGGTTTTTTTTTCTGGCCGGTCAGTCGACACGAATTTAATTTTATACTCTGACTTCATATTGAAATCAATGGACGATAGAGTGCAAGTAGACGTTGTTTACACCGATTTCAGTAAGGCTTTCGATATCGTGGATCACGAATTCCTTGTCGAGAGACTCGCGGAGGTCGGTGTACGCGGCAGTCTCCTAAAATGGTTCCAGTCTTACCTATGTGATAGACAGCAGCGAGTTGTATTGCACGGGTATGAATCAGATTTTGTTGATATTACATCCGGGGTCCCGCAAGGGGCTCACCTAGCTCCTTTGCTCTTTAACATTTTCATCAACAACGTTTCTACTTGTTTTCAAAATTCAAATTTTGTCATGTACGCTGATGATTTGAAAATTTATAAAAAAATTACTAATGCAAGTGACTGTAAAGGTATACAAGAGGATTTGCAGCGGTTTACTGATTTTTGTAAAAATAACAAACTAAAATTAAATATAACTAAATGCAAAAAAATATCTTTTACTCGGAACAGGAACATAATAAATTTTAAATACAATATTGAAAGCCACGATTTAGAAAATGTCACATAAATCAAAGACCTAGGGGTAACACTAGATTTGAAAATGATACTTGACCTTCACATTAATAATATAATAAATAAAGCCTTAAGAATGCTGGGCTTTATTCTTCGAATAAGCCAGCCATTCAAAAATAAAAAAACTCTGATAAGCCTTTACCAAACATTTGTAAGAAGTATTTTAGAATTTGCTACAATTTGCTGGTCACCTCAATACAATACATATATAAATCGCTTAGAAAACGTTCAAAGAAAATTCTTAAAACATCTAGGTTACAGATTTCCGAATAACAACTTTAAATTAAAATCCCTCGAAAAAAGACGAGTACTTTTTGATATATCATTCTTACATAAATTGTTTAACAATAAAATAGATTGTCCAGAACTTTTAAATCAGTTTTATATAAGAATACCACAACAGAATACCAGACAACATGATTTCTTTTGTTTGCCATTTAACAGAACAAATTTTGCATACAACTCACCGATTAATAGAATGTCCTTAACTTATAATAACTTCTCAACTAAAGAAAATTTTCCTGATTTGTTTTCTACCAATATTAAAAATTTCAGAAATGGAATATTAAAAATTTTAGATTAGTAAATTTCGTTTATAAGTTAGTTATAATGTAAACTATCACTGTTATAATTTAATGTATTATTGATTAGTGTCATACTGTAATTGGGCTCTCGCCTGTTGTATGACCGAAATATATAAATAAATAAATAAATAAATAAATAAGAGTGAATACCTAGAATAAAATAGTCTGTGAACAACTTAAGTTTTATTTAAAAAATATATCCCTTATTTGTTTCCATATATATATATATATATATATAGTAGAAATATGGTTCTTGACGAAAAATGATATGAGGAGAAATAATAGTTCTTATTTACTCGTCAAATTATATTAAAAAATATTATTACAAAATAATAATTTTATGAGACGTTTCGACTGGGACATCCAGTCATCTTCAGTCTAAAGTTAAAAAACCAAAACTAATTAAAAACTTCTAGACATATTTTAGCAGAACATATATATATATATATATATATATATATATATGTTCGATAGAAAGAACATTAACGATCAATATGCTCGATATGTCTGGACGCAGCGACGAGCATACACGATCATAAATGGTTTCTGTTCATCCTTGCTTGTTCGTGTTCGTTCCAGATTATTGACGTTTTTTACTGGCTGTTGAATTTCGTTGACTATATTCATTCAGGTTCGTTCGTTAGATATTTCAACCCTAAAAAGCAGCGCGCAAGTCAGATTTGATCTGAAAAACTACAGTGCGAACCACGACATGGTTTATGTTGTTTTACAGCAAATTAAAAAAAAAAAAAAAAAAATTCTGGGTTTCTTTTTTTAACCCACGAGTGACGTATAGGAACGGGAGTTTTTTTTTTTAGAGACATAGACCTTTAAAATGAAATAAAACACATAAAAATAGAGGCAATGGGCATGGTATTGGCTTTATTGGAAAGATAATTTTATGCCATTAGTGTTTAAATATGGGAACCGCGGCTGTGTTATCGCTGATACCTCGTGTCCAGTGCATCACACTGCGACCTATCACCCATCATTGTCATCACCAAGACATTCGCCAAGTGCTTCGCCGCCTCCACACTCGCTACACGGCAAGTGCTTAGCCGCCTCCACACTCGCTACACGGCAAGTGCTTCGCCGCCTCCACACTCGCTACACGGCAAGTGCTTCGCCGCCTCCACACTCGCTACACGGCAAGTGCTTCGCCGCCTCCACACTCGCTACACGGCAAGTGCTTCGCCGCCTCCACACTCGCTACACGGCAAGTGCTTCGCCGCCTCCACACTCGCTACACGGCAAGTGCTTCGCCGCCTCCACACTCGCTACACGGCAAGTGCTTCGCCGCCTCCACACTCGCTACACGGCAAGTGCTTCGCCGCCTCCACACTCGCTACACGGCAAATTCTTCGCCACCTCCACACTCGCTACACGGCAAGTGCTTCGCCGCCTCCACACTCGCTACACAGCAAGTGCTTCGCCGCCTCCACACTCGCTCTCGCTACAAGGCAAGTGCCTCGCCGCCTCAACACTCGCTACACGGCCAGTGCGTCGCCGCCTCCACACTCACTACAAGGCAAGTGCTTCGCCGCCTCCACACTCGCTACACGGCAAGTGCTTCGCCGCCTCCACACTCGCTACACGGCAAGTGCTTCGCCGCCTCCACACTCGCTACACGGCAAATGCTTCGCCACCTCCACACTCGCTACACGGCAAGTGCTTCGCCGCCTCCACACTCGCTACACAGCAAGTGATTCGCCGCCTCCACACTCGCTCTCGCTACAAGGCAAGTGCTTCGCCGCCTCAACACTCGCTACACGGCAAGTGCGTCGCCGCCTCCACACTCACTACAAGGCAAGTGCTTCGCCGCCTCCACACTCGCTACACAGTAAGTGCTTCGCCGCCTCCACACTCACTACAAGGCAAGTGCTTCGCCGCCTCCACACTCGGTACACAGCAAGTGCTTCGCCGCCTCCACACTCGCTACACGGCAAGTGCTTCGCCGCCTCCACACTCGCTACAAGGCAAGTGTTCGCCGCCTCCACACTCGCTACACGGCAAGTGCTTAGCCGCCTCCACACTCGCTTGACGGCAAGTGCTTAGCCGCCTCCACACTCGCTTGACGGCAAGTGCTGCGCCGCCTCCTCACACGCTTGACGGCAAGTGCTTAGCCGCCTCCACACTCGCTTGACGGCAAGTGCTTAGCCGCCTCCACACTCGCTTGACGGCAAGTGCTGCGCCGCCTCCACACTCGCTTGACGGCAAGTGCTTAGCCGCCTCCACACTCGCTACACGGCAAGTGCTTCGCCGCCTTCACACTCGCTACAAGGCAAGTGCTTCGCCGCCTCCACACTCGCTACACGGCAAGTGCTTCGCCGCCTCCACACTCGCTACAAGGCAAGTGCTTCGCCGCCACCACACTCGTTACAAGGCATGTGTATCGCCGCCTCCACACTCGCTACACGGCAAGTGCTTCGCCGCCTCCACACTCGCTACACGGCAAGTGCTTCGCCGCCTCCACACTCGCTCTGGCTACAAGGCAAGTGCTTCGCCGCCTCAACACTCGCTACACGGCAAGTGCTTCGCCGCCTCCACACTCGCTACACAGCAAGTGCTTAGCCGCCTCCACACTCGCTACACGGCAAGTGCTTCGCCGCCTTCACACTCGCTACAAAGCAAGTGCTTCGCCGCCTCCACACTCGCTACACGGCAAGTGCTTCGCCGCCTCCACACTCGCTACAAGGCAAGTGCTTCGCCGCCACCACACTCGTTACAAGGCATGTGCATCGCCGCCTCCACACTCGCTACACGGCAAGTGCTTTGCCGCCTCCACACTCGCTACAAGGCAAGTGTTTGGCCGCCTCCACACTCGCTACAAGGCAAGTGCTTCGCCGCTTCCACACTTGCTACACGGCAAGTGCTTCGCCGGCTCCACACTCGCTACACGGCAAGTGCTTCGCCGCCTCCACACTCGCTACACGGCAAGTGTTTCGCCGCCTCAACACTCGCTACACGGCAAGTGCTTCGCCGCCTCCACACTCGCTATAAGGCAAGTGCTTCGCCGCCTCCACACTCGCTACACGGCAAGTGCTTCGCCGCCTCCACACTCGCTACACGGCAAGTGCTTCGCCGCCTCCACACTCGCTACACGGCAAGTGCTTCGCCGTCTCCACACTCGCTACAAGGCAAGTGCTTCGCCGCCTCCACTGTCACTTGACGGCAAGTGCTTCGCTGCCTCCATACTCGCTACACGGCAAATACTTCGCCGCCTCCACACTCGCTACACGGCAAGTGCTTCACCGCCTCCACACTCGCTACAAGGCAAGTGCTTCGCCGCCTCCACACTCGCTACACGGCAAGTGTATCGCCGCCTCCACACTCGCTACAAGGCAAATGCTTCGCCGCCTCCACACTCGCTACAAGACATGTGCTTCGCCGCCTCCACACTCGCTTGACGGCAAGTGCTGCGCCGCCTCCACACTCGATTGACGGCAAGTGCTGCGCCGCCTCCACACTTGCTTGACGGCAAGTGCTTAGCCGCCTCCACACTCGCTTGACGGCAAGTGCTTAGCCGCCTCCACACTCGCTTGACGGCAAGTGCTGCGCCGCCTCCACACTCGCTTGACGTCAAGTGCTTAGCCGCCTCCACACTCGCTACACGGCAAGTGCTTCGCCGCCTCCACACTCGCTACAAAGCAAGTGCTTCGCCGCCTCCACACTCGCTACACGGCAAGTGCTTCGCCGTCTCCACAATCGCTACAAGGCAAGTGCTTCGCCGCCTCCACACTCGCTACACGGCAAGTGCTTAGCCGCCTCCACACTCGCTTGATGGAAAATGCTGCGCCGCCTCCACACTCGCTACACGGCAAGTGCTTCGCCGTCTCCACACTTGCTACAAGGCAAGTGCTTCGCCGCCTCCACACTCGCTACAAAGCAAGTGCTTCGCCGCCTCCACACTCGCTACACGGCAAGTGCTTCGCCGTCTCCACAATCGCTACAAGGCAAGTGCTTCGCCGCCTCCACACTCGCTACACGGCAAGTGCTTAGCCGCCTCCACACTCGCTTGATGGAAAATGCTGCGCCGCCTCCACACTCGCTACACGGCAAGTGCTTCGCCGTCTCCACACTTGCTACAAGGCAAGTGCTGCGCCGCCTCCATACTCACTTCACGGCAAGTGCTTCGCTGCCTCCATACTCGCTACACGGCAAGTACATCGCCGCTTCCATACTCGCTACACGGCAAGTGCTTCGCCGCCTCCACACTCGCTACACGGCAAGTGCTTCAACGCCTCCACACTCGCTACAAGGCAAGTGCTTCGCCGCCTTTACACTCGCTTGACGGCAAGTGCTGCGCCACCTCCACACTCGCTTGACGGCAAGTGCTTTGCCGCCTCCACACTCGTTTGACGGCAAGTGCTGCGCTGCCTCCACACTCGCTTGATGGCAGGTGCTGCGCTGCCTCCACACTCGCTTGACGGCAAGTGCTACGCCGCCTCCACACTCGCTACACTGCAAGTGCTTCGCCGCCTCCACACTCGTTTGACGGCAAGTGCTGCGCTGCCTCCACACTCGCTTGACGGCAAGTGCTGCGCCGTCACCACACTCGCTACACGGAAAGTGCTTAGCCGCCTCCACACTCGCTTGACGGCAAGTGCTGCGCTGCCTCCACACTCGCTTGACGGCGAGTGCTGCGCCGCTTCCACACTTGCTTGACGGCAACTGCTTAGCCGTCTCCACACTCGCTTGACGGCAAGTGCTTAGCCGCCTCCACACTCGCTTCACGGCCGAGTTCCTAGCCGCCTCCACACTCGCTTGACGGCAAGTGCTGCGCCGCCTCTACACTCGCTTGACGGCAAGTGATGCGCCGCCTCCACACTCGCTTGACGGCAAGTGCTTTGCCGCCTCCACACTCGCTTGACGGCAAGTGATGCGCCGCCTCTACACTCGCTTGACGGCAAGTGCTTAGCCGCCTCCACATTCGCTACACGGCAAGTGCTTCGCCGTCTCCACACTCGCTACAAGGCAAGTGCTTCGCCGCCTCCACAGTCGCTTGACGGCAAGTGCTGCGCCGCCTCCATACTCACTTCACGGCAAGTGCTTCGCTGCCTCCATACTCGCTACACGGCAAGTACTTCGCCGCCTCCACACTCGCTACACGACAAGTGCTTCGCCGCCTCCACACTCGCTACACGGCAAGTGCTTCACCGCCTCCACACTCGCTACAAGGCAAGTGCTTCGCCGCCTCCACACTCGCTACAAGGCAAGTGCATCGCCGCCTCCACACTCGCTACAAGGCAAATGCTTCGCCGCCTCCACACTCGCTACAAGACATGTGCTTCGCCGCCTCCACACTCGCTTGACGGCAAGTGCTGCGCCGCCTCCACACTCGATTGACGGCAAGTGCTGCGCCGCCTCCACACTCGCTTGACGGCAAGTGCTTAGCCGCCTCCACACTCGCTTGACGGCAAGTGCTTAGCCGCCTCCACACTCGCTTGACGGCAAGTGCTGCGCCGCCTCCACACTCGCTTGACGGCAAGTGCTTCGCCGCCTCCACACTCGCTACAAGGCAAGTGCTTCGCCGCCTCCACACTCGCTACACGGCAAGTGCTTCGCCGCCTTCACACTCGCTACAAGGCAAGTGTTTCGCCGCCTCCACACTCGCTACACGGCAAGTGCTTCGCCGCCTCCACACTCGCTACACGGCAAGTGCTTCGCCGTCTCCACAATCGCTACAAGGCAAGTGCTTCGCCGCCTCCACATTCGCTACACGGCAAGTGCTTAGCCGCCTCCACAATCGCTACAAGGCAAGTGCTTCGGCGTCTCCACACTCGCTACACGGCAAGTGCTTAGCCGCCTCCCCACTCGCTTGACGGAAAATGCTGCGCCGCCTCCACACTCGCTACAAAGCAAGTGCTTCGCCGTCTCCACACTCGCTACAAGGCAAGTGCTTCGCCGCCTCCACAGTCGCTTGACGGCAAGTGCTGCGCCGCCTCCACACTCACTTCACGGCAAGTGCTAAGCAGCCTCCACACTCGCTTGACGGCAAGTGCTTAGCCGCCTCCACACTCGCTTCACGGCAAGTGCTGCGCCGCCTCCATACTCGCTTCACAACAAGTGCTGCGCCGCCTCCACACTCGCTTGACGGCAAGTGCTTAGTCGCCTCCACACTCGCTTGACGGCAAGTGCTTAGCCGCCTCCACACTCGCTTCACGGCAAGTTCTTAGCCGCCTCCACACTCGCTACAAGGCAAGTGCTTCGCCGCCTCTGCACTCGCTTGACGGCAAGTGCTTAGCCGCCTCCACACTCGCTTGACGGCAAGTGCTGCGCCGCCTCCACACTCGCTTGACGGCAAGTGCTTTGCCGCCTCCACACTCGCTTGACGGCAAGTGCTGCGCTGCCTCCACACTCGCTTGACGGCAAGTGCTGCGCCGCCTCCACACTCGCTACACGGCAAGTGCTTCGCCGCCTCCACACTCTATTGACGGCAAGTGCTACGCTGCCTCCACACTTGCTTGACGGCAAGTGCTGCGCCGCCTCCACACTCGCTACACGGCAAGTGCTTAGCCGCCTCCACACTCGCTTTACGGCAAGTGCTGCGCTGCCTCCACACTCGCTTGACGTCAAGTGCTGCGCCGCCTCCACACTTGCTTGACGGCAACTGCTTAGCCGCCTCCACACTCGCTTGACGGCAAGTGCTTAGCCGCCTCCACACTCGCTTCACGGCCGAGTTCCTAGCCGCCTCCACACTCGCTTGACGGCAAGTGCGGCGCCGCCTCCACACTCGCTTGACGGCAAGTGCTTCGCCGCCTTCACACTCGCTACAAGGCAAGTGCTTCGCCGCCTCCACACTCGCTACACGGCAAGTGCTTCGCCGCCTCCACACTCGCTACACGGCAAGTGCTTCGCCGTCTCCACACTCGCTACAAGGCAAGTGCTTCGCCGCCTCCACAGTCGCTTGACGGCAAGTGCTGCGCCGCCTCCATACTCACTTCACGGCAAGTGCTTCGCGGCCTCCACACTCGCTACACGGCAAGTGCTTCGCCGCCTCTACACTCGCTACAAGGCAAGTGCTTCGCCGCCTCAACATTCGCTACACGGCAAGTGCTTCCCGCCTCCACACTCGCTACACGGCAAGTGCTTCGCCGCCTCTACACTCGCTACAAGGCAAGTGCTTCGCCGCCTCAACACTCGCTACACGGCAAGTGCTTCGCCGCCTTCACACTCGCTACAAGGCAAATGCTGCGCCGCCTCCACACTCTCTTGATGGCAAGTGCTTAGCCGCCTCCACCCTCTCTTGACGGCAAGTGCTTAGCCGCCTCCACACTCGCTTCACGGCAAGTGCTTAGCCGCCTCCACACTCACTACAAGGCAAGTACTTCGCCGCCTTTGCACTCGGTACACGGCAAGTGCTTAGCCGCCTCCACACTCGCTTGACGGCAAGTGCTGCGCCGCCTCCACACTCGCTTGACGGCAAGTGCTGCGCCGCCTCAATACTCACTTCACGGCAAGTGCTTCGCTGCCTCCATACTCGCTACACGGCAAGTACTTCGCCGCCTCCACACTCGCTACACGGCAAGTGCTTCGCCGCCTCCACACTCGCTACACGGCAAGTGCTTCGCCGCCTCCACACACGCTACACGGCAAGTGCATCGCTGCCTCCACACTCGCTACACGGCAAGTGCTTCGCCACCTCCACACTCGCTACACGGCAAGTGCATCGCCGCCTCCACACTCGCTACAAGGCAAGTGTTTCGCCGCCTCCACACTCGCTACAAGACATGTGCTTCGCCGCCTTCACACTCGCTTGACGGCAAGTGCTGCGCCGCCTCCACACTCGCTTGACGGCAAGTGCTTAGCCGCCTCCACACTCGCTTGACGGCAAGTGCTGCGCCGCCTCCACACTCGCTCGACGGCAAGTGCTTAGCCGCCTCCACACTCGCTACAAGGCAAGTGCTTCGCCGCCTCCACACTCGCTACACGGCAAGTGCTTAGCCGCCTCCACACTCGCTTGACGGCAAATGCTGCGCCGCCTCCGTACTCGCTACAAGACAAGTGCTTCGCCACCTCCACACTCGCTACACGGCAAGTGCTTCGCCGCCTCCACACTCGCTAAACGGCAAGTGCTTCGCCGCCTTCACACTCGCTACAAGGCAAGTGCTGCGCCGCCTCCACACTCTCTTGACGGCAAGTGCTTAGCCGCCTCCACCCTCTCTTGACGGCAAGTGCTTAGCCGCCTCCACACTCGCTTCACGACAAGTGCTTAGCCGCCTCCACACTCGCTACAAGGCAAGTGCTTCGCCGCCTTTGCACTCGCTACACGGCAAGTGCTTAGCCGCCTCCACACTCGCTTGACGGCAAGTGCTGCGCCGCCTCCACACTCGCTTGACGGCAAGTGCTTTGCCGCCTCCACACTCGCTTGACGGCAAGTGCTGCGCTGCCTCCACACTCGCTTGACGGCAAGTGCTGCGCCGCCTCCACACTCGCTACACGGCAAGTGCTTCGCCGCCTCCACACTCGCTTGACGGCAAGTGCTGCGCTGCCTCCACACTCGCTTGACGGCAAGTGCTGCGCCGCCTCCACACTCGCTACACGGCAAGTGCTTAGCCGCCTCCACACTCGCTTGACGGCAAGTGCTGCGCTGCCTCCACACTCGCTTGACGGCAAGTGCTGCGCTGCCTCCACATTTGCTTGACGGCAACTGCTTAGCCGCCTCCACACTCGCTTGACGGCAAGTGCTTAGCCGCCTCCACACTCGCTTGACGGCAAGTGCTGCGCCGCCTCCACACTTGCTTGACGGCAAGTGCTTAGCCGCCTCCACACTCGCTACACGGCAAGTGCTTCGCCGCCTTCACGCTCGCTACAAGGCAAGTGCTTCGCCGCCTCCACACTCGCTACACGGCAAGTGCTTCGCCGCCTCCACACTCGCTACAAGGCAAGTGCTTCGCCGCCTCTACACTCGCTACACGGCAAGTGCTTCGCCGCCTTCACACTCGGTACAGGGCAAGTGTTTCGCCGCCTCCACACTCCCTACACGGCAAGTGCTTCGCCGCCTCCACACTCGCTACATGGCAAGTGCTTCGCCGCCTTCACATTTGCTACAAGGCAAGTGCTTCGCCGCCTCCACACTCGCTACACGGCAAGTTCTTCGCCGTATCCACACTCGCTACAAGGCAAGTGCTTCGCCGCCTCCACATTCGCTACATGGCAAGTGCTTCGCCGCCTCCACACTCGCTGCACGGCAAGTGCTTCGCCGCCTCCACACTCGCTACACGGCAAGTGCTTCGCCGCCTTCACACTCGCTACAAGGCAACTGCTTCGCCGCCTCCACACTCGCTACACGGCAAGTGCTTCGCCGCCTCCACACTCGCTACACGGCAAGTGCTTCGCCGCCTCCACACTCGCTACACGGCAAGTGCTTAGCCGCCTCCACACTCGCTTGACGGCAAGTGCTTTGCCGCCTCCACACTCGCTTGACGGCAAGTGCTGCGCTGCCTCCACACTCGCTTGACGGCAAGTGCTGCGCCGCCTCCACACTCGCTACACGGCAAGTGCTTCGCCGCCTCCACACTCGCTTGACGGCAAGTGCTGCGCTGCCTCCACACTCGCTTGACGGCAAGTGCTGCGCCGCCTTCATACTCGCTACACGGCAAGTGCTTCGCCACCTCCACACTCGCTTGACGGCAAGTGCTGCGCTGCCTCCACACTCGCTACACGGCAAGTGCTTAGCCGCCTCTACACTCGCTTGACGGCAAGTGCTGCGCTGCCTCCACACTCGCTTGACGGCAAGTGCTGCGCCGCCTCCACACTCGGTACACGGCAAGTGCTTCGCCGCCTCCACACTCGCTTGACGGCAAGTGCTGCGCTGCCTCCACACTCGCTACACGGCAAGTGCTTAGCCGCCTCCACACTCGCTTGACGGCAAGTGCTGCGCCGCCTCCACACTTGCTTGACGGCAACTGCTTAGCCGCCTCCACACTCGCTTGACGGCAATTGCTTAGCCGCCTCCACACTCGCTTGACGGCAAGTGCAGCGCCGCCTCCACACTCGCTTGACGGCAAGTGCTTAGCCGCCTCCACACTCGCAACACGGCAAGTGCTTCGCCGCCTTCACGCTCGCTACAAGGCAAGTGCTTCGCCGCCTCCACACTCGCTACACGGCAAGTGCTTCGCCGCCTCCACACTCGCTACAAGGCAAGTGCTTCGCCGCCTCTACACTCGCTACACGGCAAGTGCTTCGCCGCCTTCACACTCGCTACAAGGCAAGTGCTTCGCCGCCTCCACACTCCCTACACGGCAAGTGCTTCGCCGCCTCCACACTCGCTACACGGCAAGTGCTTTGCCGCCTTCACACTCGCTACAAGGCAAGTGCTTCGCCGCCTCCACACTCGCTACACGGCAAGTTCTTCGCCGTTTCCACACTCGCTACAAGGCAAGTGCTTCGCCGCCTTCACACTCGCTACAAGGCAACTGCTTCGCCGCCTCCACACTCGCTACACGGCAAGTGCTTCGCCGCCTCCACACTCGCTACACGGCAAGTGCTTCGCCGCCTCCACACTCGCTACACGGCAAGTGCTTAGCCGCCTCCACACTCGCTTGACGGCAAGTGCTTTGCCGCCTCCACACTCGCTTGACGGCAAGTGCTGCGCTGCCTCCACACTCGCTTGACGGCAAGTGCTGCGCCGCCTCCACACTCGCTACACGGCAAGTGCTTCGCCGCCTCCACACTCGCTTGACGGCAAGTGCTGCGCTGCCTCCACACTCGCTTGACGGCAAGTGCTGCGCCGCCTTCATACTCGCTACACGGCAAGTGCTTCGCCACCTCCACACTCGCTTGACGGCAAGTGCTGCGCTGCCTCCACACTCGCTACACGGCAAGTGCTTAGCCGCCTCTACACTCGCTTGACGGCAAGTGCTGCGCTGCCTCCACACTCGCTTGACGGCAAGTGCTGCGCCGCCTCCACACTCGGTACACGGCAAGTGCTTCGCCGCCTCCACACTCGCTTGACGGCAAGTGCTGCGCTGCCTCCACACTCGCTACACGGCAAGTGCTTAGCCGCCTCCACACTCGCTTGACGGCAAGTGCTGCGCCGCCTCCACACTTGCTTGACGGCAACTGCTTAGCCGCCTCCACACTCGCTTGACGGCAATTGCTTAGCCGCCTCCACACTCGCTTGACGGCAAGTGCTTAGCCGCCTCCACACTCGCAACACGGCAAGTGCTTCGCCGCCTTCACGCTCGCTACAAGGCAAGTGCTTCGCCGCCTCCACACTCGCTACACGGCAAGTGCTTCGCCGCCTCCACACTCGCTACAAGGCAAGTGCTTCGCCGCCTCTACACTCGCTACACGGCAAGTGCTTCGCCGCCTTCACACTCGCTACAAGGCAAGTGCTTCGCCGCCTCCACACTCCCTACACGGCAAGTGCTTCGCCGCCTCCACACTCGCTACACGGCAAGTGCTTTGCCGCCTTCACACTCGCTACAAGGCAAGTGCTTCGCCGCCTCCACACTCGCTACACGGCAAGTTCTTCGCCGTTTCCACACTCGCTACAAGGCAAGTGCTTTGCCGCCTCCACATTCGCTACATGGCAAGTGCTTCGCCGCCTCCACACTCGCTACACGGCAAGTGCTTCGCCGCCTCCACATTTGCTACACGGCAAGTGCTTCGCCGCCTTCACACTCGCTACAAGGCAAGTGCTTCGCCGCCTCCACACTCGCTACACGGCAAGTGCTTCGCCGCCTCCACACTCGCTACACGGCAAGTGCTTCGCCGCCTCCACACTCGCTACACGGCAAGTGCTTAGCCGGCTCCACACTCGCTTGACGGCAAGTGCTGCGCCGCCTTCATACTCACTTCACGGCAAGTGCTTAGCCGCCTCCACACTCGCTTGACGGCAAGTGCTTAGCCGCCTCCACACTCGCTTCACGGCAAGTGCTGCGCCGCCTCCACACTCGCTTGATGGCAAGTGCTTAGCCGCCTCCACACTCGCTTGACGGCAAGTGCTTAGCCGCCTCCACACTCGCTTTACGGCAAGTGCTTAGCCGCCTCCACACTCGCTTTACGGCAAGTGCTGCGTTGCCTCCACACTCGCTTGACGGCAAGTGCTTAGCCGCCTCCACACTCGCTTGACGGCAAGTGCTTAGCCGCCTCCACACTCGCTTCACGGCAAGTGCTTAGCCGCCTCCACACTCGCTACAAGGTAAGTGCTTCGCCGCCTCTGCACTCGCTACACGGCAAGTGCTTAGCCGCCTCCACACTCGCTTGACGGCAAGTGCTGCGCCGCCTCCACACTTGCTTGACGGCAAGTGCTTAGCCGCCTCCACACACGCTACAAGGCAAGTGCTTCGCCGCCTCTGCACTCGCTACACGGCAAGTGCTTATCCGCCTCCACACTCGCTAAAAGTCAAGTGCTTCGCCGCCTCCACACTCGCTACGCGGCAAGTGCTTAGCCTCCTCCACACTTGCTTCACGGCCGAGTTCCTAGCCGCCTCCAGACTCACTTTTAGTCCGAGCTCGGAATATCCTGCATACATGATCGACGCAGTACCACGGCTCAACGCTGGAACGTCGCCGAGGGAAAGCATCCAAAACTTCACCGCCGCCCCCAGCAACAACATCAGCGTCGCCGCTTCTAGCCTCGACTTCTGCCGCTCCCGCTGCCAAAAGCCACGTGTAAACCACATTTGGACCACGCACCGGCTCCACAACATCAGTACCGCCGATGTCCGCCGCCCCCGCTACCAAACGTCGGATATTACTAAATGTCGGGCTACTAAACGTCGGGCTTATTGGAATCCACTCGCCGGCCCTTTTCCAGCAGCGGCAACCACATCAGCATTCCCGCCCCCAACGTCATTCCAGTCGCCCTCCGACTTACACTTGTCGTGTGCGGGCTCTAATTAAACGGCGCTCAGGCCCCGTTTCAACACTACAAAAAACACTTCAATCACGGCGTTACCGCCGCCCATTGCCGCCCTCCGGCACTACAAACACTACAACACGTAACTACAACTATGCATTACAAATCAAAACAAACTATGCGTGGGCCACACGCATAGTCCTTCACATTCCTATCTACAATCCTACCTTAAATATTGTACTTTTTATATCGTTCTATTGTTAACATATTTATATCATATATTCTACACTGTTGTTATGTTTCACATCTTACTTCTTGTTTAATAAATATCTAAATTCATATTGTTTGTATATCTTTTACAATAATCCTTGGGGAATCACGCTCTCTTTTCAGGCACTTATTGCGACTCTTCAAGCCTAGATGGTATATTAGTGACCCTGCTCTGGAGCTAGTCTGGGAATAGTGTTTAGAGTAGTGAGAACCTCTTCTGAGGGTACTACCCTCCGTAACAGCTGGCTCGAATAAAGCGCAATCTGGAAGTTCAATTTTCGACCACTTTTTGGAGCAGCTGGTTTATCTCTGGTTTATCAGCGTAGATTAGCGACTTCACATTGAAAATAATCCAAAGGTGCTTAATCGGACGATCCTGGAGGCCAATTCATAGGACCACTACGCGAAACTAAGCGCTCATCGAATGTTTCCTTCAATAAATCGACTGAGGCGTGCGCTTTGTGGAAAGTTGCGTCATCTTGTTGAAACCACAGCTCTTCCGCATTAATGCCATTCAATTAAGGAACGAAAAAGTTAGTAATCATGGTTTTATAGCGGTCTCCATTGACTGTAACCTTCTGGCCGACATAATTTTTGAGGAAATAAGAACCATTGATTCCACCAGACCATAAAGCACATCAAACAGTGACTTTTTGTGGATGTAACGGTGTCTCAATAATGGCTTGTGGATTTTATTCACTCCAAATGTGGTAAGTTTGCTTGTTCACATAGCCATTCAACAAAAAATGAGCCTCATCGCTGAATAAAATTTTGTGATGGAAATAAAGATCAAGAGCAATATCGTTTTCGGCCCATTCACCGAACGATTGACGAACACGATGGCCATGCGGCTTCAACTCTTGCACGAGTTGGATCTTGTAAGCTCGTAAATCAAGATCTTTCCGCAAAATCTTCCATAAAGTGGATGGATACAGCTCCAATTGTTGTGCACAATGGCGAATCGTCTCATTCGGGTCCTCCTCAATACTACGCTCCACAGCAGCAACAGCTTCTTTGGTGCGCACTGTACGACGTCTCTTTGAGTATGCGTGGTGCTAAAACGATTCATGGTTATTCGAATTACTTGCTTGGATGGACGATTATGTCGACCGTAAAATGGACGTAGCGCACGGTAAGTTTCGCGAACTGAACCACGATTTTCAAAATAAATTTGCATAATTTGCAAGCGTTGTTCTGGCGTAAGTCTACTTATGGTGAAATGACAAATAAAACTGAGCACAAATCAGCTGTCAGCTGTCAAAATAGCCATCGCTGGAAACAGTGTTGCCAATTCGAAAAACAAACGTCTTAAAAAAACACACTTTAGTTGACACCTAAAATGTCTGGTGGGGGTACGGATCGGCTGTGCCAACTAACAAGCCTGATAATAGTGAGGTTTTGCAACCGGTATAAATAATTAACGTACAACGACAAACATTATGTCAAATCAAAATCATAATTTATAGTTGTATGGAAAAACAGTTTTTTGCATAACGTAACTTAGATTTCACGTTTAGCCTTTCCTTTAGTACATGATAAGTATATATTTAAGACAGAAATATTATTTTATATATTAAAATATACAATAAAATTTATATAGGTCTATGAAAAATAATTTACAATTTTCAATTAATTCTCTTAGGTTGACCCACAAAGTAAAACCTATACGACAACCAACCTAGGTAAATCATAGACATACTCCGTTATCTGCATAACGTTAAAAATTATCGTACGCCTGCGCAGTTAAATTGTTATTTAAGTTCTAGCTTTCGAGATAGAAATAGTAGGCAAATTGAAATGAACAACCTGTATATAAACAGTTACCGATTTTGAACATTCAATACTCAATGATGATACTGAGCTGATTTTATTTAAAAAATATAAACATTAATATAACAATTTTTGTTCACGATGTTTGTGGTCTTAATATGTTACTTTATTTTGATATTCTTATTTTATCTTTCTTATCCATCAGTATTAAACAATTCCTGTTGGCGCCACTGCTAAGATTTTGATAGTGACTTTATATTATTCTCAAATAATGAATCCCAAGCCGTTTTTGTATAAATGAGAAAAAATTTATGTGACCAGCATTTCAAATCTCATACTGTCCAACATATTCCTATTACGAAGTAACCAGTCTCTTTGTTCTTGTGGGACTATATTGTAAATTACAAGTTCTTCTTTATTTATAGAAATTATATTCATAAATCAGATTGTTAATAACATAGAGAAACAAGAACAAAAAAAAAAAACTGATACTCTTACTTAAAATGATTGCAACAAAAAATTTGGATGTGACATTTACTTTTAAGTAATAATTCGCTTACAATTTTAATTATATTTAAATTTGCTACTTGGGGCGGTAATAAATAACTTTAAAATTGCAAAAACTTTAACATGAACAGACATTTTATAATCTACTATTATATTGTACAAGGTATGTATGTTCTATTCAACTTCTGGTGTATCTTCATTTTTCCGGTAACACGGAGAGAGGAAAATCAACCGCCGTCTTATCCGGGTGATATTTTTTTAGTGCTTAGGCTTAATTTTATTTCGACAGGGGGTACTGACTAATTTTTATTGATAAAAATCATGCATTTTTTCCTCGAAACCGTGGCGTTGATCGTCACCATTGCTCAGCACGGATAGGTTGTACCAGACGATAAAAGATATTTATTCATATTTCTACTATTTAGGAGACGATTTCAGACCAAAACTGAATTGAAAAACTACATTTGAAGGTATTTTATTAATAAAATTGATGAAATGTGTAAAAAATACATAAGAGTTGATAAAGATAATGCAGTTTTTTAAGGTTTTAACACATTTTCATAAATTTTGAAAATTTTTGCTGACCATAAAATTGCCTTCAGTTAAAAATGCTATTAAACGGAAAAGAAAGTAAGAATTAAGAAAATATGAATCAGTTTTGAGTTATCAAAATATATTTTAAGGGTCGTTCGAACGTTTCAAATGTTAAACCTATCTGTAGAATACGTTCAAATCAGTTTTCAGGGTCATTGATAGAAAACAGCGGCAGTTGTGAAGATGAAATACACAAGCGTAGGGAAATTACAGATATTACCTGAATAATGTTATTCTTCTTTTTTTCTGTTACTTTTCTTTTAGAATGGGAAATACGTTTAGTAAGCGTAAATTGGTTGCCTTGTATCGCTCAACAACTTTATAGCCACTTTTTGTCAAAGAGATTGTTATTGGCTCTATCAACAATTATGAAATTCGTTTTGGTACGATTGATGTGCAGATAAAGTTGTCTTCTTTCTAAAGCCAACTTATTGGCGGATTCCTCTAGTTCTACCTCCATCGTAATGTTCCATGACTCATTTCATAATATACTCACCATATACCTATATATTAAAAGGTAAGGGCAATCATATATACCTTGGCGTACTCTTGGAAAAAGTCTGGAACTTATACAGTCGATGTCACCATTTTTTGAGATTAATCGGCTTGGAAATATTCACTTCAAAATTTCGATTTTGCCTTGTACTGTGTGGCATGTAGCACCGTTTTGATGAAACCACATATTTTCCAAGCTCAATTCATTTAACTGATGTGATAAAAAATTCTCCATCATGTCAAGAAACGATCGCTGTATACAGTTACAGCGTTACCCGCAGCGTCTTCGAAGACATAAAGTCCAATTACACGTCATGGCTAAATTTCACACCACACTGACACTCAGCGATGGTCGCTGGTCAACAACTATAGATTTTATACACTTCAATACCAGCTATTTTTTTTGTTAACATAACCGCTGAGGTCGAAATTGTTTTCGTCGCTCATTCTGATATTCTCATAGAAACTTTCGTGGCACATTTTAATTCGTTGTATCATAAAATGCTTCATACTAAATTTTTCACTTTTACACTTGGCGACTATCAAACTGAACTGTCAAATTGAAACAAACCAAAATGGTGCCCGATCTAAGTTGTAAAGTTAATATTTAGCCACCCAATACGAAATCCTAAAAACAATTAATTAATTCATGTGTTTACGAGATTTAAAATAATTGATGTGAAGTGTGAATTTTCACACATTTCAGGATTTTGTAGGTATTTAATAAGTGTAAGAAGCCAACATAATACTGGATGTCTACGAATATTTGTTCTATTAATCACATCAAAAACAACAGTTTTTTGATAATCACTTTTCTTCGTTATTTGACAAAAATTACAGCACTTTTTTCTGCAATTGCTTCGTATTCGAGTCTTCATTAGGTTAATAAGAAATATATTGATAAGAGGCTTATTTTTTTTAATTTCAGAAACGTATTTCTCACTATTAACTATGTTTTATATGATTTTGATTAATGTAAATAAAAAATAGGTAAATTCACAGCTCATAATAGTATAATAAAATAAATGAACACACCTGAACTCCTAACTGAACTGAAGTGTTAAGAGTAGTGTTCGCAACTATTTAAAAAAATATTATTATTTTTTATATTTTTAATTTCAAAAAAAGACACGCACTATCTTAGCTATAAATACAAAAAATCCATAACATAATAAGCCATAAAACACAAAAACTGCCATATTTTTCAAAAACACAATCTAATAAAAAAATTCTCTAGTACGTTTCCGGCTCAGATCAATGTACATTACCTACATTTTTTTCAGGTTTTTGGTTTTAAACCCTTAAACCCCTAAACCTACCGAACAAGAACTTTTTTGGCACATTTTTGGTTAAAAACGCCCTAAAAGAAACGAATTTCAAAGAAATATCTATCGTTCCTTAATCTACGTCTTAAGAACTTTCTTTTAATACCACACGATACATTTTTAAAAACTATTTTTTTTTTGATCTGCAACACAAAAAAATCGACATTTTTCGAAAAACTTATCTGATCGAAAATTCCTGTTGAACTATTTCGGTTCCCATCAATGTTCATTACGGAGATTCTTCCAGATTTTTTGATCAACCCCTCTGGGTGATAGGGTGGGGGACAAAAGTATTTCGACACATTTTTGGCAAAAATCCCATAAAAAAATATTTTTCAATAATAAAAATTTGTTTGTTGATCCATGCATTAAGAGTTTTCATTTGGTATGCCACACAAAATTTAAAAAAAAAATATTTTTTTATTTAATACATAATTGTTTATATTTATCTCGGGATGTGTTTTTTGAACTCTCGGTATTTTTACTATATGTGGGTCAAGGAGTTGTATAAACATGCCAAATTTCGACTTTCTATGTTAAGCCGTTTGGCTACAATTTCTACCGTACAGACAGACAGACAGTCAGACACATGAGTGACGTTATAAGGTTTTTTCATGGTAATACCTACAAAATCCTAAAAATCACACTGTCAAACTATTTACCTTGAAATTTATGTAGTGGAGATAAATTTTTTTAAGAAACCTTACAAAATGTCCAAACATCTGTATCGAAATCTCGTATTGTTCCAGTGCCTTTATTTTTCTACTGGAAAGTAATATTGATCTACTAAAGATAATCGTTTTTTTTTGTTGACCTACCTCATGTGCACAGTCTACAAATGTCACTGCAGATTTTCCAGTTAAATTTCAAGGTATTTATAAAGTTTTTATATTTATCTCTGGGATAAACAACGGTATAAATCCTGTATTTTTCCCTCATCACTAATACACCAAACATTTCACTCATTCTAAATTATAAATTCTCTAAACAAAATCGATCACTATTAACCCTTTGACCGCGTTTTTTTTTTCAAACTTGATTTAAAAAAATGTATTTTTTTTTTTTGTTTGTAAATGGTAAAATAAATATTTTTAAATAGAAATTTATCAAAATTTATTTCAAATTATATTTTATTTGACTCTGACCACTATTTTTTTTCAAATTTGATTTATTTATTTATTTTTATTTTTTTTTTTTGGTAAATGGTAAAGTAAATATTTTTAAATAGAAATTTATCAAATTTATTTCAAAAAATAGTTTGATACATTATATTCAAAAGTTTCTCTTGGTGTGGTATATTTCGAAGCACGGCTCTAAACAAAGTCCAACTTCGCTATGCCTACACCAAATTCTGGTTTCCTTTCTTATTCTTTTACCAATTTCATTCCTCTTTGAGCAGCAAACAGCACATTGTCGTCTTGGCTCTTTTTTTACAGCATTCGGTGGAATGTGGCTAGCAAAATGGCGAGATGTAAGCCTGAATGGGTTAGGAGTCGTGCTTGGTCTTCCTTTTGGGGTTTTAATATTTGGATTCGAATATTTCTCAATATGATTCTCCACCAGCTGCATGCGGTATTCTATCAAATCAATCTTCTTTTGAGAAACTTTGGAGTATACAATGTAGGAGTTCCAAACAGCTCTATCAATGAAATGACGAAAAATTTTCTTATAGTACTTATCTTGTTGCTTTCAAGTAGAAGGGTAGTACGACATCTCTTGATCATAACGATCTACTCCCCCCATAGTATCATTATAATCACAAACTACTTTCGGTTTTAGAAGTTCTTTTCCACATTTGGTTTTCACCATTTTTGTGGTAGCATTATGTACTGTACTCCAAAGGGAAACTGTTTTTTTTATCCTGCCACTTTAGAGCCATCACCTTACCCCGATGAAATGCTTGGATTTCTCCTTTTTGTAGCTTTCCTTTTGAGAACCCTTGAGGCAGGTCCTTTCTTCTACTGTTTACAGTCCCATAAATATCCGTTTATTTCATTATAAGGGTATCCACAAGTTAAGGAGACATGTACCAAATATCTACGGTTACACAATAACCCTACGACAAAAATTGGTCATCAAATGCAGGACAACTTTAGTAGAAATCGGAAATTCATCATATTTCTCGTTGTAAACTGTGCTCTTTCCAGTGTACAAAAGAAAATCACAAATGTATCCCGATTCAGTCTCACAAACCACAAAAAATTTGAGCCCAAATCGAGGTCTACTTTTTGCATTGAACATTTTCCAGCCAAGACGGCCTTTGTATAGCATCATACTCTCATCTAAGCTAAGATATTCTGCTGGAACATATACTTCACGAAGTCTGTTGCGCAAATATTCCATAATATAAAAAAACTTGCACAATTTTGGATTAGGATGGTTGGCTAGGTCCAAGTTTTCATTGTCACTAAAATGTAAGAACTTCATAAGCAGAAGAAATCTATTTCTGGACATGAGTTCTTGAAAAACAGGTACATGAATGATCTTTAGTTTGGTCCAACACCATTCTTGTCGTGGCAGCTTCACGATTCCTTGAAGTATCAGAATTCCTAGAAATAGTCTCATCTCATCTTCAGAAGTAGGTGTCCATGCTTTATAGAGTGATCTTTCTTTTGGGTTTTTTTTGCTTATCCATTGAGCTGCGTATCTGTTTGTCTCCCTTACAATTATGTCAATCATTACGTGATCAAAATAGAGTTTAAAACAGTTCAATGGTGTTGCAGTGGAGGCTATATCCACAGCTACACCCGGATTTCCAGTGAAGGGGAATCTTGGTGGTAGGGGAGGAATATTCCGCACATTAACCTCATACCACACTCTACATTGGTCGGGTTCAGCTTCATCTTCTTCGTTCGAATCATCAATGTTAGATAAATCATCATCACTATCACTGTCATCACTACCCAAGTCTACAGATTCTATATCTGAACTATTTTGATCCAGGTAAGGCACATAGTCACTGTCATTATCAGATTCATCCATCTTACTTCCTAATTACGGCCTACCAGTATTCTGAAAATAAATACCGAAAAAATTGTTCAGAAATACAGAAAACATAGTTCAGAACTCAAAACTATACGTTATAGAAACTGAAATGTATAGGTTATACCACTTGTCTCACTGTCCTTACCTACCTTTTATCGTATTTCAAATAAATATTGAGCTATTTATTATAACAGCAAAAATAACACTTGCAACACAAACCAAATGTTTATAATTCAGAAAAACAAAACACCGCTTTGCACACCAATACTAGTACGTTGTGAAATAATGTGGATATACTCGTATATCAGACATCTAGCGAGACACTGAGAATCAATATCAATCTACCAGCACAGAAACACACGTTGAACGGGGAAGTCCCGGAATAGCAACGCAGAAAAAATAAATAAATAAGGTGAGTACGTCGAAATCGCGGGATGCGTAAAATTACCAGCACAGAAAGACAGCTTGAACGGAGAAATCGCGGGATAGCAACGTAAATAAACATAAAGAAATGTGAGCACGTCCAAATCGCGGGATGCGTAATATTAAACCAGTAGATGCAGCACGCGTAAATCGCGGGGTACTCGGACAGAGGGTTAACTGCCAAAAACAGCAGAGAAACAAAAATTAACGAGCGCCATTTATCAACTAACAAGTTACTTAAGTCAAAGTTTCTTAAGTAACAAGTGTTGCTACCTGTCAATGATAGGAATTACCATGCTAAATTATCACACCTAGCGATATCTACAATTGAAAATACTTAATTAAAACATAAATATCAAAATGGACGTACAGAAACCTTCATCTCAACCCTCATTTGCTGACAAATTAAAAAACAACGCAAAACAACCAATTTTTCCACCAAAATCATTAGCAATCCTTATAAATGGAGTAGAAAATATACCTACAAAATCATTTATTGTAGAAATTGCAAAGATAATAGGTGCACAAAATATCACTCACAGTTCCCGCATATCTAACAGAATATGCATGTACCTAAACAGCGAAAAACTAGTTAAACAACTTATCAACACCCACAAATTCTTTACCATTGAAAATATACAATTTGAAATAAGACGATTAGTAAATCCTGCTAGAAGAATAATAATTTCAAATGTTTACCCATCAATCCCTCACAGCTTAATTGAAAATGTTCTACAACAATATGGTATAAAAACTACATCGCCAATAAACTATCTACGGGCCGGTATGCAAGATCCAGAATTCACACATATTTTAAGCTTTAGGCGCCAAGTTTACATACCGACAAATGAAAAAATTGAGATACCAAATACTATTATCATAAATTTTGATAACACAGAGTACCGCATATTCTTATCGGAAGATATTCCTATATGCACTAGATGTAAAGAACAAGGTCACAGAATATTGAAATGCAAAATTAGTTCAAAAACAGTTACGCCCTCGCAAGTAAATAATGCTACCCCAGACAAGCCTGGAGATAACTTTCCAACCAATCAACCCAATATAGCGGAAGACAATCTAATATAACCAAGTACCAGTCACCAAAATTTCAACCAGAAACCACAAGAAGGAAAAGATTTCAGCAAAAACCAAGAATTATCAAAACATTTACAAGAAGAAACGCTTGTATAAACCAAACAGACTCATGCAAATCAACAACCTAATATTACAGAAAGTAATTCAACTCTTCCAAAGAGTAATCACCTCAACGTCAGCCAAACGGTCCAGGCAAATCAAATTACAGCAGAATCCAGGATCACCACAAAGATACTCAAGAAGAAACGAACCAACAAAATAGAGCCCCATATTACACAACAAAATTATTTATTTATTTATTTATTTATTTATTTATTTATTTATTTATTTATTTATTTATTTATTTATTTATTTATTTATTTATTTATTTATTTATTTATTTATTTATTTATTTATTTATTTATTTATTTATTTATTTATTTATTTATTTATTTATTTATTTATTACTGCTGCCCAACAGTATTACCCAAAACGGACAGGTATTAAAAATGGTAACCGACGAGTTCTTCGAAAATCAATTCATCGAAAATCAATTCATTGAAAATCAATTCATCGAAAATCAATTCATCGAAAATCAATTCATAGAAAATCAATTCATCGAAAATCAATTCATAGAAAATCAATTCATCGAATGATCAATTCATCGAATCGTCAATTCATCGAAAAAAAAATATTTTGTAAATATTTGAGAGGAATGCCGAGGGGATCGGAAAGTCAAAAAAGCAGTGGTCAATAAAAGTAGACAGACAATAGAAATAATTGCATAACATTTTTTATATGGTTTAAAAAAAGGTAAATAAAGTGACATAGTGTTTGAATATAAATAAAGAAATATAATAAGAAAACTTATATAATAAAAGAAATAAATGTTTTGTTTTTAAGGTTTAATAAAACAGGTTATGGGCAATTGCACGCAAATAATTTTTATAAATTCATACACAATGATACGCATTTTAATTGGGCTAATATGGAAGAAAATAAAGTACTATGCATCTAAAAACAAGGTAATTAGGTTAGGTTTAGTTAGTAAAAGTCTAAAACCGAGCGGAGCGAGTTACCCATATTCTAGTTTAAGGACAAAGCACTGTTTTAGGTTAGGTTAGGTTAGTAAGGGTTTTGTTAGAAGAAGCCGAGCGAAGCGAGCTACCCATCTTTTAGTTTAATGTCGAAACACTATCTTAGGTTAGATTAGGTTAGTAAGGGTTTGGATAGAAGGAGCCGAACGAAGCGAGGTACCCATCTTCTAGTTTAATGACAAAACACTATCTTAGGTTAGGTTAGGTTAGTAAGGGTTTGGTTAGAAGAAGCCGAGCGAAGCGAGCTACCCATCTTCTAGTTTAATGACAAAACACTATTTTAGGTTAGGTTAGGTTAGTAAGGGTTTGGTTAGAAGAAGCCGAGCGAAGTGAGCTACCCATCTTCTAGTTTAATGACAAAACACTATCTTAGCTTAGGTTAGGTAAGTAAGGGTTTGGTTAGAAGAAGCCGAGCGAAGCGAGCTACCCATCATCTAGTTTAATGACAAAACAAACTCACACTAACATAACAATGCCACCTGTTTAGAATCACCGTACATTGAACAAATCATGTGTGGTATGACGCGGTGTGACACATGCGTAGTTGCGTAGGTATTCCCTAGTTATACCGAAAATTTATATAAATAAACCAATCCCCTCGGCATTGCTCTCAAATATTTACAAAATATTTTTTTTTTTTATGAATTGACGATTCGATGAATTGATCATTCGGTGAATTGATTTTCGATTAATTGATTTTCGATGAATTGATTTTCGATGAACTTACCGTGAATCCTAAAAATATATATAAAATTTGAACAACTTATTAACACTGTAATAATTAAAGAAACAAACTTTGCAAATAACATATAAACAATACTGTTACAAATACATATTAACTAGTAATACAAAATAACAAAATCCTTTAATTTTTACAAATTTCAATAATTTTATAAACACTAATTGAAAGAAAAAGAAATCGATAAAATGCTCTAAAAGAGTTCGAAATTTGTATCTTCACGTGTATAGTATGAACACATACGATTTACATGAGATTTGAGATGTAGGTTCGTATGAGCCTGTGGAAGATAGAATAATAGTGGATGTCTGGTTGGAACAATAGGACGTTGAAATTTAATTTTTGGATGGTTAAGGGGTCATCAATTTGATTATTTAATAACTTTTTGAAATGAAGAAGTAACTTAGTTTTACGGCGCTCTGTGAGGGACACCGAAAAGTCGGTAGTAATGTAGCGTAACTAAGATGTTGAGGAGGATAAGAGCCCATTATTTTGTAATATATATATTTTAAAAATTTGTACTGTACCTTCTCTAACGTTTTTTGTTGGTTCTCGTAAATTGGATCCCAAACTACTGAACAGTATTCAAGTTTAGATCTAACAAAGGCATAGTATAAGGTGAAAATGGCATTAATATTAGTGAAGTCACGTGTGTTACGAATAATGAATCCAAGCATTTTCAGTGCTGATGAAAATATATTATCTGCATGTGTCCTAAATGTTAATTTAGTATCGAACATTACACCCAGGTCCTTGATTGTATCACAACGCTCAAGCATTACACCAGAAATAGAATAAGAAAAATAATTCGAGTTAATTTTCCGAGTAAATGATTAAGTTTTACATCTAGACAGATTAAGTTTAAGTTTGTTTACGGTGCACCAAGTACTTAAGACATTAAGACAATCTTGAAGAATTTCACAGTCTTGAGGAGAGGAGATTTCACGAAAAATTTTAAGGTCATCAGCAAAAATTAAATGATCACTTTTAAGTACCTCACTTACATCATTTATAAATATTAAGAAAATAAGAGGTCCTAAATTTGAGCCCTATGGTACACCTGATTCTACCAGAAATTTAGAAGTATTATAACCACGATAACTAATAAAAAGATAACGATTTGAAATATATGATGACATTAAGAATAATAATGATGGGGAGAGAAAAGTACTAAGTTTTCTAGTAACAACACTATGATAAATACTATCAAACGCTTTGCAAAAGTCAGAGTAAATGACGTCTACCTGCCCTTTTTTATCAAGGGAAAATGATATGTAATGGGTGAAGTAGATTAGATTTGAGGCAGTAGATCTGCGCTGCATGAATCCATGTTGCGAAAAAGATAAAGAATCCTGTATATTAAAATAAATTGTCCGGTATATAATATTTTCAAATACTTTACTGAAATTACAAAGTATAGCTACTGGTCTGTAATTGTATACACAAGACTTGTCTCAAGATTTAAAAATCGGAGTTATGCGGCCAATTTTCCAGGCGGCAGGAAAGGTATAAGTTTTTAAGGCTAAGTTGAAAATGTGGAATAGTGCATCGGTAAACGGTTTTGCGCAGTCTCTAATTAAAAAAATTGGAACTAAATCGGGACCAGACGTAAAGTTATTTTTGATAGTGCGTTTAATTGAATGTTCTATGTCCTGACGAGAAATATTAGAAATATTAATTGAACTACTTGCGCCAGCTTGATTTAAGACGTCATCGACGGGAGAGGAAGGGGAAGGTGGAGTAAATGTACTTTTGAAAAAACTTGCAAAAGCATCAGCAATAGTAGGAACATTAGAAAAACTTACATTGTTATATGTCATAATGTTTGGAAAAGATGTGTTTGATCTTTTAGTATTAATGTATGACCAGAATTAACGATAATCAGAGTTAATTGAATTTTCACATTTTTCAGCATAACTTCTATAGGATCATTTTATGTCATATTTTAATTTAGAGCGAAGCTGTTTGTATTTATTGAAATAGGTTTGATTGAAGGGGAATTTTTCATGCATTTTAAAAAAATGTCGCTTTTTTCTTAAATCAAGTTTAATTTGAGGAGTAAACCAAGGAGGATGGGAAGTGTGTTGGGTTAAGTTATTATTCCGGTTAGGAGGAACACATTTATCAAAAATACTATACAACGAGGAGTACAAGAACTCGACGGCTTTATCTATGTTATTAAATGTTTCATGTTGATTTCAATTGTAATTATATATTAACTCATAGAGTTTCACAAAATTAGCCTTTTTGAAATTGTATATACGGGGTGTTACAAAATAGTTAAACTTGTTGTTAGGAGAACAATGAATATTTACAGATATATTTAGAGTAGGGTGAGAAAGATACTCTCGGTTAAAAATGAATGAATTTTCATGTAAGACATTACAGCTAACATTAGATAGAACAAGATCAAGTATGCTATTATTATTGTTGCGAATATTCTTAAATTGAGTTAGATTGAAATAATTCATGAAATTAGTTAATAATTTTACATTTTTAGAATTCTGATTCGACATTAATTCTGGTACATTAAAGTCGCCTAAGATAATAAAGTTATTGTGATATAAAAATGGTAGTGATTCAAAAAATGAAAAAATATTCTCACAATCATTAGATCTTACACCCGGAGGAATATATACAGAAAATACACAGTAATTAAGAGAATTAATAACAATCCGAATACATACAACATCGACATTAGCAGGTAAAAAAGTACAATAATTATCAAGCGGTATAGCAAAAGAATCAAGCCGGTTAGATACTGTGATGGTACAGTACATTTAATTTTTTATTTTTCATTTTTAGGGTTTTGTAGGTATGACCAAAAAACCCTTATACCGTCATTTTGTCGTCTGTTTGTCTGTCTGTCTGTCTGTCTGTCTGTTCGGTAAAAATTGCAGCCAAACGGCTAAACCTAGAGAGTTGAAATTTGGCATGCTTATACAACTCTTTGACCCGTACATAGGAAAAATACTTAAACATCTAAAAAGCATATCCCCCTAAAAATATAAACAAATATGTGCTCATTGAAAAAAAAAAAAATTTTTTTTATAATTCGAGAGAAAGAGTAGGGTATCAAATGAAATCCCTTGGTACGTGGATTAACGATCAAATTTTTATTTTTGCAAAATAAATTATTTTGAAGCGATTTTTGCCAAAATTGTGCAAAAAAATTTTGTCCCACACCCTGTAGCCCAGATGGTTTAAACTAAAAATCTGAAAAAATTCTAAGTCATGTAGATTGGTGTGAACCGGAATAGTACAACAGGAATTTTTGATCAGATTACGTTTTTCGAAAAAAACGCATTTTTTGTGATTTTTTGCTAATAATGTACACAAGTTATAGCTTTGTAACACGCTACAATGGAACGTGTATGCTGGTGTAGTGCTTTTGACGCTGGCGTTTCACCCAAGTAACTCGATCCGAAAGGGATACAACCCTACAAGAAGAGACAATATTATTTTTTGTTTTTTTTTAAATTTTTATATTGTTTAAATTATTTTTTCAAAATTCTAGTTATATTTTGGCAAATGTTGCATTTAATTTTTTAAATCGTAAATTTAATAACCAGTGGAAATTGTTTAAATTATAATTTAATTCTGTTTCAATGTACACGAAATCAGAGGGGCGGAACTTATAACAACCAAAGGAAGCCATAGGCGAATTTTTTTTAAATTCTTAATAAACCTTGCTATATAAAAAAAAAAAAAACTGCACATATTTAGAAACCTAAATAATGGTATTAGGCGTTCGAATTAAAATTAACAAAAAAACCAGTGTTAAACTAAAGTATCTAAGATAATTATTTATTGAATTGTATATCAATAGATACGTAAAAGAAGTGTGGTTCTCTGCGATTTGTATTAATAACGCAAATTGTTGATACAATACTAATAATTTATACTAAATATTGCTGAATCTAAATATCAAAATAACATACATCTATATCTGGTTGTATTTGGACCATACCTGTCTGCAGTGACGTAGTGCATGACGTAGTGCATTATTTGGACAATACCTGTCTGCAGTGACGTAGTGCATGACGTTGTGCATCATTTGGACAATACCGGCCTGCAGTGACGTAGTACATCATGAGTGATAGAAAAGGTGTGAATACCAGAAACAGACCAAATACAGAGGAGGGAACAGCTAAAAATGATTTAATGGAAATGAAGCAAATGATTGCAAACTTAACAGATGAAATTAGAGGCCTTAAAAAAGGATTAGAAAAAATAGATACTATAGATGCGGAAATTAAAACAGCAAATAGAACACTAGAATTTCTGTCTGCGCAGTATGATGACTTAATAGTAACTAACAAAAAAAATGAAGAGAAAATAAAAAAACTTGAAGAAGATCTTAATAGGGCCGTCACTGTTTTAAAGAATAATGAAAATGAAAAAGAGGAATTAATATCCAAAATATCACAACTGGAGCAGTACCAAAGGAACAAAAATCTGGAAATTCATGGAATTAAAGAGATGCCAGATGAAGGTTGCGGCTTGTTGGTACAAAAAACTGCGGCCGAGATGAATTTAGATATTTGCAAAGCGGATATAGACATTGTACATAGAATCCACAACAAGAAGAAGGGAAAATCACATATTATTGTGCAGTTTAAGGAAAGACAGAGACGAGACATGATGCTGACTAAGAGAAACCTTGTTATTCTGAATAAAAACATCCCAGGCACACAAATAGGAGAAAAAATATATATTAATGAAAATCTCTCTGCATACAACAGGCAACTACTATTTGAAGCCAGAGTTAAAGCACAGGAAGAGGAGTTCGCCTACACTTGGTTCAGGAACGGCAAGATCTTAACCCGCGAGTCCCCTACGTCAGATGCTATTATCATTGCCCATAGAAAAGACTTACTTAAAATTAGGAGATCCGAGGCAGTCGACAAAAACAAAGAAGTCTTGGAAACCTAATTGTTAAGATAAGTTGCTACTTATTTTTATACCTTTAGCTAAGTTTTTTGTTTTGATAATGGATATAGATTACATACGTTCTTTAGAGACCTTAGAAATCGAATCAAAAATATGTAGTACAGTAGTTGATTGTAACAATTTTTTGAACAATAATATTATCCCACACAAAGCCTTTAATGTGTTTCATACTAATATACGTAGCCTGGAAAAAAACTATGATGAGCTAAAAGTCCTACTATCAGCCCTAAATCAAAAATTTCATGTTATTATCTGCTCTGAAACATTCTTAATAGAATTTCCTGAATTGTATAGATTAGATGATTATGATATTTATTTCAACAACGGACATTTTAACAGGAATGATGGGGTGATAGTGTATGTATTAAAATCTGTTAAGCATGAAGTAAATATTTATACTATAAACAATTTTAATTTTATTAGAACTGTCTGCTGCTTTGATAATGTTGAGCTAGCTATAACAGGAATTTATAAATCGCCTCCTATAGATTGTGATGTTTTTATTGATGATCTTAAACACTACGTTAGAAATTATTGTAACAAAAATACTGAGATTATAACTGGTGACATTAATATTGACATTTCTATCTCAAGCGATTTACCGAATGTAAAGCATGATTATCTAAACTTCTTGTACGAACAAGGTTTTCTCTCTTATATTAATAAATACACACGTATCGTTGGACAAAGCCGTAGTTGTTTAGATCATTTTTTTGTTAAATCTCAAGAAAAAAGTATAAATTTTGTCCCAGTTATTTTAAATTCTAAAATTACTGATCATTCGCCCATTATATTATCCTTAGTATTAAAAAAATTGAGGAATAATAGCAATGAAAAAATAAATACAAATTCAGATCTTTACAAATTTTCTAAAATTGATAATAGCAAATTGATAAAAAATTTGCAAAAAACCAATTGGGACTCTACAAGAAATGAGGATCTAGATATCTACTTTAAAAATGTATTGACCTCCATAGATTCCTCAATAGCTAGTGCAACATTCGTTCAAAAATGCAATAACAAAGAGAGAAAAAGGTCTATATGGATCACTAAAGGCATAATAAAATCTATTGCAATTAGAGACAAACTTTACAAGCACAGTGTGAAAGATCCAACCAACTTGCAATTAAAAATATTATACAATACCTACAAGATTAGAATTTCAACTCTAATAAAAAAGTCCAAAGAAAATTTCTTTTCAAAAAAAAATAAATGAAAATAATGATTCTAAGCATTTATGGAAAACTGCTAATATGTTTTTAACAGATTGTTCTGATAATAATAATAGTTCCCTTAAAAAGTTAACTGTCAATGGCAACTCAATCACTAGTTTAAAAGACATTTCTAATACTTTCATTGAACATTTTACCAATATTGGTGCTTCCTTGCAAAACAAAATAAATGATTCTAATCTTGTAGATCATGTTGCCTCTTTAACCAAAATTAACCGAAATAATAATTCAATTTTTTTAAATCCAACTACTGAAGTCGAAATTTCCGACGTTATAAATAATTTCAAGGCAAAAAGTTCGTCAGGATTTGATAAAATAAGTATGAAAACTTTAAAACTTATTGCACCATGTATTACTCCCACCTTATGTGACTTATTTAATAAATGTATATCTACCGGATATTTTCCAAAACTTTTTAAAAAATCAAAAATTATACCCATTCACAAAGATGGCAATAAGGATTTGGTTGATAATTATAGACCCATTTCAGTAATAAGTTCATTTGGAAAAATTTTTGAAAAAATTATATTTAAGAGATTACATTCTTTTTTGTCTATTTTATTACACCCAAATCAATATGGATTCATGCCTGGCAAATCTACTAATCAAGCAATAGAAAAATTAACTAATAATATTAATATTGCCATTGATGATTCTTGCCCATCTATTGCAGTTTTTCTAGATTTAGCCAAGGCCTTTGACACCGTAAACCACAAAATATTAATCAAAAAGTTGGAAATTTATGGTATAAGAGGTATCGCTCTTGATCTACTCACTAACTACCTAGAAGACAGAGAGCAGCAAGTATTTATAAATGGGGTGAGTGAACCGAAAATTGTTAATTGTGGAATTCCCCAAGGAACCGTATTGGGTCCATTATTGTTCATAATTTATATTAACGACTTAATGAACTTAAAAATTCACTCTGAACTCATATCATATGCCGACGACACTGTTCTCTTTTTAAAACAGCCCTCCTGGTCTGAAATTGAGAGGTATATTGAGAAGGATCTTCGAACTGTAAAAGCTTGGTTGGATCTTAACAAACTATTACTAAATGTAAAAAAATCTAATTTTATTACGTTTACTAGCACTGCTCGTAACCAGCCAGAATTTAATTCCCTTAGACTGCATACATGCAACAATAATCACTCTGTCTGTACCTGTTCGCAAGTGATAAATAAAACTAATAAAACAAAATATCTTGGAGTTATCATAGACCAGCATTTGAAATGGAATTATCAAATTGAAAAAATTGCTACTGGTTTACGTAGAATGGTGTACATTTTTAAAAGACTGGCTAAAATTATGACCAGTAGTATATTACGGTTATTTTATTTCGGATTAGTACAGTCTACAATCCAGTATTCTATATTAAATTGGGGGGGAGCAGCCAAAAGTTTTAAGAATGTATTATCCGTTTTACAAAAAAGGATAATTAAAATAATCTATAATAAATCGAGTAGATATCCTTCTGAATTATTATTCCTTGAATCTCAGCTGCTGTCTATAGATAAACTATATGTGGCAGAAATATTAATACATATTTATAGAAACCCATCCATAGTCGATTTTCTTACTCACAGCTACAATACTAGAAGCATGTCTACTAATTATGCAATGACAAAGAAAATAAATAAATCCAAAAGCAAATATTACTACACTTTTTTTGTAGGAAAATGTTATAACATATTTGGCAATTTTGTTCTCAATAATACTATAAATATTACCCAGATGAATCATAAAAAGGTCATCAAGAAATGATTACTATCACTTTCATTATTTGAAATATCAAAATTGCTTTATAACTGATTAATTTGTTTTGTTTTGCTTTATTGTTTTATTTTTGTTTATTTACTTTTGTATATTTAACACTGTTATAATTGTAACATATATTTAGGTTGCCTTAACCAACTCCGATTATTTGTTTATAATTTAAGTTATATCCACACACAGAACCTCGTTCTCTGTGGATCCTGGTACATCATTTATTCTTTTTTTTTATTTGTTTATTAACCTGGCAACACAAAAATTATCAATGTATGAAAAAAAAAATGTATAGGTAAACAAATAAATAAAAATTATTATATATTATTATAAATACCTCCAAAACCCTGAAATGTGTGAAAATTCACACTTCACATCAATTTTTATCATTTATTACGCATTCCAAAAATTAACTGAAACAGATTAACTTAAGAGTGTTTCTTATACCTGGTACCAGATGTTCGGTCAGAGGGGTGTTGGATTTCTCAAAAGGGATACACACAAAAACTATATAAGTAGGCGTCATAAAACATTGACCGCAAGTGTTGACATTTTACATCTGTTCACCGATTGATATATTGGTTATTTTTAAATATGTCTAGTGTTTAACTTAAAATTCTAAGAAACCATTTCTTGTCAGGGTTACAACCCAAATGTGTCAAATAGATTTAACAGGTCTGTGTCGTGAGAAATTAGTAACCATTTTATGTGTCTGGATTTTGTAAATGTTTATGTACAGTTCTACGAGAACTGGAGAGAGAGAGAGAGAAAACTTCTTCGTCTAGAATTTAAGCTATATATAAGACTGAGATTCGAGCTCAAGAGGAAGCAGAGAGAGCCTGTCCCAACGCGCACTACGTACTCGTGAATTTAATCTCCGCCGTGTTATCTTCGCTGTGGGCGATCTCTACGTGGGCTAGTTGTGACTACATAGACCGTTATGGGCTTGTGTCACACGTCACGTCGGAATCGCTCGCGTTCCGCGTGCACTCGCTAACCTCCGTCGTGTTATCTTCGCCGTGGGCGATCTCTACGTGGGCCAGCTGTGAATACATAGACCGTTATGGGCTTGTTTCGCACGTCATGTCGGAATCGCTCGCGTTCCGCGTGCACTCGCTAACCTCCGCCGTGTTATCTTCGCCGTGGGTGATCTCTACGTGGGCCAGCTGTGAATACATAGACCGTTATGGGCTTGTTTCGCACGTCACGTCGGAATCGCTCGCGTTCCGCGTGCACTCGCTAACCTCCGCCGTGTTATCTTCGCCGTGGGCGATCTCTACGTGGGCCAGCTGTGAATACATAGACCGTTATGGGCTTGTTTCGCACGTCACGTCGGAATCGCTCGCGTTCCGCGTGCACTCGCTATCCTCCGCCGTGTTATCTTCGCTGTGGGCGATCTCTACGTGGGCCAGCTGTGAATACATAGACCGTTATGGGCTTGTTTCGCACGTCACGTCGGAATCGCTCGCGTTCCGCGTGCACTCGCTAACCTCCGCCGTGTTATCTTCGCCGTGGGCGATCTCTACGTGGGCCAGCTGTGAATACATAGACCGTTATGTTTCTTATACCTGGTACCAGATGTTCGGTCAGAGGAGTGTCGGATTTCCCAAAAGGGATACACACAAAAACTATATAAGTAGGCGTCATAAAACATTGACCGCAAGTGTTGACATTTTACATCTGTTCACCGATTGATATATTGGTTATTTTTAAAAATGTCTAGTATCTTCGCCGTGGACAATCTCTACGTGGGCCAGCTGTGAATACATAGACCGTTATGAGCTTGTTTTGCACGTCACGTCGGAATCGCTCGCGTTCCGTGTGCACTCGCTAGTATCCGCCGTGTTATCTTCGCCGTGGACAATCTCTAAGTGGGCCAGCTGTGAATACATAGACCGTTATGGGCTTGTTTCGCACGTCACGTCGGAATCGCTTGCGTTCCGCGTGCACTCGCTATCCTCCACCGTGTTATCTTCGCCGTGGGAGATCTCTACGTAGGCCAGCTGTGAATACATAGACCGTTATGGGATTGTTTTGCACGTCACGTTGGAATCTCTCGCGTTCCGAGTGCACTCGCTAACCTCCGTCGTGTTATCTTCGCCGTCGGCGATCTCTACGTGGGCCAGCTGTGAATATATAGACCGTTATGGGCTTGTTTCGCACGTCACGTCGGAATCGCTCGCGTTCCGCGTGCACTCGCTATCCTCCGCCGTGTTATCTTCGCCGTGGGCGATTTCTACGTGGGCCAGCTGTGAATACATAGACCGTTATAGGCTTGTTTCGCACGTCACGTCGGAATCGCTCGCGTTCCGCGTGCACTCTATATCCTCCGCCGTGTTATCTTCGCCGAGGGCGATCTCTTTGTGAGCCAGCTGTGAATACATAGACCGTTATGGGCTTGTTTCGCACGTCACGTCGGAACCGTTAGCGTTCCGCGTGCACTCGCTAACCTCCGCCGTGTTATCTTTGCCGTGGGCGATCTCTACGTGGGTCAGCTGTGAATAAATAGACCGTTATGGGCTTGTTTCGCACGTCACGTCGGAATCGCTCGCGTGCCGCGTGCACTCGCTATCCTCCGCCGTGTTATCTTCGCAGTGGGCGATCTCTACGTGGGCCAGGTGTGAATACATAGACCGTTATGGGCTTGTTTCGCACGTCACGTCGGACAACCGTAGAGGTACCCCCGCGAAGCTTGACCGGTTCGCCACGATTCACAACCGTAGAAAATCACAAACACATCAAAGGGTTGACAGACCTAACAAAACTGTAATGGCGGGTAGCAGACCCGTTCGTCAAACATCACCGAATAAAACGTTATCGGTAAAAATTTTTAGCTCTGAGGAAGATTTGATTAAAATCGAAACGTAAGCTTAGTTAAATAAACTTTTTTATTTATTTCTACACCTGTCCGACTCCCATAAACTTAACTATTATATTATCTACGGACATAATTCATCAACATAGTGTTATTTATGTCATTTATACATTTTAACTACAAACTTAAGCGTATATCTGTTTAAGATCATCAAAATCTCTTTTTAGGACTAGTAATCATTTGTAACGTCTAATTTTAGAAAGTTTATTGTGCTTCCACACACTTTTTATTATTATTATTTTTTTGTTATTAAATATTATTTTTTTTAGCATTCTAAAAAATGATATTTTTGCGTCTTTTACAGCATTTGATGTGACCTAGAATTTAACAATAGGAAAGCATTTCGACAATTCCATTACATATTTAGAATAACCTATAATATCAGATTTAAAATACAATTTTACGTTTAATTACACCACTACTTATTAATTCTTATCAGAATTATAGACCTATCTCTATTTTATCCTGTTTTGGTAAGATTTTCGAGGCTTGTGTCGTGGAGCAATTATTTTTTATGATTAGACATTATTTACCAATCCAACAACATGGCTTCTTTAAGAGTAGATCTGTACTTACTAATTTGATACCGTACATTCAATACTTATGCGACAACATCGACAATAGGTGCCAAATTATAGCTATATACACCGACTTTTGTAAAGCCTTCGACAAAGTCCATCATAAAACCCTAATTTTGAAATTGGGGCAGTTTGGTATTTGTGGCGATCTTCTTCGTTGGATGGAATCCTACATCTCGAATCGTAGTCAGTTTGTTGCAGTAAATAATTATGAATCAGAAACTGTTTCTGTTACCTCTGGAGTTCCACAAGGGTCCCATCTTGGTCCATTATTGTTCAGTATTTTCATTTATGATATTGTTAATTGTTTTTCAAATTCACATTACTCATTATACGCGGATGATTTAAAATTTTATAGAACAGTGACCAAGCAGGAAGATTGTGACTTGCTTCAGAATGATCTAACTGCTTTGAAAATATATTGTGAACGCAACAAACTGACACTCAACGGGGAAAAATGCAATGTAATGATATTTACTAGAAATATTCATAAAATCACTTACGATTTTATATTAGATGACAAAATACTTAATATTAGAAATCAGATCAAAGATTTAGGAGTCATACTTGATTCTAAACTAATGTTTGATAAACATATATATAACATCGTACAGAAGGCGCTTCGAAATGTGGGATTTATATTCAGAGTCGCAGGCGAATTTACAAGTCCTCTTCCGCTAATTAACTTATTTAACTGTCTAGTACGAAGTCATGTTGAATATGCTAGTTCAGTATGGAATCCACACTATAAGATCTATAGTGAACTTATAGAAAAAGTTCAAATGAAGTTCATTAATCGTTTAAATTACAGATTTAAACGAAACATGTACTATAAATCATATGAACAAAACTTAACTTTTTATAAAATGCAAAGTCTTCTTCACAGACGAACGACACTTGACTTGATATTTTTTCACAAATTAATAAATAATAATATCGATTCTCAATTAATTCTACCACTTTTTAATTTCAATTGTCGTTCGTATACTCTGAGAACTCAAAAACTTTTGTGTAACCAGTTCAGTAATTCCAATTTGGGACTAAACTCGCCTATTGCGAGAATTAGCAATGCTGTTAATGAACTGAGTCCTAGCATAGATATACTGTCATGTTCTTTAATATGCCTTAAAAAGCATGCTAAAGGTTTTGATAAACTCAATTCTATTACGTTATAATAAAAATATGAATAATTGTTTGTATAAATTGTTGTAATACTTTCTAATTTGCTATGTTTATTTTTATTATCACAATATTTTCACAATACTTTATACTTGTTTTGTTACCATAATATGTATATGTAAATACTTACGAATTGTACATTTTTGTAATTTTTTTTTTGTAATTTTACTGTGTTACACTATTATTGGGAAAACTAACTTTAGTTATCCTGTTGTGTAGCCAATAAACAAATAAATAAATAAATAAATTCTCACCCATATACTAAATACACACATTTGCTCTTATATCCACCAGTTGCATGGAGATAAGAGCAACATACAGTCGAACTTCCCTAAGTCGAATCATCATAGTTCACTAAAAAATTCGAGATATAGAAAATTCGAGTTACAGAAATTACTATAAAATGAGTAAAATAACGCTTTACATATGAATGTATTGACAATAAATACATATGTGACTGCATGAAATCAACAAACCTTATATGAATGTACATATAAACATATAAAACACACATAATAAAAAAAAACAAAAATCTGAATAGCAAACATTATATCTTAAAAAAGTCAGTGATTTTTGATTCTTCTACATTTAAAAAAATTGTATCCACAAAGTTCTCTAATGTTGTAAACGCGTGATACAGTTTTCTTTTCTGGTCATATTCGCAATTGTTAGGGAAGCGGTAATTATCAATAACTACAGCTTGGCGCATAAACACTCGATATACGCCGGTTCAATTTAAGCTGATTCACTTTTACGCCTGCCCTGAATTAACTGTTGTATGCAGTGACGGACTAAGGAAAATCGGAGCCCTCATTGCGGGCCTTACTAGTTAAAAAAATCATAAAATAATAGAAAAAATGTATAATAAAACCGTCTTCCGGGCCCCAAAAAAATACGGCCCTGGTTGAATGCCTGGGATTCCCCGATCTAATCGAGAAAAAACTGCAACAACTGGACTGGGCAGATCTCCATATATAGAGTTGAGGAAGTCCACCGTCTTCAAAAATCTCAAATTTTACTTCGAGTTACAGAAAAATTTAACTGAGAGAAATTCGAGATATAGAAACAATTTTTTATGTAAAACGCGATTACGACGCAAAATTTTCGAAAAAAATTCAAGACATAGAAAAAATTGACTTGAAGTTCGAGTTATGGAAGTTTGACTGTAATTAGAAGTGCCAAATTTAAATAATGCTAATTTGAAAATCAGCTATTTAACATGATATTTTATGGCTCAACAGTTTGTGATACCTCCAACACATGACATGACTTCATGGGGACCACGTGATTAGACTGATCTATTCATGCCAGCGTGGCAAGATCTTTGTACGTGTTAAATTAGTGTATATCGTGACAATCAAAACAATTCAATTCAATATAATTCAATCTGTCAGTTTATTATCTTCTTAACAGTGTAATAGTCAAAATTAGTAGTGACAAATCTCAAAGCACTGAAGTAAAACTAGGTATACCTCAAGGTTCTGTCCTAGGACCAAGCTTACTCCTTTTATTCATAAACGATTTACCTCATCATATATCATCTGATCTATTAATCATGTTTGCAAATGATACTTCAATTTTACTTATGGCTGACAACCCGAGGGTACTTGAGCAAAATATTAATATCGCACTTAACGAGTTAAACCAGTGGTGCCATAATAACAAATTAATTGTCAACGAATCCAAGACTTAACTACTTCTGTTTAATAAAAACAAACTTTCAGCGGATTTCTCAGTAATTTTCAATAATTTTACATCAGAACCTAATATTGAAACAAAACTTCTTGGTGTAGTTATTGATGAATCCCTAAGCTGGACGTTGCAAGAGGTTGCCGTATGTAAGAAACTAAAAAAAGCCTATTAGTGTATAAAAGTGCTTAAGCAACATCTTAACATTTTTTCAATATTTATTTTAAAAGCGGTTACCTTTATAAAAGAAAATCCTAGGATGTTCAATTTAAACAAAGATTTGCATAACTACCACACTCGACATGCCAATGATATAAGAGTTCAATATTTTAAGCTCACAAAAAGTAGAAGTCCATTTTATATGCCTCGTGTCCTATATAACAAAGTGCCGCAAGAATTGAAGGATATATCATCAATCCATATCTTTAAAAATAAAATAAAACCTTCCCTATTAGAGAAAGCGTATTATCTGACAAATTTGGACTATTCCTCTTAAAAAAAATTTCAAAAATTATGTTTATCATTTCTCTTGTTATATTATTTTACTTTATCTTATTATATACATTTACGTATTATTATTTTACTTTGTATGTACGTGACAAATTCTACTATCTCTGTATAGTTCTTGAATAAAAAATATTATTTAATATTTTTATCAACGACATCTCCAAATGCTTTAAATTTACCAAATTTCTCCTCTATGCTGACGACTTAAAAATTTTTCTCGCGTCTCCTGATATCGAAACATGTTTTCTGATGCAATCAGACATTGATCGGTTCTATAGGTACTGTTTAAGAAATAAATTATTTTTAAATATCAACAAATGCTACCATATTGTTTTTTCAAGAAATAGACAGCTTATCAACTACAACTTTAAAATCAACGATACACCAATTCAAAACGTTAATCATGTCCGTGATTTAGGTATAACTTTGGATAGCAAATTAGTCTTTGATATTCATATAAACACAATTGCCAAAAAATCATTAAGAATGTTAGGATTTGTTATTCGAAACAGCGCCAACTTTAAGGAACCTAAAACCATCTTAACTTTGTACAAAACGCTTGTACGAAGCCAGATGGAGTTTGGCAGTGTTTGTTGGTCTCCGCAGTACTTTACTTATATAAATAGATTGGAAAGCGTACAAAACAAATTTGTTAAATTTATGAAAAGAAAATTCCCAAATTTCAGCATAATTTTGTTGCCGATGGAGAAAAGGCGAATTTTAACCGAATTAACCGATTTATCATGGTTCACAAAATATTTAACAACACTGTAGACTGTATATTCATATTAAACTCTTTCTCTATTAGAACCCCTTCTTACCCTATAAGAAATACTAATTTTTTCTATACTTCTCATGAAAACACTAATTATGCTTTAAATTCACCAACTTTGCGTCTCTCTACCTTGTTCAACTTATATTCTTGTCATACTGAATTTCCAGATCTTTTCAACACAAATTTAACAAATTTTAAAAAATCTATATTACGCTGCTTATTATAATTATAATAATATTGAACCTAACACATACTCAATTAGTTTATATATTTGATATATCTAAATGTTTATTTAAATCATTGTTGTGCTATCTGCTTATATATGTTAACAATCAGATAATAATTATATAATTTATGTAGTGCCACCCTATTATTGGGATTTTTAGTATCCTGTTGGTGTGGCCAAAACTTTAAATAAATAAATAAATAAATAAATGAATAAATATATATTAGTATTATTATTATTATAACAATCCGTATCTTAACTAACAGTTATTCCATACTATATTTCTGATTATAATAAATTTAGATGGCCTGTGTTAGGCGCAAATAGTCGTCGTTGTTGTGCGCCAAACATTTTGTCTAACTAACTAAAAATTATAACAAAAAAAAATATATTAAACGAGTCCATCAGTTATTTTCTACTTTTATAAAAATGATTAATCTCCGTTCATATGTATTTTGTTTGTAACTTAAAGCGCTAAAAAATCCAGATATAAACACGTACATTTTGTTTAGCAGTGTTCTAGCCTTTTAGGCTTCATGTATCTAATGAAGTACACGATAGGGCTTTTAGTTTTAGCCACATGTGTGACTCGAATGACATGTTATACGTATTCGATTCGCAAAATAAGTTCACAAGAAAAACTATAACAAAGACTCAAACTCACAGTTTCAAATATGTACTGACCTGTTTTTACCCCCTTTTATCCTTTTCTCTTCGTTTTATTACTATTTTTATATGTCACGGCCAATGCATGTTCCAGTTTTTAGTTTGATCCATTTTGTTCATTGTATTAGGTTTACATAAAGTGCATTCGAATTAATGAATCCAAATAACATAAATCAATTCAAACAGTTGTTTTATGGAATTCTTTTTCAGAAAATTGTTTTTTGTTGTTGTTTGTTCAAAATGTTATATTAAATTAGATATTTTATTAGATGGTCAAAGAAGTATTTTTACTAAAAGGTTAGAAGTTTGTTTTTATGTGGTACACATTAAGACTGGACACAAGTTAATAAGATTTATAACATTACTTTTCAGTAATGTTATAAATCTTATTATATCTTATATATTTGGATATAGCTGTGTTGTGATAAAAATTCTCGCCAGATGTGCATATTATAAGATTGATTCACGGTAAGTTCATCGAAAATCAATTCATCGAAAATCAATTCATCGAATGATCAATTCATCAAATGATCAATTCATCGAATGATCAATTCATCGAAAAAAAATATTTTGTAAATATTTGAGAGGAATGCCGAGGGGATCGGAAAGCCAAAAAAGCAGTGGTCAATAAGAGTTGACAGACTACACTTATTAAATAACTATCATACTTGGTCTATTAATAATTTTTAAATTTTCCATTCAGAAAATACGCCAGGTAAAAGATACCTGTTGGATTATTTTGAAATCGAACAAGGCTCCTTAGATCAGAAAAACCCGGTTAATGGGATCATCTGTTAAGTCTTAAGGGTTTTGTGTTATGTACATAATTTTACTATTCATATTTGCTATACCGCACATGATTTGTTTAATGTACGGTGATTCTAAACAGGTGGCATTGTTATGTTAGTGTGAGTTTGTTTTGTCATTAAACTAGATGATGGGTAGCTCGCTTCGCTCGGCTTCTTCTAACCAAACCCTTACTAACCAAACCTAACTTAAGATAGTGTTTTGACATTAAACTAGAAGATGGGTAGCTTGCTTCGCTCGGCTTCTTCTAACAAAACCCTTACTAACCTAACCTAACCTAAAATAGTGCTTTGTCCTTAAACTAGAAGATGGGTAACTCGCTCCGCTCGGTTTTAGACTTTTACTAACTAAACCTAACCTAATTACCTTGTTTTTAGGCGCATAGTACTTTATTTTTCCCCATATTAGCCCAATTAAAATGCGTCTTATTGTGTATGAATTTATAAAAATTATTTGCGTGCAATTGCCCATAACCTGTCTTATTAAACCTTAAAAACAAAACATTTATTTCTTTTATTATATAAGTTTTCTTATTATATTTCTTTATTTATATTCAAACACTATGTCACTTTATTTACCTTTTTTTAAACCATATAAAAATTACGCAATTATTTCTTAGTCTGTCTACTTTTATTGACCACTGCTCTTTTGACTTTCCGATCCCCTCGCCATTCCTCTCAAATATTTACAAAATATTTTTTTTTTCGATGAATTGATCAATCGATGAATTGATCATTCGATGAATTGATTTTCGATGAATTGATTTTCGATGAACTCGTCGGTTACCTATAAGATTGAACAAAATATGACCTTGAATATTTCCCCCGCCAGTATATTTAACATATTTAGTACAGAATAGGGATATAAGATCCAAAATTGAAAATAACTACAGGTTCTGTCGATCTGCTGGTCTATCTGTTGAGTCGTCAGTGTTAGGTTCGTTCGTTTCCTATTATGTATAGTTATTTTCCTAATAAGTTGTTAGTCTATTCCTTTGTTAACTTGCTTGTTTGCTGATTTGGCAGTCTATTAGACTGTTAGCCCGACGGACAATTGGGCTGAGAAGTTTCGGTAACAAAGATAACTAATATCTTAATGTAAACACAAATAAACTAGAATAAAAGTCTGTTCGAAAAACTAAACTGACGCAAGGTGATGATAAGAAACTGTAAATGGGCCAGTTGCTATTATATATCACAGAACAAACTAAATAACACATTAAAATTAGGTGTAAAGTTTCATACATAAAACAATATTCCCCCAGAAGGAGTATAGCCCATCCATGAGTACTCTATCGGCACCTAATGTAACTGATAGAACATAACAAAGGCCTAACCTCTCCCTGACATCTTCGAACTGTACACACTGAGTTAAATTGTGTAATACCGACAAATCTGTGTGTCACCTTTGGTAAATAGAAGGCTCTTCACTCGAAGGAGATGTCCATGGGACCACCAACAGCTTATGATGGCGTGTAATGGCGGTTCCCTCTCTGCGGTTAATCCTGCAGGAATCATTCCATAAAAACAAAAATCTGCAAATATCAAAAATGGATCTGCGACCCATCAATATTCTTCCGAGACCCAATTTTAGGCACGACCTAGGCCTTGGAAACCAATACGCTTATGATAGGCTAGTATCATTTTGTGTGTAAATAGCTACTATCCTGGTTTTGCGGTAGTACAGTGATCGGGCTAGACGGTGTTTTAGTTCGCTTTCTGAAGGCTTTCTGTTCTGTAGAATTTTAGATTTATTGATCTGTCAGTCTGTGTGTCTCTTTGTTGGTTTTGTAATTTATCATTTAGACAAAACTTCACACATTTTATCGAATGTCAAGCCTAATAAAATTATAAAAATATGAATGAGATTTTTTCATTTCCCGGAAAATCGGAAGTGATACTATGAGACTAGAAGTAGAAGTATTAGTAGTAGAAGTAGAGACCTACTAGATGAACGAACGATATTCAAGGTAGCATTTCGCTGGAACTGCCTAACGCACGTTTGACAGTAGCGGCTAAGAGTAAAGTCTGACAGTGACAGCTAGGGTATTCCGTTCAAACTGTTCTTCCGATTGCTCTATCTATTAGAGGGCAAGTTTTCAGTTGTCTGTTGTTTGGGGGGGGGGGGATTTTGGAAGATGGGTTTAGTTATTATGACAGCGTTTTATTAAAGAAGGAAGAAGAGGATGATGAAATTATACGCCTATCATCAACAGCGGTCTCAAATAAAACATTGGACAGTTGGGAAAGTGAAGGATTTTTTGTTAACGATAAAAAGTCACTTGCGAAACAGTGAAGACATCCTCAGAAAATACTTCAGGTTTAACTCATCGCAGTTTGATTTTGTTTTGAGTATGATGAGGGATATAGTTGATCCCCATCTTCGATGGGACCAACATACGGAACTTCTCAGTCGTAAACTAAGATCTATTACTTATTTAATTAGAAACTTAAAACGAGAAGTTAATATTGACGTGGTTCTAAAAGCCTATATCTGTCTTTTTCATTCCCAACTAAGCTATGGCTTATTAATCTGGGGACATTCGCCAGCTGCAAAGAGAATCTTCGACTAACAATGTAAAGTTGTAAGAATAATGGCCTCTGCTCTTTTCTGAGCCGACTGCTGGCATCATTTTGTGAAATTCCATATAATGTCCCTACCATCTTTATATATCTATTACTGCCTGTTACATATCTTTAAAATATTTGCAAAATATTCCAACCAACAGCGAAACACACAGCCATAATACTTGTTCGAGGAATAATATTCGCTTTAATTTTCTACGCCTAAATATATCTAGGATTTGCTGCGGTTATTATTCAATTAAATTTTTTAAGCTTTTAACTGAAGAGGTTAGAAAGCTACTTTTCCAATAATTCGAGACAAAAATCAAAGTTATTTTGCGTAAAAACCATTGTACAGCTCTGAGGAATTAGAAAATATCATATCAATTAATTTTAACTAAAATATGTAAATATATATTTTGACTGACTAAAAACAATACCTACTCTGTATAGTATCTTAGTCAATAAACATTATTATTATTATTATGGTAGATCGTAGAGAACTTGATATTTTCGCAATGTGGAAGAAATCCCTAATAACGCCGATATTGAAATCAGGCAACAAAACATTGGTTAACAATTATAGGCCTATATCTAAACTGTCAGCTATAGCAAAGATATTCGAATTTATTACATATGACGAGATTTTTAGCGATGTACAACATGCAATTATAACACAGCAACATGGATTTTTTAAATGCAGATCTGTGGAGTCTAATGCTTGGTTTATATACGGAACAAGAATAAGGAATAGGAAATAAGAATAGTGCACAAGATGTTAAAACATGGCTGCGCCGTATATCGGTTAATGTAGGAATGAAATTTAACTTAAACATAAGAATAGTTGGTAACATTCAACATTTTTATTCTTATTTCAAGAATAAAACACGAAAGTTTGGTCAACAGATGTTTTTCAGTTGTGATCAGAGGGTTGTAAACAACAATAAAATGTTTTTAACGGTAATAAACGAAATTTTTTAAAAGGTTTTATGAATCAAAACCTTTCAAGTGACAAATGTTAAACACAGGCCAACGCAAGTACGCAGGCGCAGCGACGAAATGTTATGTCCTATATAAACGGTTTCATATTTTTTATTCTTGTGTACTATTCTTATTTCCTATTCCTTATTCTTGTTCCGTATATAAACCAACCATAACTTAGTATATTACACATAAGAAATATCCAATGCACTAGACCAGCGTATTCAAGTGGATGCAATTTACACAGACTTCAGTAAGGCTTTTGATATGATTAACCACAATATACTAATAAATAAACTTGCTGAAGTCGGAGTATATGGTGTTCTGCTTCGCTGGGTATGTTCCTACATAAAAAATCGCTCGCAAGCGGAGGCAGTAAATGGTTACAAATCTAAATTTTTTGCAACAACTTCGGGTGTCCCACAGGGATCGTATCTGGGACCGTTGCTATTTATAATATATATAAATGACATAGTTAACTGTTTCAAGCACTCCCGAATACTACTCTACGCGGATGATTTAAAGATATTCTCAAACATTTCTTCATTTTCTGGCTGCCATCTTTTACAAGATGATCTAAACTGTTTTCATTACTACTGTCTGTCCAATAAATTATATTTAAACCTGTCCAAATATTTTAAAATTAGCTTTACTAGAAATTTTGACCAATTTAACTTCAACTACAGTTTAGACTTATTAGACATATTATAAATCAGGTAAATCACATCAAAGACTTAGGTATTATAATAGATTCTAAACTTCGCTTTAATGAACACATTGATAAAATCTCTAAGAAAGCCTACAAAATGCTAGGGTTCATTATAAGACCTGCAAAATATTTTACCTACCCAAGATGTATTATAAAATTATATAACGCTTATGTATACTCACAGCTAAGCTACTGTAGTACAGTTTGGTACCCTCAGTTCCACGTACACATCAATAGATTGGAACGCATACGAAAGAAATTCGTATGTTACCTCTCCAATAACATGTTCTAATTATACTGAGACCTGTACTTATTTTAAAATCAGTACATTAACGGACAAAAGAACATTGTCAGATGTTGTTTTATCAACAATTTTTTTTAATGGTTTAGTCGATTGTCTGCCCTTGCTGTTAAGGTTTAATCTAAATGTTCCAAGTCGCGATCTTAGGAATAAACACCTCATTCACAAATCCTTTGCCAGAACGCAATCCAACCAAAATGCTCCAGTTATCAGAATGTCATCAACCCTAAACAAATTATGTGTAGATGCTAAAGTAGACATTTTCTGTCACAACATAAAGTCTGTCAAAAAAGTTATCAAAAAACACTTTATCAATTTAAATTCAAATATTTGTTAATATACTTTTAAAATTTTGTCAACCCTTTTATACTCACTATGTAACCTTCACTCTATCTATATATATAAAAGGCAGTGTCCTGACTGACTGACTGACTGACTCACTCATCACCGCCCAGCCCGTACCCCTGGGTCTAGAAACTTGAAATTTGGAGAGCATATTCCCTCCATGACGTAAGCACCCACTAAGAAGGGATTTTTCGAAATTCAACCCCTAAGGGGCGAAAAAGGGGTGAAATGTGATTTCACAGATTCTTTAATATCTCTTCGGGTCGATGGAATATTGACTTAGTTTTTGCTTACAAAGATTAGCCATACAAATGCCGAAAAACTTATTTCAGGATTTTGTACTAATCAACCCCTAAAGGGGTGAATCTACAATCGGGGTGAATTTTACATCCCGTTTTATTTCCTGTGTTTGTTGAGTTATAAGGTGTCTTTTTATAATACCTCGAAATGGTTTTGACAGTTTTTTTAAATTTCAACCCTAAAGGGTGAAAAGGGATGATATGTGATTTCAAGGATTCTTTAATATCTCTTAGGACCAATAAGATATCGACTTGCTTTTTTCTTACAAAAATTACCTATACAAATTCCGAAAAACTAATTTCAGGATTTTGTCCTAATCAACCCCTAAAGGGGTGAATATACAATCGGGGTGAATTTTACATCCCGTTTTATTTCCTGTGTTTGTTGAGTTATAAGGTGTCTTTTTATAATACCTCGAAATGGTTTTGACAGTTTTTTTAAATTTCAACCCTAAAGGGTGAAAAGGGATGATATGTGATTTCAAGGATTCTTTAATATCTCTTAGGACCAATAAGATATCGACTTGCTTTTTTCTTACAAAAATTACCTATACAAATTCCGAAAAACTAATTTCAGGATTTTGTCCTAATCAACCCCTAAAAGGGTGAATCTACAATCGGGGTGAATTATATATCCCGAAGTATTTTCTGTGTTTGTAGAGTTACAACATTTATTTTTGGCACATAAGTGTTTTTTTAAAATATCTGGAAATAATATTGACAGTTTTTTAAAATTACGTCCCTAAAGGGTGAAAAGGGGTGAAATGTTAATTCAAGGATTCCTTAATATCTCTTAGGACCAATAAGATACCGACTTGGTTTTTACTTACAAAGATTACCCATACAAATGCCGAAAAACTTATTTCACGATTTTGTCCTAATCAACCCTTAAAGGGATGAATCTACAAACGGGGTGAATTATACATCCCGACGTATTCCCTGTGTTTGTTGAGTTATAAGGTTTCTTTTTGGCACATAGGCGTATTTTTAAAATATCTCGAAATGGTTTTGACAATTTTTTTAAATTTAACCCGTAAAGGGTGAAAAGGGGTAAATTGTGATTTCAAGGATTGTTTAACATTTTTTAGGACCAATAATTGACTTGGTTTTTGCTTACTAAAACTACCCATGCAAATACTGAAAAACCAAATTTTTGATTTTGTCCTAATCAACCCCTTAAGGGGTGGATCTACAATCGGGATGAATTATATATCCCGTCGTATTTCCTGTGTTCGTTTAGTTGCAATATTACTTTTTGGCACATAGGTGTTTTTTTTTTTAAATCTCGAAATGATTTTGCTATTTTTTTTTTAATTTCACCCCTTAAGGTTGAAAAGGGGTGAAATGTGATTTCAGTAATACCTTAATTCTTTTAGGACCAATAAGATATCGACTTGGTGTTTGCTTACAAAAATTATCCATACAAATGCCGAAAAACTTATTTCAGGACTTCGTCCTAATCAACCCCTAAAGGGGTGATTCTATAAACGGGGTAGATTATACATCGCGTCGTATTTCCAGTGTTTGTTGAGTTATAACGTTTCTTTTTGGCACATAGGTGTCTTTTTAAAATATATCGAAATGGTTTTAACAGATTTTTACCTTTAACAGTGATGAACAGTCAGCTAGAGTAGAAGTGTTTTGAAACGCTGCAGTAATTAGCAAAGATCGTGTAATTTTTGGTTGAGAAATTTTTAAAAAAGAAAAAAAACTTTACGATGTATAATTCCAATAAAAAAATTAGTACAAGATCCAAAAGTGGTGCTAGTAGTGAGGATGCCGTACCAGTGGGTTTTATCTCTAAAGAAGAGTTAAATGACATGGTCAAAGATGTCTTGTGTTCTCCAGAAATATTAAATAAAATTGTTATTACTATAAGTGATAACTTAACTAAAAAATTTGAAGAGAAGTATAAGGAAATGGAGAACAAAATTCAGTTAATGGAATTACGACTGGTAGAAAAGGAGGCGCAACTTTCTGAAGCCGTTAAGGGCACCCAAAATCTACAACAATACTCGAGACGAAATTGCTTGCGGTTCTTCGGGATTCAAGAGAAGGAAGAGGAAGATACAGATCGGGTGATAAGTGATCTGTGTACAAGTGTGTTAAATGTGAACATAAATAAATGTGATATAGATAGATCGCACCGCATTGGTAAAAAATCTAGAGACAAAATTCGCCCGATAATTGTTAAATTTGTGCGCTATAATGATCGTGCTAAAGTTTTTAATAATAAAAAAAATTTCAAAGGAAGTTCGGTTTCTCTTAAGGAAGATCTAACAAAAAAGAATTTAGAAATAATGCATGCTGCCATTAACAAATACGGTTTTCGCAATGTATGGACAAGAGATGGAATCGTGTATTGTAAATTGGAAAATAAAATTGCTCGCATAACTGATATGAATGAAGTATGCTGTATCACACTGCACATGATAAGTAAACATTTTCCTTATTTATTTATTTATTTTTTTCTTCTGTAACTGTTAATTTTAATATGTGTGCAGTGTGCGCTACATATTTGATTTATTTTGTTAGAATTTTTGGGCTTTTTTGACAGATATAATTGTTATTCCTGCATGATATATTTGTTCTAAATTATGTAAAAATCGTATTCATTTTAATATAGTGGTCATTCACCTTTCAAGGACGCTGTCAATATGTCCAAGAATTTTACATGTTTTTTATTGCAGGTTCTTACCAATCTATTTATCTTTTTGTGAGTACAGTCAGTACAAATATTATATTATATTATACTTTAATGTTCGTGTAATGTACATGCTTCTGTTAATACTATATGTATTTTTTTCCCATTTTTTATTGTTTTCATATAACTCATTTATTGTTATTCTTATAAATATACTGCAGCGTTTAAAGACCACGTTGTTAGTTATATATTATAACATCTTTATTTATTTAGTATATTTTATTTATTTGTTTTTATTTATTTATTTTATTTATTTTTTATTGTAGTAATCTAACATCTAGAAATTTTTAATTTCCAAAATGGATGACATTTTGCAGGAAATCCCAACTGTAAATGATGTATTTATTGAAAATATTGCAGAGTATTCATCTCACATCACGGATTTCAATGTTACAGGTAATAAAAATATTAGTATTTTTCAAACAAATATTCGCAGTATACAAAAAAACTTTGATGCTTCGGAAGTATCGTTACAAATGTTGAAGGATAATTTTGATGTAATAATTCTTACTGAAACCCACTTATGCAGAGCTTTTGACTGTTTCAATATAGATGGTTACGATATTTACTATAACAAGAGTAATTTTAATAAATGTGATGGGGTCATTACATATATAAAAAAATCTATTAATCATTCTGTTAAAATTATAAGAATAAATGATTTCATTTTCATAAGATGTAACTTGTTTACTAATAAAACAATATCAGTAACTTCAATATATAAGTCTCCTGCTTATAATTCTTTGGATTTTCTAAATAATTTAAAAATTTATTTTTCTGAAAACTGTGACAGTGATATTGAATTGGTTGCTGGAGATATTAATATCAATACACTATTAACTGATGATAATATAGTAGACTCTTATAAAGATTTAATGTGCGAATTCGGATTTTATCCATGCATAACAAAACCAACTAGAATAGATAAAACATCAAAATCATGTATAGATCATTTCTACATTAAGCGTAATTTGAACGATATTCATATTTTGCCTTTAATTTTGGCCTCAAAAATTTCTGACCATTTTCCAGTTATTCTCAAGCTTAATTTTAAAACAAATAATAATTCCGAGAACATTTTATGCAATAAAAATATAACAATTAAAGTAGTCAATTATGATAAACTACATGATCTGCTTGCTAATAGGAACTGGTCTTTTTTAAATAACTTAAATGTAGAATCTGCTTTTAAAAAATTTATCGACACTATTCAAACTTTATTTGAAGAGTGCTCTTATTATAAAATTTTGAAATTGAAAACAATTAAAAAGAAGAAACCATGGATAACTGATGACTTAGTAAATCAAATTAATATTAGAGATAAATTATTCAAGCAACATCTGAAAGACAAATCAGATAATAATCTATTTGAAAAATATAAATTCATTAGAAATCGCGTTAATAATCTTATTAAAATAGAGAAAAACAATTATTATAAAAATAAATTTGAAAATTGCCACGACATTAAAGACATATGGAATATTACCAAAGAGGCACTGAACATAAATACATCGAAAAAGACAATCTCAAAACTTAAATCTGAAAATAATATCGTTATTACGGAAAATGTCAATATTGCAAATAAGTTCAATGATTATTTTATTAATGTGCCACGTAATCTTTCAGAGAAGATAGTTCATATGGATGACGAATTTGACGATAATATCACGCCTTCAGCGAATTCGATGTTTTGGAATCCTATCTTACCTGAGGACATTATATCTAGCATTCACTCTCTCAAATCAAAGAATTCAGTTGGTAATGATAAAATTTCTTCGATTCAACTAAAAAAAATTTCAACAGTCATCGCGCTTCCTCTGTCCGACCTTGTGAATCGTTGTTTCCTGGACGGAATTTTTCCCAAAATTCTAAAGGTTTCTGTTGTTAAACCCTTACACAAGAGTGGTTCATTGGACGATGTTTGTAATTACAGACCTATCTCCTTGTTATCAAGCTTTTCTAAAGTTTTCGAAAAAATTATTAAAAAACAACTAGTTACTTTTTTGAATAACAATAAAATTATTGCTGATAATCAGTTTGGTTTCTGCGAAGGGAAAAGTACACAAGATGCTCTAGCGTCACTGATATCAAAGGTGTACAAAAATTTAGATGAGTCTCGTCCCTCTATTGCTGTTTTTTTAGATCTCGCAAAGGCATTCGATACAGTAAGTCATCCAATTTTAATTAGAAAGCTAGAAAAATATGGTGTAAGAGGAGTTGTTCTTTCTTTATTTGAAAACTATCTTAGAGATAGACATCAAATGGTTGAAATAGGTGGTGAATTTAGTAACTCCAGATTAGTGTCCTGTGGAGTCCCTCAGGGTTCGATTCTGGGTCCCATTTTATTTCTGGTCTACATAAATGATTTATTAAAATATAATTTTTTAGAAGGTAGTTTAATTTCCTATGCGGATGATACAGTTCTGTATGCTTCCGGAACTACTTGGCAAGAAGTGTCAAGTAAAATAGTAGATATTTTAGCTTATATTCAGAACTGGTTAGATAAAAATATTCTAATATTAAATTATAAAAAAACGCACTTTATCGCTTTTTCTAGATATAATTCTAATACCTTTCCTATCAATGAACTCATCATTCATAAATTAAACTGTTCAAAAAATGATTGCAATTGTTCTACTACTATAAAAAAGGTTAATGATATTAAATATTTAGGAGTTCAGATAGATTCGATGTTAAATTGGAACTGTCATATTACTGCTTTAATCAATAAAATTAGAAAATTCATTTATATATTTATTAATTTAAAAAAGAAAATGAAAATAAATAATCTCAAAATCATATACTTCTCATTTATTCAATCGATAATTAGTTACGGTATTCTTGTGTGGGCAGGAGCTGGCAAGATGTTAATTAAAAAAATAGAAACCGCACAAAAAATGATTTTAAAAATTATGTATGGAAAATGTCGGCGGTATCCAAGTAGAGAACTATTTATGGAACTTAATATTTTCACCATAAATCACTTATATTGTTCATCTATTTATAGATATATTTATAAAAATAAACAGTATCTCCATGATTTACTATCTATGCCTCTTCACGCATATTCAACTAGATTAAAAAAATCGCAGTTATCTTATTCCGCTGGTATTAAAAAGAAAGTTGGTCAATCTAATTTTCGTTACTTCATTCCTGTTTTGTTTAATTTCTTTGTTAATAAGGAGTCGGTAGATAATTTTATGAATATGCTTTCTCGTAATCATAATCAATATATTGTTAAAGTCAAGAAATTTTTGCATGGTGTTTCGGAAGACTGCCTCAAAGAAATCCTACACGGAAACGGTTATTACATGTGAAATATCCTAATACGAGTATGTAAGCTCTGGAAAAAAGTGCTGAGAGATGAATATTCTGAGCAATAAATAGTAAACGCAATAATGTCTTTTTACCTAATAGTTTTGTAATTTAAATGAAAACAAATATTTATGTTCCTATATTTATTAATACTTTTTTTTTTTTTTTTGGTCTATATTATTATTTTATTTTTTTCTCAAGGTTTCACAAGGAGCAACAAGATTGTCTGTCTTAGCTTTTTGTGATTCCTCGCGACTGTTTGTTTTGTATTATTATTGTATTTTTTTTTTAAATTAATTTTTTAATGTGCATATCGTGGCATTATATATTTATGTCACTGTATGTATATGTACAATTATTTTGTGAATAAACATAAACATAAACATTAAAAAAAAAAAAAACAAATATCACCCCTAAAGGGTGAAAAGAGGGAATTGTGATTTCAAGGACGCCTTAATATCTTCTAGGATCAATAAGATAGACTTGGTTTTTGCTTATAAAGATTACCCATACAAATGCCGAAAAATGTATTTCAGGATTTTATCTTAATCAACCCCTAAAGGGGTGAATCTACATTCGGGGTGAATTATAGAACCCTTTGTATATCCAGCGGTTGTTGACTTATAACATTCCATTTTGGCATATATGTGTTTTGACAGTTTTCTTTCACTTCTAAAGGGTTAATTAGTATTTTTTTGTTAGAAATAAAAAATTACGGGATTACATTTTTAAAATTAAAATATAAGTTACCGTAGCGATTCTCGCTGACTAAACGTTAACTTGACACCCCTAACCATTCTTAGTATTAAGTAATTAGATAATATGCTAGAGTAGGTAATTTTGTAATGTAACATATTCACATTTTGTATTTTTGTAAATCAGTTTAGAATCAGCTTCCTTAGGAATAAGACATACTTTGTAATATAAAAATAAATCTTTTTAAAAACAAAGTTGTCGTGTGAAGAAATATAATTGGCGCAGTCGACTAGGAATTGGTCAACGGTATTAACGAACATAATATCGTTTCGTTTTAACGATTTATTGACCAACCGAATTACAGTTTCCAAGTTTTAAAGTGTGAACACTTATCGCGAAACGTTAAGTGAAAGACTAAGTGAAGTTAAACGAACAATCCTCCAGTTGTGACGACAGCCAAGACGTCTCCGAGCGTACATCGTAGACAACGGCACCAAGTTCCAGTGAACCGCTCACCAGGATCCCGTCCATGGAGAAAAGACTACTCTACACGCTGATATTTGCACTGTGAGTAACTTATGTCTTTTAGAGGCCCTAGAGAAATTAATAGTTCAGATTCTGACTCCGATCGTGAAGATCGTATAACAAAAATTAGTAACAAAGATAAATTTTTCAAAAGAAAAAACTTAAATAAAACTAGCAAAATGAATACCTCAACACCCGTGAACGTTGTACCCCTTTTCCCAATCTTGAAAAAGGAGTACATTAACATGATTCCCGAGTTCAAAGGTGAACGCGAGCTTTTACCCAGGTTCATAGAAATTAGTGAAAAATTAGTAACAAAATTCTATAATACAATTGATATTAATGACTTTCAGAACAAATATCTGATGTCAAGTATCTTAGCCAAAATTAAGGGTGAAGCCGCAATCAATATTTCTAGTTGTGTGATTACCAATTGGTCATCACTTAAAGATGCGTTACTTAATACATGCGCAGACAAAAGAGACATGTACACGTTAAATATTGAAATGTCGGAATTAAAACAAACGTATAACGAGTCTGTCTTTGATTTCTTTAATAAGCTGCAACACTTGTTAAATTTACAAATTTCGCATATAACGACACATGCTAATGCTCAAGAAGCAATTTACCTGTGTCAATATTTTAGAAACTTTGCACTAAGAATTTTATTGAGGGGTTTGAAGGACCCCATTGGTCAACTGATGCGTGCAAAGAACCCGCTTGATTTGAATTCAGCCTTGAACATGCTAACAAATGACTTCCAGTTCGAGTCTGGGTCAAAACCAAACAAGCCTCTAATACAAACCAAAATCGGTAATAGATCTAACTTTAATAATAATAAACCAAATTTAGTAAAACCTATGCAGTCCTCAAACAGTTTTTATAAACCGTATTCTGCACCCAACAACTCAGCATACAAAAATAATTATCAAAATTCACAACCAAATAAATTTATCCCTCCTAACCTAAATAACAGAACACAAGTCTTTAACAAACCCAGTCAACCAAAACCCACTCCGATGAGCATAACAACCAATAGAACCTTCCAACCAAGACCTGGCCCATCCAGACAAATACAAAGACCAGTAAGACAAGATTTTATTTCCGAAGAGTTATTTAACATTGACGAAAATACGACCGAATATGCAATTGATCCTAATTTCGAGGAATCTGTCAATACTCTTGAAAATCCGTCTGACTATTCGGAAAATGTCTCCTATGGTTCTGAAGACCAAAATCCTGAAAATCATTTTTTAGAGGTAGATGCCTCGATTCAAGATCTGTACCTAGAATAGAATCACTAAATTTAACAAATAACCCAAGTAAACTCCCTTTTATTATTTTACCGGAGCATAACCTAAAAGCCCTTATAGATACAGGTAGTACAAAATCATTTGTTAAACCAGAAATTGTAGAAAAATATTTCAAAAATTCAGTAATTTCAGATCCTTTTAAAGTCACAACCGCTCACGGATCTTCCTTAGAAAAATTCAGCTCCATAATTCCTGCCTCAAAAATTTTTAATTTAAAACAGAGACTAAATTTAAAATATCACATTTTTAATTTTCACGATACTTTCGATCTACTGTTAGGTAAGGACAACTTAAAATTACTCAAAATAATAATTGACACGAATAAAAATTTACTCATTACTCCTAAAACACAAATAAAAATTCATGGTCAAAATACAGAAAATAAACCGAACGTTAATAATATTTCGAACTTTAGTAACCAAACAAATTTTAGAACCAAAAACAGAAAGAGTGATAAAAGTCCGCGTAGATAAAAAGAACGGTGCTATTTTAATACCTAATTATAAAACAAACAATCTAATTGTCCCGGAGTGTATCTCAGTAGCGGAAAACTTTTACGCGTACTGTACCATCATGAACACTAGCGATAACGAAATTCATTTTAAAACATTAAAACCTCTAATCGTAGAATCTTTGAACGATTACAAAACTTACAGTAGTCCAAATCTTAATTCAATAAAAACCGAAAAACCTAAATTTGACATGTCTTCTATTCGCACAGAACACATGAATTCAGAAGAAAAATCGGCAATAACTAAATTATTAAAACAATACTCGGACGTATTTCACTTGGAAAATAATGAACTTACATTCACTAATCAGATTAAACACGCAATTAAAACAAAAGACGAAATCCCCATTTATACTAAATCATACAGGTATCCGGAGATACATAAACAAGAGGTACGACAACAAATAGAAAAAATGCTAAATTAAAACATTATAAGACCATCCAATTCCCCATGGTCCTCTCCTATTTGGGTTGTCCCTAAAAAGTTGGACGCTTCCGGTAAACGAAAATGGCGCGTGGTCATTGATTATAGGAAACTAAATGAAAAGACAATTGACGACAAATATCCCATTCCCAACATTACTGACCTACTAGACAAACTTGGACGCTGCCTATACTTTACCACAATCGATCTGGCTTCGGGTTTTCACCAAATCGAGTTAGAAAAGAACGATATTCAAAAAACAGCTTTTAACACGGAAGACGGTCACTTTGAATTTCTGCGCATGCCCTTTGGATTGAAAAACGCACCTGCTACCTTCCAAAGAGTAATGGACAATATATTAAGAGGATTAGTAGGAACCATTTGTTTAGTATACCTCGACGATATTATCATTTTTTCAACCAGCCTAGAAGAACACATTGTAAATCTAAAATTTGTACTTGACAGCCTTAGAAAAGCTAATCTAAAAATACAATTGGACAAGTCGGAATTTTTGAAGAAGGAAGTAGCCTACTTAGGTCACATCGTCACACCTGAGGGCGTAAAACCCAATCCTGATAAAATTTCCGCCATATTAAACTATCCGATACCCAAAACTCCTAAGCAAATAAAAGGTTTTCTTGGACTTTTGGGGTATTACCGTAAATTTATAAAAGATTTTGCCCGTATTACTAAACCCCTTACAAAATGTTTGAAAAAAGACGCGATTATTAACATTAATGATTCCGAATACGTAAAATGTTTCCAAATATGTAAAAATTTACTCACAAACGAACCGTTACTGCAGTATACCGATTTTACCAGAGAATTCAACTTAACATGCGATGCTAGTAACGTATCCTTAGGGGCCGTCCTGTCTCAAGGACACCCACCAAATGATTTACCTATCGCGTACGCTAGCAGGACCCTTAACGAAACCGAAATTAATTACTCTGCCATCGAAAAGGAGCTCCTAGCAATTGTATGGGCGACTCAATATTTCAGGCCATATTTATTTGGGCGTAAATTCAAGATCTACACAGATCATAGACCATTACAGTGGCTCACTTCATTAAAAAATTGCAGTCAAAAACTAATTCGCTGGCGTCTTAAATTAGAGGAATACAATTTTGAAATCGTGTATAAAAAAGGCAAATTAAATACTAACGCCGACGCACTAAGTCGCATCCCATTGACAAGTGACAATCCTCTACAAATTTTGAAAGAAAATGCAACATATGACACCCCATTAGCCGAGTATCAAAATTACTTAGAGCACAAACAAAACAATTTACTCCACTCCAATGTAAACAAAATTTTGGAAGTTGAAGGGGACCTTTTCAATGCTCCTCTTGAAGACAGCTTAGTCCATTGCGTTAGCAAGGATTTAAAAATGTCCCGCGGCTTAGGAAAATTATTTAGAGAAAAATTTCAAAATTTAGAAACGCTAAATAAACAAAATCCGAAACTTTTTAATGTAGTATATTTAAAGTTTAGAGACCGTTATATTGTGTACTTAATTACAAAATCTAATTACTACGACAAACCCACAAGTCAAGACATGTTTTACTCCTTATTAAATCTTAGAAATTTCTGTCTAAAGCATAAAATTAAAAAACTGAGTATACCTAAATTAGGTTGTGGGAGAGACAATTTAAATTGGTCGGATGTCAAACTTATGATTCAGTACGTGTTTAGGAATTCAGAAATTATCATAACCGTTTTCAAACTTCCTAGATTAGAATTGAATGCAAATGAGTCTAACGAATTTGATGCCTTCTTTACGTACATGGACAATTTTAATAAAAATTTCAAAAATAATGCCAGCCAGTCCATGATAGTCGAATCAGACGATATAATCGAAATTATCGACGATAGTAACTCAGATAGTGGCGCAACCGTACATTCGAATAGAGAACACCCCATAGTAGGAATTCCTGTCGTAGACAGCCTTGTAAACATGGGAAAAAATCAAATTATAATTTCGCAAGTTGCACATAGCCCTAGTAGTCCACAGATCACTAAACATCACGATCTTAAACACGTATTTCTATTCAATTTTCAAAATCAGACTATGAAAAGGAGATAGTAAAATTTATAAAAGATTACATCGCTCCAAAAGTAAAATATCACGTTTATTTCAAAGATGAACTTTATGAAAAATTCAGCGTTGTTTTGCAAAATTATTTTAAAAATTCAGAAATTAACATGGTCAAATGTACTCAGTTCCTAACAGACGTCGAAACGGAAGAAGAAATCATTGAAATTATAAAAAATTATCACGAGGGTAAAACGAACCACCGCGGCATCGACGACACAGAAACGCGAATAAAAGAATTATACTACTGGCCCAAATTACGCGAATCCATCCAAACGTATATTAATAGATGTGAGATCTGCCAGATAACCAAATATGACAGGAACCCGTTGAAATTAAAATATAACGTGACGCCCACAGCAAATAAACCGTTTCAGATATTACATATAGACAGCATTACCTTGGAAAGCACAAAATTCTTGACCGTAATAGATTCCTTTTCTAAATACGCACAGGCGTACAAATTAAACTCAGCCCAAGGAATTGAAATTGTCAATAACCTATTGAGATTTTTCTCGCATCACGGTACCCCAGAACAAATCATTTCGGATAACGGGTTAGAATTTAAAAACTCCCTTGTCAAAGAATTATTGGAACTTCATAAAATCAAAATCCACTTTATATCCTCACAACACCCGGAATCCAACGGCGCAATTGAAAGATTTCATTCGACATTAATTGAGCACATTCGGCTTCTTAATAACCAAACCGAATATAAAAAGGAACCTATAGAGGTGAAAGTAAATTATGCTCTTATCGCCTACAATGATTCTATACATTCAACAACAAAATTAAAACCATTTGAAATTATATCCGGAGCCTTAGACACAAAATCACCTTTTAATATAGAAATAGAAAGACAACTATTGAACAATTACATAGAAAATCACAAAAATAAAATGAAACTATTATTCCAAAAGGTTAACGAAAAACTTCAGGAAAGTAAAGCAAAGACGACAGAGTACCACAATAAAAATCGCGAAATATTACCGGAAATCCCAGGAACCGTGTATGTTAAAAACAGACAGAAACAAGCTAAAACGAAAAATAAATACAAACGCGAAAAAATAAAATCTTTAAATGAAAATCTAAAAACAGCAAAAATTAAAACTCGCCACGGTAACACATCTGAAAATATTCACCTATCTAACATAAAAAGACCTAAACAAAAAACTTACAAATTTAAAAATGTTCCAGGCTGTTCGCATTGGGACAAGGAGCAATCTTAAAAGATATCTCTAATAATCTCGGAGTTCTACCTATAAATTTGGGCCCAGCTAAACTAGAAAAAACAGAACACACTTTCGTGCATTACTTCAATCTAGAACCATTATACGAAGAAAATGAAAATTTAAAAGAACAATACCAAAATTTAAAAAAACGGAATTTTTAACAGCACTCTCTATACGAGAAAAGAAATTGATAATTACGGCAAAATTGTTGAATTTTTACAAAAATCCACACAAGAAAAAATTAACAACATAAAAATACATCCTAAAATTAGGAATAAACGCGGATTTATTGACGGATTGGGATCCATAGTAAAATCTATATCCGGTAACTTAGACGCCGAAGATGGCAAAAGATATGATAAAATTATAAACCAATTAAAAGGTAAAGTAACTAACATACAAGAACAACTTAAATTCCAATATAGTATTAACGAAAAAATTATCGAAAATTTCAACTCATCCGTTCAGAATATTCAACATAACGAAAGATTGTTAAAAACAAGAATAAATCAATTAAACAGCATAGTCAATGACAGAATACAACAGACAGACATTTTATTCACAAAAGACTTATATAACCAGTTAATAATTCTCTATAACGCAATCTTGAATGTTCTTCAAGATGTAGAAAATTCTATAACCTTTTGCAAATTGCAAACCCTTCACCCAAGCATCATAAAAACTACGGAACTCTTTGACGAGTTACAAAAAATTTCAAAATTTTATAAAAACCAGTTACCTTTCGATCTAACTTATGAAAATATATTGGACTTCGAATCTATCATAAAAATTAATTGCAAAATTGAAAGCGACCAGATAATATACTTTCTATCACTTCCAATAGACTTTGAACAAAATTATGATTTGTATTATTTACGACCCGTGCCTACAAAACACGAGTCAGAATTTGTTACTATTATACCAGATATCAAATATCTTTTGAAAAATAAAAATAACATAATACCTCTAAACGACATATGTACTAAAGGCAATAAAGCGTTCCAATGTCGCCGTCATCTCCAGACAAATTACAAATCTAAATGCGAAGAACAAATATTGCTGCAAGGAGACCCAAAGTATTGCCAATATACGAAATTAACCATCGAAGAAAACAAGTTAGACTACATATCCAAAATAGATCAGTATTTAGGAGTATTCCCGAATGAAGAAAACATCATCATAAAATGTTTACAACAAACAGAAACAAGAACGCTAAAAGGAATATTTTTGATAAAAAACGATCACTGTAAATTATTCCTAAATCAGCAAGAAATAACTTATAACAACAAAAGTTATGGGACACCACTGATCTTAAACAATGTGAATCTCCAACTACAAAAACCGAGATTTTCAAACTTTACCATTCAACTAAAAACTTTAAAATTGGAAGAACTACCATCGAATCCTGCCATACCAATTCACCAAAATTCCAAAATCATCCGCAACATGCCGAGCCTATGGACATTGATTCTTTACATCGGAATCCTAATCATTACCTGTTCGATCATCACGAAGTGGATCAAAAAGAAAATCAAGGAAAACTCCAACAAAAATCAAAATTCACAAGGACATACAACCGAGTCAAGCCCAAAACAAGGTCAAGAAGACATCGAACTTCCAGGAGGAGCCTCGTTCCAAGGGGGGAGGAGTTACCGTAGCGATTCTCGCTGACTAAACGTTAACTTGACACCCCTAACCATTCTTAGTATTAAGTAATTAGATAATATGCTAGAGTAGGTAATTTTGTAATGTAACATATTCACATTTTGTATTTTTGTAAATCAGTTTAGAATCAGCTTCCTTAGGAATAAGACATACTTTGTAATATAAAAATAAATCTTTTTAAAAACAAAGTTGTCGTGTGAAGAAATATAATTTATACAAAAATAAAATAAAAATAAAAAATTATAGGAGAGTACATTTTTCAGTATGACGTAAGAACCCACTAAGAAAGGATTTTTCAAGTTCGGCCCCTATCTGGTGAAAAGGAGTAAACTTTTTTTTCACGGATTCCTCAATATCTCTTAGCACAGATGAGATATCGACTAGATTTTTTGTTAAAAAGGTTACCCATACACAAGTTTAAAAACAAACTGCGGATTTTATGCCAATGAGACCAACAATATACCGTAGCGAAGCACGGGTTTTCAGCTAGTCTATCTATATATATAAAAGGCAGTGTCCTGACTGACTGACTGACTGACTGACTGACTGACTGCCTGACTCACTCATCACCGCCCAGCCCGTACCCCTGGGCCTTGAAACTTGAAATTTGGAGAGCATATTCCCTCCACGACGTGAGCACCCACTAAGAAGGGATTTTTCGAAATTCAACCCCTAAGGGGCGAAAAAGGGGTGAAATGTGATTTCACAGATTCTTTAATATCTCTTCGGGTCGATAGGATATCGACTTAGTTTTTGCTTACAAAGATTACCCATACAAATGCCGAAAAACGTATTTCAGGATTTTGTACTAATCAACCCCTAAAGGGGTGAATCTACAATCGGGGTGAATTTTACATCCCGTTTTATTTCCTGTGTTTGTTGAGTTATAAGGTGTTTTTTTATAATACCTCGAAACGGTTTTGACAGTTTTTTTAAATTTCAACCCTAAAGGATGAAAAGGGATGATATGTGATTTCAAGGATTCTTTAATATCTCTTAGGACCAATAAGATATCGACTTGCTTTTTTCTTACAAAAATTACCTATACAAATTCCGAAAAACTAATTTCAGGATTTTGTCCTAATCAACCCCTAAAGGGGTGAATCTACAATCGGGGTGAATTATATATCCCGACGTATTTTATGTGTTTGTTGAGTTACAAAATTTATTTTTGGCACATAAGTGTCTTTTCAAAATATCTGGAAATGGTATTGACAGTTTTTTAAAATTACGTCCCTAAAGGGTGAAAAGGGGTGAAATGTTAATTCAAGGATTCCTTAATATGTCTTAGGACCAATAAGATACCGACTTGGTTTTTACTTACAAAGATTACCCATACAAATGCCGAAAAACTTATTTCACGATTTTGTCCTAATCAACCCTTACAGGGATGAATCTACAAACGGGGTGAATTATACATCCCATCGTATTTCATGTGTTTGTTGAGTTATAAAATTTATTTTTTGCACGTAGGTGTCTCTTTAAAATATCTCGAAATGGTATTGACAGTTTTTTAAAATTACATCCCTAAAGGGTGAAACGGGCTGAAATGTTAATTCAAGGATTCCCTAATATCTCTTAGGGCCAATAAGATACCGACTTGGTTGTTACTTACAATGATTACCCTTACAAATGCTGAAAAACTTATTTCAGGATTTTTTCCTAATCAACCCATAAAAGGGTGAATCTACAATCGGGGTGAATTATATATCCCGAAGTATTTTCTGTGTTTGTAGAGTTACAACATTTATTTTTGGCACATAAGTGTCTTTTTAAAATATCTGGAAATGGTATTGACAGTTTTTTAAAATTACATCCCTAAAGGGGGAAAAGGGATGATATGTGATTTCAAGGATTTCTTAATATCTCTTAGGACCAATAAGATATCGACTTGCTTTTTTCTTACAAAAATTACCTATACAAATTCCGAAAAACTGATTTCAGGATTTTGTCCTTATCAACCCCTAAAGGGGTGAATCTACAATCGGAGTGAATTATATATCCCGTCGTATTTGCTGTGTTTGTTGAGTTACAAAATTTATTTTTGGCACATAAGTGTCTTTTTAAAATATCTGGAAATGGTATTGACAGTTTTTTAAAATTACGTCCCTAAAGGGTGAAAAGGGGTGAAATGTTAATTCAAGGATTCCTTAATATCTATTAGGACCAATAAGATACCGACTTGGTTTTTACTTACAAAGATTACCCATACAAATGCCGAAAAACTTATTTCACGATTTTGTCCTAATCAACCCTTAAAGGGATGAATCTACAAACGGGGTGAATTATACATCCCATCGTATTTCATGTGTTTGTTGAGTTATAAAATTTATTTTTTGCACATAGGTGTCTTTTTAAAATATCTCGAAATGGTATTGACAGTTTTTTAAAATTACATCCCTAAAGGGTGAAAATGGGTGAAATGTGAACTCAAGGATTTCTTAATATCTCTTAGGACCAATAAAATATCGACTTGGTTTTTGCTTACAAAGATTACTCATTCAAATGCCGAAAAACCTATTTTAGGATTTTGCCCTAATCAACCCCGAAAGGAGTAAATCTCCAATCGGGGTAAATTATACATGCAGTCATTTTTTCTGTGTTGGTTGACTTATAACATACCTTTTTGGCACATAGGTGTCTTTTTTAAATATCTCGAAATAGTTTTCACGGTTATTTTAATTTCCGCCTAAAGGGTTAAAAGGGGTGAAATGAGATTTCAATGATTTTCTAATATCTCTGAGGACCAATAAAATATCGATTTGGTTTTTGCTTATAAAGATTACTAATACAAAGGCCGAAAAACTTATTTCAGGATTTTGTCCTAATCAACACCTAAAAGGGTGAATCTACATTTGGACTTAATTATGCATCCCGTCGTATTTCCTGTATTTGTTGAGTCATAACAATTATTTTTGGCTGATGGTTGTTTTTTTTTTTTAATATCTCGAAATGGTTTTGAATTTTTTTAAAAATTGCATCCTAAAAGGGGGAAATTTGATTTCAAGGATTCCTTAAAATTTCTAAGGACCAATAAGTTATGAGCGATTTGATTTTTGCTTATAAAGATTACCTATACAAATGCCAAAAACTTATTTCAGTATTTTATCCTAATCGACCCCTAAAGGGGTGAATCTACATTCGGGGTGAATTATACATCTTGTCGTATTTCCTGTGTTTGTTTAGTCATAACATTCCTTTTTGGAACATAGATGTCTTTTTAAAATACCTCGAAATAATTTTGACAGTTTTTTAAAATTTCACCCTTAAAGGGGTAAATGGGTATTTTTTATTCGATAGAAAGTTTTTTGGACATAAATACATGAAATTCGCAAAATATATTCCACTAAGAAGTGATTTTTCGAAAGTAGACCTCTAAGGGGGTAAAAAGGGGGTGAAATATGATTTCAGGAAATCTTCAATATCTCTTAGATAGTAACCTCAAAGGTTACTCATAGAAATGTTAGCAAAAAAAAATTCAAGATTTTGCCCTAATCAACCCCTAAAGGCATGAATCTATATTCGGGGTGAATTATAGAAACCTTACATAGGTTTCTATTAAATAGAAACCTACTTAGCTTTCTTTTTAAAATATTTAGTAAGCGTGTTGACATTTTTTTTTAATTTATCCCTAACAGGGTTCATTGGTATTTTTTATTCGATAGATCGTCTCTTGACATAGAGACATGAAATTCGGGAAATATATTCCTTCCATGACGTAAGCACCCACTAATATTAAACTTTTGCAAATTCTAAGGGGGTGAAAAGGGCTGAAATTTGATTTCACGGATTCCTCAATATCTCTTAGGACTATTGAGATATTGACTTTATTTTTGCTTACAAAAGTTACCCATACTTAGTTAAACTTAAACTTATTTTAAAATTTTACCCTAACCAACCCCAAAAAGGGTGACTCAGCCTTCAGGGTATAGAACCCTTCGTATATCCTTCGTTTGTTCGTAAGAACCCACTATGAAGGGATTTCTTGAAGTTCGACCTCTATGTGGTGAAAAAGAGTAAAATGTTTTTTCACGGATTCCTCAATATCTCTTAGGACAAATGAGATATCGACTAGGTTTTTGCTTATAAATGTTACCCATACACAAGTTTAAAAACAAACTGAGTATTTTACACTAATGACACTAACGAGATCGTCAATATACCGTAGCGAAGCACGGGTGCTCAGCTAGTCTATATATATAAAAAGCAGTGACCTGACTGACTGACTGACTGACTGACTGACTCACTCATCACCGCCCAGCCCGAACCCCTGGGCCTAGAAACTTGAAATTTGGAGAGTGTATTCCCTTCATGACGTAAGCACCCACTAAGAAGAAATTTTTCGAAATTCCACTCATAAGGGATGAAAAGGGGTGAAATGTGATTTCACGAATTACTTAATATCTCTTAGGGCCGATGGGATATCGAATTAGTTTTTACTTACAAGTATTACCCATACAAATGCCGAAAAACCAATTTCGGGATTTTGCCCTAATCAACCCCTAAAGAGGTGAACCTACAATCGGGGTGGATTATACATCCCGTTGTATTTCCTGTGTTCGTTTAGTTGTAAGATTACTTTTTGGCACATAGGTGTCTTTTTAAAATATCTCGAAATGGTATTGACAGTTTTTAAAATTTCACCCCTATAGGGTGAAAGGGGGTGAATTATGATTTCAAGTATTCCTTAATATCTCTTAGAACCATTAAGATATCGACTTGCTTTTTGCTTACAAAGATTACCTATAGAAATACCGAAAAATATATTTCAGGTTTTTGTCCTAATCAACCCATAAAGGAGTGGATCTACTATCAGGGTGAACTATACATCCCGTCGTATTTCCTGTGTTCATTAGTTGCAGCATTACTTCTTGGCACATAGGTGTTTTTTTAAAATATCTCGAAACGGGCTTGACAGTTTTTTAAAATTTCACCCCTAAGGGCTGAAAAAGGGTGAATTGTGATTTCAAGGATTCCTTAATATCTCTTAGGACCAATAAGATATGGGCTTACTGTTTGCTTGCAAAGATTATCCATACAATTACCGAAAAACTTATTTCAGGAATTTGTCCTAATCAACCCATAAAGGGGTTGATCTACAATCGGGGTGAGTTATACATTCCGTTGTATTTCCTGTGTTCGTTTAGTTGCAACATTACTTTTTAGCACATAGGTGTCTTTTTAAAATATCTCGAAAACGTTTAAATAGTTTTTTAAAATTTCACCCCTAACGGGTGAAAAGGGGTGAATTGTGATTTCAAGGTTTCCTTAAATCTCTTAGGGCCATTAAGATATTGACTTGCTTTTTGATTACAAAGATTACCCATACAAATACCGAAAAATATATTTCAGGATTTTGTCCTAATCTACCCCTAAAGGATGGATCTACATTCGGGTTGAATTATACATCCCATCGTATTCTCTGTTTTTATTGAGATATAAGGTTTCTTTTTGGCACATAGGCGTCTTTTTAAAATATCTCGAAATGGTTTTGACAACTTTTTTAAATTTAACCCCTAAAGGGCGAAAAGGGGTGAAATGTGATTTCAAGGATTGTTTAATATTTTTTAACACCAATAAGACATCGACTTGGTTTTTGCTTACAAAAACTACCCTTGCAAATGCCGAAAAACCAATTTTTTGATTTTGTCCTAATCAACCCCTTAACGGGTGGACCTGCAATCGGGGTGAATTATAAATACCGCCGTATTTCCTGTGTTCGTTTAGTTGCAACATTACTTTTTGGCACATAGGTATCTTTTTAAAATATCTCGAAATAGTTTTGACATTTTTTTAAAATTACCCTCTAAAGGGTGAAAAGGGAAAAATTGTGATTTCAAGGATTCCTTAATATCTCTTAGGACCAATAAGATATAGACTTACTTTTTGCTTACGAAGATTACCCAATCAAATACGGAAAAATATATTTCAAGATTTTTGTCCTAATCAACTCCTAAACGGTGGATCTACAATTGGGGTGAATTATACATTCCGTGGTATTCCCTGTGTTTGTTGAGTTATAAGGTTTCTTTTTGGCACATAGGCGTATTTTTAAAATGTCTCGAAAGGTTTTGACAATTTTTTTAAATTTAACTCCTAAAAGGTAAAAAGGGGTAAAATGTGATTTAAAGGATTGTTTAACATTTTTTAGGACCAATAAGATATCTACTTGGTTTTTGCTTACAAAAACTACCCTGCATGGGTATATATACCGAAAAACCAATTTTTGGATTTTGTCCTAATCAACCCCTTAAGGGGTGGATCTACAATCGGGATGAATTATACATCCCGTCGCATTTCTTGTGTTCGTTTAGTTGCAACATTACTTTTTGGCACATAGGTGTTTTTTTTTTCTCGAAATGATTTTGACATTTTTTTTTTTTAATTTCACCCCTTAAGGGTGAAAAAGGGTGCAATGTGATTTCAGTAATTCCTTAATTCTTTTAGGACCAATAAGATATCGACTTGGTGTTTGCTTACAAAAATTATCCATACAAATGCCAAAAAACTTATTTCAGGATTTCGTCCTAATCAACGCCTAAAGGGGTGATTCTACAAACGGGGTAGATTATACATCGCGTCGTATTTCCTGTGTCTGTTTTCGTTTAGTTGCAACATTACTTTTTGGGACATAGGTGTCTTTTTACAATAAATTTCACCCCTATAGGGTGAAAGGGGGTGAATTATGATTTCAAGTATTCCTTAATATCTCTTAGAACCAATAAGATATCGACTTGCTTTTTGCTTACAAAGATTACCTATAGAAATACCGAAAAATATATTTCAGGTTTTTGTCCTAATCAACCCATAAAGGGGTGGATCTACTATCAGGGTGAATTATACATCCCGTCGTATTTCCTGTGTTCATTAGTTGCAGCATAACTTCTTGGCACATAGGTGTCTTTTTAAAATATATCGACATGGGTTTGACAGTTTTTTAAAATTTCTCCCCTAAGGGTTGAAAAGGGGTTAATTCTGATTTCAAGGTTTCCTTAACATCTCTTAAGACCAATAAGATATCGACTTACTGTTTGCTTGCAAAGATTATCCATACAATTACCAAAAAACTTATTTGAGGAATTTGTCCTTATCAACTTCTGAAGGGGTGGATCGACAGTCAGGGTGAGTTATACATTTCGTCGTATTTCCTGTATTCGTTTAGTTGCAACATTATTTTTTAGGACATAGGTGTCTTTTTAAAATATCTCGAAAAGGTTTTAACAGTTTTTAAAATTTCACCTCTAAAGGGTGAAAAGGGGTCAGTTGTGATTTCAAGAATTCCTTAAATCTCTTGGGGCCAATAAGATATTGACTCGCTTTTTGCTTACAAAGATTACCCATACAAATACCGAAAAACTTATTTCAGGATTTTGTCCTAATCAACCACTAAAGGGGTAGATTTACAATTGGGGTGAATATTCCGTCGTATTTCCTGTGTTCGTTTAGTTGCAACATTACTTTTTGGTACATAGGTGTCTTTTTAAAATATTTCGAAATGGTATTGACAGTTTTTTGAAATTTCATCTGTAAAGGGTGAAAAGGGGTGAATTGTGATTTCACGATTTCCTTAATATGTTTTAGGGTCTTAGGGATATCGACTTAGTTTTTGCTTACAAGTATTACCCATACAAATGCCAAAAAAGTAATTTCGGGATTTTGCCCTAATCAACCCCTAAAGGGGTGAACCTACAATCGAGGTGGATTATACATCCCGTTGTATTTCCTGTGTTCGTTTAGTTGCAAGATTACTTTTTGGCACATAGGTGTCTTTTTAAAATATCTCGAAATGGTATTGACAGTATTTGAAAATTTCATCCCTAAAGGGTGAAAAGGGGTGAAATGTGATTTCAAGGATTCCTTAATATCTCTTAGGACCAATAACATATCGACTTGCTTTTTGCTTACAAAGCTTAGCCATACAAATACCGAAACACCAATTTCAGGATTTTATCCTAATCAACCCTTAAAGGGATGGATCTACAATCGGGGTGAATTATACATCCCGTCGTAATTCCTGTGTTCGTTTAGTTGCAACATTACTTTTTGGCACATAGGTGTCTTTTTACAATATCTCGAAATGGGTTTGACAGTTTTTTTAAATTTCACCCCTAAGGATTGAAAGGGGGTGAATTGGGATTTCAGGGATTGCTTAATACCTCTTAGGACCAATATATCGACTTGCTTTTTGCTTACAAAGACTATCCATGCAAATTCCGAAAAACTTTTTTCAATATTTATCTTAATCAACCCCTAAAGGGGTGAAACTAGAATTGGGGTGAATTATACATTCCGTCGTATTTTCTGTGTTTGTCGAGTTTTAACATTCATTTTTGGCACATAGGTGTCTTTATAAGATATCTCGAAACGGTTTTGACAGTTTTTTAAAATTTCACCCCTAAAGAATGAAATGGGGTGAATTGTGATTTCAAAGATTCCTTTATATCTCCTAGGATTAATAAGATATCGACTTGGTTTTGGTTACAAAGACTACCCATGCAAATGCCGAAAAACCTATTTCAGGATTTTATCCTAATCAGCCCTTAAAGAGGTGATTCTACAATTCGGCTGAACTAAACATCCCGTCGTATTTCCTGTGTTTGTTTAGTTGCAACATTACTTTTTGGCACTTAAGTGTCTTTTTAAAATATTTCGAAATGTGTTTGTCAGTTTTTTTTTAATTTCACCCCTAAAAGGTGAAAAGAGGAGGTGTGATTTCAAGGATTCCTTAATATCTCAGGACCAATAAGATATCGACTTTGTTTACAAATATTGCCCATGCAAATATCGAAAAACTTATTTCAAGATTTTATCCTAATCAATCCGTAAAGAGGTGTATCTATATTCGGGGTGAATTATATATCCCGTCGTATTTTATGTGTCTGTTGAGTTATAACATTCCTGTTTTGACAAATAGGTGTCTTTTTAAAATGTCCCTAAATTGTTTTGACAGTTTTTTAAATTGACTTTAACATAGATATATGAAATTCGCAAAGTTGATTCCTTCCATGACGTAAGTACCCACTAAGAAGAGATTCTTCGAAAGTCGACTTCTAAGGGGTTAAAAAATTTAAACATACATACAATAACATACAATAATTTAAAAAAAAATATATGATTTCGTCCCAATCCACTCCAAACGGGATGAATTATAGTACCCGTAGTTTTTCCTATTTGTTGAGATATAACATTCATCTTTGGCATATACGTGTCTTTTTTAAAACACCCTTTTCAAAATCTTTTCAAAAACAAGTGTTTTGACAGTTTTTTTAAGTTTCATCTTTAAATTGGTTCTTGGTATTTTTTATTCGATAGAAAATCCAATGGATATTAGACATGAAATTCGGAGCTTACATTCCCTCCGTAAGAGACCAATAAGAAAAGATTTTTCTAAATTCCATTTTTAAGTGGTGAAATGAGGTGAAATTTGATTTAGGGATTTAGGGATATGATTGATTTGATGCCTCAATATCTCTTAGGCTCAATGAGACATCGACTTAGTTTTTGCTTACAAATGATACCCATACAAATGTTTAAAACAGAAATTCACGTGTTTACCCTAATGAACCCCTAAATGGATGAATATGCAATCGGGGTGAATTATAAAAACCTTTGTATTTCCTGAGTTATAACATTTCATTTTGCCACATAGGTTTCTATTTAGAAGGCGTTTGACAGTTTTTTTAAATTTCATCCCTTACGGAGTAAATAAGTATTTTTTATTCGATAGAGCGTCCCTTGACAAAGAGATATGAAATTCGGAAGAAACCTTTCGTATCTCCTGTGCTCCAAGAGACCATCAATATACCGTAGCGAAGCACGGGTTTTCAGCTAGTATGTATATAAAAGGCAGTGCCGTGACTGACTGACCCACTCATCACCGCCCAGCCTGAACCCCTGGGCCTAGAAACTTGAAATTCGGAGAGTATATTCCCTTCATGACGTAAGCACCCACTAAGAATGGATTTTTCGAAATTCCACTCCTAAGGGATGAAAAGGGGTGAAATGTGATTTCACGAATTCCTTAATATCTCTAGGGGCCGATGGGATATCGACTTAGGTTTTGCTTACAAGTATTACCCATACAAATACCGAAAAACTAATTTCGGGATTTTGCCCTAATCAACCCCTAAAGGGGTGAACCTACAATCGGGGTGGATTATACATCCCGTTGTATTTCCTGTGTTCGTTTAGTTGCAAGATTACATTTTGGCACATAGGTGTCTTTTTAAAATATCTCGAAATGGTATTGACAGTTTTTTGAAATTTCACCCCTAAAGGGTGAAAAGGGTTGAATTGTGATTTTAAGGATTCTTTAATATCTCTTAGGACCAATAAGATATCGACTTGCTTTTTGCTTACAAACATTACCCATACAAATACCGAATCACCAATTTCAGGATTTTGTCCTAATCAACCCCTAAAGGGGTGGATCTACAATCGGGGTGAGTTATACATTCCGTCGTATTTCCTGTGTTCGTTTAGTTGCAACATTACTTTTTGGCACATAGGTGTCTTTTTAAAATATCTCGAAAAGGTTTTGGTAGTTTTTTAAAATTTCACCCCTATAGGATGAAAAGGGGTGAATTTTGATTTCAAGTATTCCTTAATATCTCTTAGAACCAATAAGATATCGACTTGCTTTTTGTTTACACTTTTTGTTTAGGATGTCCTCGTGATTTCAAGGATTGTTTAATATTTTTTAACACCAATAAGATATCGACTTGGTTTTTGCTTACAAAAACTACCCATGCAAGTAATCTTAATCAACCCCTAAAGGGGTGAATCTACATTCGGGGTGAATTATATAACCCTTTGTATATCCAGCGGTTGTTGAGTTATAACATTCCATTTTGGCATATATGTGTTTTGACAGTTTTCTTTCACTTCTAAAGGGTTAATTAGTATTTTTTTGTTAGAAATAAAAAATTACGGGAGTACATTTTTCAGTATGACGTAAGAACCCACTAAGAAAGGATTTTTTCAAGTTCGACCCCTATCTGGTGAAAAGGAGTAAAATGTTTTTTCCCGGATTCCTCAATATCTCTTAGGACAGATGAGATATCGACTAGATTTTTTGTTACAAAGGTTACCCGTACACAAGTTTAAAAACAAACTGCGGATTTTATGCCAATGAGACCATCAATATACCGTAGCGAAGCACGGATTTTCAGCTAGTATATATATATATATATAAAGCAGTGTTCTGACTGACAGACTGATTCACTCATCAGAACCCACTAAGAAGGGATTTTTCGAAATTCCACTCCTAAGGGATGAAAAGGGGTGAAATGTGATTTCACGAATTCCTTAATATCTCTTAGGGTCGATGGGATATCGACTTAGATTTTGCTTACAAGTATTACCCATACAAATGCCGACAAACCAATTTCGGGATTTTGCCATAATCAACCCCTAAAGGGGTGAACCTACAATCTGGGTGAATTATACATCCCGTTGTATTTCCTGTGTTCGTTTAGTTGCAACATTACTTTATGGCAAATAGGTGTCTTTTTAAAATATCTCGAAATGGGTTTGACAGTTCTTTAAAATTTCACCCCTATAAGGTGAAAAGGGGTGAATTATGATTTCAAGGATTCCTTAATATGACTTAGAACCAATAAGATATCGACTTGCTTTTTGCTGACAAAGATTACCCATACAAATACCGAAAAACTAATTTCAGATTTTTGTCCTAATCAACTCCTAAAGGGGTGGATTTACAATCGGGGTGAATATCGCGTCATATTTCCTGTGTTCGTTTAGTTGCAGCATTACTTTTTGGCACATAGGTGTCTTTTTAAAATATCTCGAAATGATTTTGACAGTTTTTTAAAATTTCACCCCTATAAGGTGAAAAGGGGTAAATTATGATTTCAAGGATTCCTTAATATCTCTTAGAACCAAAAGATATCGACTTGCTTTTTACTTACAAAGATTGCCCATACAAATACCGAAAAACATATTTCAGGTTTTTGTCCTAATCAACCCCTAAAGGGGTGGATTTATAATCGGGGTGAATATCCCGTCGTATTTCCTGTGTTCGTTTAGTTGCAACATTACTTTTTGGCACACCTGCTTTTTAAAATATCTCGAAAAGATTTTGATAGCTTTTTAAAATTTCACCCCTAAAGGGTGAAAAGGGGTGAATTGTGATTTCAAGGATTTTTTAAATCTCTTAGGGCTAATAGGATATTGACTCGCTTTTTGCTTACAAAGATTACCCATACAAATACCGAAAAACTTATTTTAGGATTTTGTCCTAATCAACCCCTAAAGGGGTGAACCTACAATTGGGGTGAATTATACATTCCGTCGTATTTCCTGTGTTTGTCGAGTTTTAACATTCATTTTTGGCACATAGGTGTCTTTATAAGATATCTCGAAATGGTTTTGACAGTTTTTTTAAATTTCACCCTAAAGGATGAAATGGGGTGAATTGTGATTTCAAGGATTCCTTATCGTCCGATATCTCATCTGTCCTAAGAAATATTGAGGAAACCATGAAAAAACATTATACCCTTTTACGCTATATAGGGCTCGAACTACTGAGTAAAAAAAAACTGTAAAACTTTTTAGAAAGACATATATATGTTAAAAGGAATATTATAACTCAACAAACGAAGAAAATGCGAAGAGTTTTATAATTCTTCTCTAGGGTTGATTAGGGTATAATTTTGACATTTATGAACTTTATGTTTTTATGGGTAACCTTTGTAAGTAAAAACCAAGTCGATATCTCAATGGTCCTAAGAGATATTGAGGAATCCGTGAAATCACATTTCAGCCAATTTCGCCCCCTTAGGGACCGAATTTTGAAAAATTCCATATTAGTGGGTGCTTACGTCATGGAGGGAATATATTTCCCGAATGTCTGTATGTCACGGGACGTTCTATCGAATAAAAATACCAATTTACCCCGTTAGGAATGAAATTAAAAAAACTGTAAAAACGCTTTCTAAAAATTTTGAATAGAAACCTATGCACCAAAATGAAATATTATAACTCAGGAAATACAAAGGTTTCTATAATTCAACCTGAATGTATATTCACTCGGTTAGGGGTTGATTAGGGAAAAATCCTGAATAAAAAAAAAAAATGTATGGGTAACCTTTTTAAGCAAAAATAAAGTCTATATCTCATTAGTCCTAAGAGATATTGAGGAATCCCTGAAATTAAATTGCATCCCTTTTCACCCCTTAGGGCTGGAATTTCATAACACCCCTTCTTAGTGGGTGCTTACATCATGGACGGAATATAATTACCGAATTTCATGTCTCTATGTCCAAGAGATGTTCTATCAAAAATGAGTGTTATAACTCAATAAAGATTGGAACTAAGAAACTGGAAATACGAAGGGTTTAGAGGTTTAATTTAGAGGTTAATTAAGACAAAATTCTGAATTCCTATGTTATTTAAACATTTGTTTAGATAACCATTGTAAGTAAAAACCAAGTCGATATCTGATTGGTCCTAAGAGATATTGAGGAATCCCTGAAATCACATTTGACCCCCTTTTTAGACCCTTCGAGGTCAATTTCGAAAAATCTCTTATTAGTAGGTGCTTACGTCATGGAAAGAATATACTTTGCGAATTTCATGTATCTATGTCCAAAAAACGTTCTATCGAATAAAAAAATACCCATTTACCCCTTTAAAGGTGAAATTTTAAAAGACTGTCAAAATTATTTCGAGGTATTTTAAAAAGACATCTATGTGCCAAAAAGAAACCTTATAACTCAACAAACACAGGAAATACGACGGGATGTAAAATTCACCCCGATTGTAGATTCACCCCTTTAGGAGTTGATTAGGACAAAATCCTGAATTAGGTTTTTCGGCATTTGTATGAGTAATCTTTGTAAGAAAAAACCAAGTCGATATTTTATTGGTCCGAAGAGATATTAAGAAATCCTTGAATTGACGCTCGTTGAACACAGGAAATACGACGGGATGTATAATTCACCCCGTTTGTAGATTCACACCTTCAGGGGTTGATTAGGCAAAATCCTGAAATAAGTTTTTCGGCATTTGTGTGAGTAATCTTTGTAAGCAAAAACCAAGTCGGTATCTTATTGGTCCTAAGAGATATTAAGAAATCATTGAATTAACATTTCACCCCTTTTCGCCCTTTAGGGATGATATTTTAAAAAGACACCTACGTGCAAAAAATAAATTTTATAGCTCAACAAACATATGAAATACGACGGGATGTATAATTCACCCCGTTTGTAGATTAACGCCTTTAGGGGTTGATTAGGACAAAATCCTGAAATAAGTTTTTTGGCATTTGTATGAGTAATTATTGTAAGAAAAAACCAAGTCGATATCTTATTGGTCCTAAGAAATATTAAGAAATCCTTGAAATCACATGTCACCCTTTTTCACCCTTTGGGGCTGAAATTAAAAAAAACTGTCAAAACCATTTCGAAATATTTTAAAAATACACCTATGTGCCAAAAAGTAATGTTACATCTCAACAATCACAGGAAATACGACGGGATGTAAAATTCACCCCGATTGTAGATTATCTTCATTTATTTTAATATTCTGTTATACTTTCATTTTTATGCTTATTAATTATTATTTTTTTTTTTATTAATATAATGGTCTTAGCTACTTAGGCTATTAACCAGTACAATATATAATACAAACATTAAATCTTAATTCTATTTAGTTCTATGAATTTATATAGGCATAATAATACTTTTTCTGAATTTAAATACAGTAGATGTTGTATGTTAGTAGGAAATGTTATATTGAGGGATGTTAGTTCTGAATATAATATGTTTTTTGTATATTTAGGGCATGAGAAAATAATATGATTGATGTCTTCATTGATGGAGTTGTTACAGCTATAGTTGGGGGTGGCGCTCATGTTAATTCTATAAAGGTGATCTCTACAATATGTGTGTCCGAGGCGCATGCGGCATATTGTAGAGATGAACTTCCTGGGTGTGTTCGAGTTAAACCATGTCCTTAAAGGAAGCTTTGGCTGGATATTGCCGTATTGACGACCTTTGGTTTTAACGGATAGTTGGTATTCTTGATCCCATGTGTTATAAACAGATCTTTTATAAAGAGCATATATGTCCGGAACTTCGAGTTTATTATTGAGGCTTGTACCTGTGGTAATGGCTAGTTTTGCTAGGACATCAGCTAGTTCATTATGTTTTATATTTGTATGGCTCTTCATCCAAACGACTTTCAGTGCCGTGCCTTCTTGATTAATATTTTTAGTTAGTTCAAGTATCTCATATAGGAGAGCTGAATTTTTATTGTGGAAGTTTGGATATTTTAATTTATGGACGACACTTTTGGAGTCGGAAAAGATTATGTATCTATGCCCTCTTGGAAGGTAATAGAAAATGTAGGTAATGCATTGTTTAATGGCTGTCATTTCGGCGTAAAATATAGAAGTGCTATTTGTGAGTTTATATTTTTCTTGGTAGTTATTTAAGGAGTCAACAAATGCACATCCAACACCTTCGGGAGATTTAGAGGCGTCAGTGAACAGGAAGCGACTGTTAGGCCAGAGATCTTTTATTTTATTAATAAAAAGATCGTTTTCTACCGGTAGGGAAAGGTTACTAATGAAGTAATTATTAGGCAGAGATAATGCGTAGGAGTTGAGATAACAAGGTAAAGTTTTTTGAACATTTAGTGGAGTTAAAATATTACTTTAGTATAAAAAACTGTCTACTAGTGGAGGGGTCTTTTTAATTTTCCAGTAATTAGATGTGATAACTTCGGTTGCCAAGGAGGCGACTTTTATTTCGGTCCCAAGAAACATTCTAGATACCATAAATTTGACGGACATAAGTTTTCTACGGTAGTTAAGAGGAATGACATGTGCCTCGGCCAACAAGGTATTAACTGGGGTAGAATGCATAGCACCTATTGCTATCCTGACGGCTTTATTTTGGATAGTATCGAGCCTTTTGGTGATGTAAGCAGGGGCACTACCATATAGGTGACTGCCGTAGTCAATTATTGACAGTATCATATTATTGTACAACATTAACATGGTTTTAGGGTCAGCTCCCCAAGAGATATGTGCAACGGTGCGTAGAATATTTAACCTAGTTTCGCACTTTTTCCTAATATAATTTATGTGGGGTAGCCATGTAAGTTTACAATCAATAAACATTCCAAGGAATTTGACTGTTGGGCGAATATTATATGTTTTGCCATCTAGGATTATGTGTTGTGGAATTATGTGGCGACGTCTAGTGAACACTGATATTACAGATTTCTCCTGTGATATACTAAAACCATTTGTTAAAGCCCAGTGGTTAAATTGTCGCATGGCTATATTAAGTTCATAATGAGTTTTCGAAAGAGATTTTTCGGAAGAGTAGAAGCAAATGTCGTCCGCAAACTGGATTGTTTTAATGTTTGGCTTGAATATGTATTTGATGTCGCTGGTATAAATATTGAATAATAGGGGGGATAAAACTGACCCTTGAGGAAGCCCTACCAGGGCTTTTCTCGGACCTATCAAATCACCATGATATTTTATATATACATCTCTATGTTTTATTAAATTGATTATTGCAGTGGACATACGGGTTGAAATTCCAATTGACAACATTTTTTGATGGAGATGTTTGATCGAAACATGGTCAAATGCACCCTTTAAATCAAGAAAAAACGAAGAGAGATACTGATTACAAGAAAAGTTTAGTTGAATGTCAGTTATTAAGGTAGAAAGATTGTCCATGGTGCTCTTGCCTCTCCTAAAACCAAATTGGTAAGGCGGGAGTACTGAATATTTCTCTAGCCACCACTCTAAACGAGTTTTAATGAGTCTTTCGAAGGTCTTGGCCACACAAGACAGTAAGGAGATAGGCCTATAGGATTCAGGTTGATTAGGATCTTTGTTGGGCTTAGGTACTGGTATTACCTGTTGGATGGACCATTCTTTTAGATGAATATTGTTTTCCCAGATATCATTTATTACGTTAAGAAGGAGGGATTTTGCGTTTAGAGACAAGTTTGATAACATCGGGTAGTGAATGTTGTCGAATCCAGGTGATGTATTTATTGTTTGTTTTAGACAGTGGTTGAGTTCGTTGATTGTAAAGGGTCTATCCAGAAAGTCATTATTATGTTCAGGCATGGTGGTTGGTAAAATATAGTTTTCCTCACAAGATGGAGGAGTGAGGGAAATAAAGAATTTGTTTAGCCATTTGGTGTTAGTGGCCGGTAATTTGTATGGGTTATTGCTAGCGTTTTTTTGAAGAATTTTAATTTTATTCCAGGTATCCGAGACACTAGTATTTCTATTTATTGTGGAGCAGAACGACTGCCAAGATGATTTTTTCTTTAGTTTAAATAAGTGTTTGCATTTAGCTATTGCTCTTTTACAATCTATATAATTTTCTAGGTTTGACACCTGTTTATATTTTGCAAATGCTAAGTCAGAGGCTTTTATCTGATTTTTGCAGTCTTCATCCCACCAAGGACGATATTTAAATGTATTTTGGGATTTATTTATTTATAAGATGCATTTTGGGGTTTTTATTGGGATGGTTTTATCTGCCGTTGAATTTATGAGTTTAATCACCGTATTATATTTTAGTACAGGGGTAAGACTATTGAAGTCAGCTAAAGAGATTTCTCTAGCGAGGCTGTCTGATAAAGAATAATATTCACTCCAGTTTGCTTTTGTTATATCCCACTTCGTTTTTGGAAATATGGTAAGTTTACTGTTGGTAGGAATGTTTATTGATGTAACAATAGGAAAATGGTCTGAGCCCATTGTATTATTTATGGTTTGCCAACTGGTAGATGGAGCTAGTATTGGTGAGCATGCAATAATATCAACTGCAGATTTCCTTTTATTTGGAGCCCTGATTAAAGTAGGAGACCCATCGTTTAATATAGTCAAATCAAATTTGTCAATTGCCTGTAAAAATTCCCTTCCTTCGAAATCATCGAGTTCGCACCCCCATGCAGGATGGTGCATGTTTAAATCGCCTCCCAAAATAAACGGCGACTGAAAAGACTGAAATAAGTTAAACCAGAAAATATTGTTTGTTTTATGTTTAGGGTTACAATAAACTGATGCTAAATTTAAATTTTTGTTTTTTAAGTGTAGAATTGCGGCACAAATTTGCACTGAGTAAGAAGTAAAAGAACTATGGTTAGTAACGGTGAATGGTATACCTTTTTTAATTAGTATACAACATCCTCCATAACCATCTTGGCGATCGGTTCTTATTATATTATAACCGGCTATATTTACATTTTCAGTTGGGAGTAACCATGTTTCGGAAATTAGGGCTACAGAGATTTTATAGGAGACAAGTAAAGTTTCAAGAAATGATTTATTTGAATTAATAGAGTGGGCATTCCACTGCAGAATATTGAATGGATCCATTTTTTAGTTTGAGGAGAGAAAAGATATAATACCTTGGTTGAGCTGATCTGTAGTTATTGAGAAGGCCTGCTTCCCAGAGTTACTGTTTAAATGTGTACAGAATGATAGTATAAAGTTTTTTGCGTCTTCATTATTTTTTGTACTCGTAAAAATTTGATTATGATTTAAAGGCAGATGATTATTGTGAAAATTGTTTTGGTTGCTTATATTTTCCGAACTAGGTCGGTTGGCTGGGAGTAGATGTGTATGTGGAGGGTAAGGATTAGTAATTCCTCTTGTGGTGGGGGGGTGGTTACTTACATTAGGAGTAGAAGTACGCAAGGGTCGGGTTGCTCGTATTGTGCTTCGTTGTGGGTATGGAGTTCTTCTTGTTGGGTTTGAAAATGTCGTGGAGTTTGAGGTTGGTTGCGAATCTGGTATGTCGTATATTTCTGGAAGTACGTTGAATCTATTTGATAAATTAAGTTGGGGAAAGTTGGAACTATTAAAAGTAGGTATCTGTGATGCCACATTTGCGAAGGATTTATAATTTGCTTTGGCTTCCTTGAAGCCAACGTTGTTTTTTGCCATATATGTTTTTATTTGAAGTTGTTCTTTATACAGTTGGCACTCTTTGTCTGAGGTTGAATGTTGCCCTTTGCAGTTAAGGCAGATGATTTCAGTCACAGTAGCTTGACAGGAGTCTGTAAGGTGGTCTTCCCTGCATTTAGCACAGCGAGAAGAACTCTTACATTGTTTATTTATATGACCAAATCGGTAACAGTTGGTGCATTGTGTTACTTTATATACATATGGGTGAACAATACACTTAGCTCCATAAATTATAGCTATTTCTGGTAATACTTGGCCCCGGAAAGAAATAACTACTGTCCCGGTATTGATTATATTAGGTGTGTTATTTGTTGAAATGTTTTTGGTTATACGCCTTATGTTGCTTATACTTATGTTGCACTGAATAACTTCTTTGATTTCTTCGTCTGTTAAGCTAGGATCGACGTTGCGTATAATTCCTTTACGGTAAAGAATCGCTTCAGGAATATATCCGCGGAGATTATTTATTGGTAATAGATCTGAATCGAGTATTTTGTTGGCTATTTCCGCGTTTTGTGCTATTAATTTGATTCTGTTTTTGCCCAAATTGTGAATATTAGTGATTTCGCCCTTTTGGAAATTAAATTTTTTGAAAAGTATCTTCCCGAAACTCATCCTATGTAAAAGACCAATGTTACCTACATTGCTTTCTACTAGGACAAAAAACGGACCTTTGTCTGTATTGTTGTATCTATTGGATTTATTTACGTCGTATGGAGAGCGGTTTATCACTTTAGTAGTTAATGAATTATTATTACTGATAAAAGTGTTATTTTGATTTATTGACTTGGTAGTTATTTCATTACTTGGACCTTCGTTAAGAATTTTATTAGGGCGAGAATTTTGTAAATTATCTCCCTGTCTTTTTTGCGTTATGTCGAATGTTGCGGCTTTATGTTGAATTAGATCACTGTTTCCATTTATCACTTCCATTGCTTCTATTATGCATGTTCCTATGTTTAATTCACTGTCTGGGGGCTCTAGGCCCCCAGATTTTTCATTCATTTTGTTCTTTTAACTATTTTGTGAGGTGAACTATATACTTTTTATGTATTATTATTGATTTTTACTTTAAATTAAAGAATAAAGTCTCTACACACTATGTAATTAATTAATGATTGTGATGTAATCGACACTACACTAATCTATCTTGATAACGTGCTCATCAGACGAGCGCTAGGACAAGACGTATTAATTATTATTATTCAGTCTAGTCCGAGCGCTCGTCCGATGAGCATCTTATCTAGATATAATTAGTGTTGTGTACGATTACATTGAATTACATAACAGTGATTAATTAACGTAGAAAATAGTGTGATTTCTTTAAATTTAAGTGCATAAATATAAATAACGGAAAGATTCTAGCTTCTAAACAATCAAATAATACAAAATGAATGTTAATACTGGGGGCCCAGGGCCCCCAGACAGTGAGTTAAATATCGGTACTTGTATGATACAAGCAATGGAAGTAGTTAACGGAAATATTTCCTCAATTCAGCAATTAAACATTAATACAGAATTAACACAAAAGAGACAGGGAGATAATCTTCAAGTTTCTCGCCCCAACAAAATGTCCAACGAAGGTCCAATTAAAGAAAAATTGCTTAATGAGCCGGTAAAAAATATAGTTATTAATAACCCCAACCCAACTAATAATAACTCGTTCATAAATCGTTCACCCTATGATTTAAACAAATTAAATAGGTATAGTAATGTAGACAAAGGCCCGTATTTTGTCCTAATAGAAAGTAACGGTGGCAACATTGGTCTCCTTCATTGAATGAGTTTGGGGAAATTAATGTTTAAGAACTTCAACCTTGCTTATAACGAAATAATTAACATACAAAATTTGGAGAAAAATAGGATAAAACTAACAGTTCAGAACGCGGTAATAACTAACAAAATTTTGGATGCAGAAATTCTACCTAAAAATAATCTCCACGAATATATCCCGGAAAATATCCTATATCGAAAAGGAATCATCCGTTATGTCGACCCTTCATTAACAATAGAAGAAATCCAAGAAGTGATACAAAGCAACGTGACCATAAGTAATATACGACGTATTACAAAAAATATATCGACAAATAACACCCCAAATATAATCAACACAGGGACAGTCGTTATTTCATTCCGAAGACAATATTTACCTGAAACCGTTATAATTTATGGAGCTAAGTGCGCCGTTCACCCGTATGTATATAAAGTTACCCAGTGTTCTAACTGCCTACGATTCGGTCATATCTATAGGCAATGTAAAAGTGCTTCACGTTGTGCTAAATGTAGGGAAGATCACGTGACGGAGTCCTGTACAGCAACAGTGACGGAAATCATGTGCCTCAACTGCAAAGGACCACACCCAACAACAGACAAACAATGCGAGACATATAAAGATCAATTATTAATTAAAACTTACATGGCTAAAAATAACGTTGGCTTCAAAGAAGCCAAAGCAAAATATAAATCTTACGCAGACATTACTTCTCAAACTCCAACATTAAATTTTTCAAATTTCCCCCAATGAAACTTAAAAAACAGATTTAGCGCCCTACCAGAAGTATTTGACTAACCGGACATTCAAACAAATACAAGCGCCACAATATTTACATACCCAAGAAGAAGATTTCCATACCCCCAACCCAATACGATCAGACCAATTCGACCCGTGCGATATTATCCGTCAGAGATAATTAAACCTTTACCCTCCACATCAGGAATTAGCAATCCGTACCCACTACAAACACATTTACTGGCCCATAACCGACCGATTCTGCAAAATAATAATACTAATACAGATACAATTAAAAATTATCAGTTATTGCATAGAAATTATGCCCAATCTCCTATTAGCTCACAAAACATAGGTAACCTAAATAATATGTCTAATCTTCCAGTAACTACAGACCAGCTCAAGGAACAAATTAAATCCGTCCTTTCTCACACCTAAATATGGATACTTTTAATATCCTTCAGTGGAATGCCCGATCCATTAGTGCTCATAAAGCCTTTCTCGAAACCTTACTTCTCGAACAAAGCCTCAGTTGCTCTAATATCAGAAACATGGCTACTCCCGACTGACAAGTATAACATTTCAGGCTATAATATAATAAGAAACAACCGTACCCACTACAAACCGTACCCACTACAAACACATTTACTGGCCCATAACCGACCGATTCTGCAAAATAATAATACTAATACAGATACAATTAAAAATTATCAGTTATTGCATAGAAATTATGCCCAATCTCCTATTAGCTCACAAAACATAGGTAACCTAAATAATATGTCTAATCTTCCAGTAACTACAGACCAGCTCAAGGAACAAATTAAATCCGTCCTTTCTCACACCTAAATATGGATACTTTTAATATCCTTCAGTGGAATGCCCGATCCATTAGTGCTCATAAAGCCTTTCTCGAAACCTTACTTCTCGAACAAAGCCTCAGTTGCTCTAATATCAGAAACATGGCTACTCCCGACTGACTAGTATAACATTTCAGGCTATAATATAATAAGAAACAACCGCCAAGATGGTTATGGGGGATGTAGTATACTCATTAAAAAGGGTATACCGTTCACCATTATCAACGTTAATTCCTTAGTTTCGCATATATTCCAAATTTGTGCCATTACAATACACCTAAAAAATAAAAATCTAACAGTAGCATCGATCTATTGCAACTCTAAGCATCGAACAACGAACATCTCTTGGTCTAACCTATTTCAAGCTTTTCAGTCCCCCTTTATCCTAGGGGGAGATTTGAACATGCACCATATTTCTTGGGGCTGTGAAATAAATGATTCCGAAGGCAATGAATTTCTGGAAGCAATCATGCGAACAACTGCGAAATGACTATATTAAATGATGGATCACCGACTCGTCTCACGCCTCCTCATGAAAGAAAATCAGCCGTCGATATTACTGCCTGTTCCCCAGCATTATCTCCATCTATCAATTGGTCTACCATAAACCACACAATGGGCTCCGATCACTTTCCTATCATTATTCAAATAAATATTGCGTCTAGTAACAAAGTAACGATATATCCAAAAACAAAGTGGGATATAAGAAACGCAAACTGGCTAGAATATTACTCCATATCCGATAAGCTATCCAAAGAGATAAATCTAGCAGAATTTAATATTTTGAGCCCAGAACTTAAATACAACATAATAATAAATCTGATAAATGAAGCAGCAACCAAATCCATTCCAATAAAATCCCCAAAAACTATAAACGCATTTAAATGTCGACCTTGGTGGGACGAAGATTGTAAAAGTCAAACAAAAGCCACTTATTCAGCTTTCGAGAGTTATAGAATTGTCTAATATTGATAACTACATAGACTGTAAAAGAGCAATTGCTAAATCAAAATATTTATTTAAACAGAAGAAAAAATCAACTTGGCAATCATTCCTCAATTAATAGGACCACTAGCGTTTCAGAGACATGGAAAAAAATAAAAATTCTCCAAAAAAATAATAACACAAATACACACAAATCTATGGCTACCAACTCGGAATGGATAAAGCAATTCTCTCACCTCTCCATCATGTGAAGAAAACTATACTCAGCCAGACACCACTATCGATCAAAAGAATGACTTTCTTGACAGCCCTTTCACAATCAATGAACTTAACCATTGCCTTAAACACACAATTAACACGTCACCTGGCTTTGACAATATCCACTACCCTATGTTAGCAAACCTGTCTTTAAATGCAAAATCACTTCTTATCAATGTAATTAATGATATTTGGATTAACAGTATTTGTATTAAGGAATGGTCTACTCAACATATAATACCGATCCTCAAGCCCAATAAAGATCCTAATAAACCCGAATCATATAAACCAATCTCCTTATTTTCTTGTGTGGCTAAAACCGTAGAAAGACTTATTAAATCCCGATTAGAATGGTGGCTGGAGAATAATTCGTTACTCCCGTTATATCAATTTGGTTTCAGAAGAGGTAAAAATACGATGGATAACCTTACCACGTTAATAACAGACATACAGTTAAACTTCTCTCGTAATTATTATCTGACATCGTTCTTCCTCGATCTAAAAGGGGCATATGACCATGTTTCTATCAAACATCTTCAACAAAAAATGATATATATCGGCATTTCAACTCGAATGACCACGGCTATCATTAACCTAATAAAAAATAGAGATGTTTATATAAAATACCAGGGAGGTTTAATAGGTCCCAGGAAGACCTTGTTAGGGGTTCCCTCAAGGGTCGGTTTTATCTCCCCTATTATTTTATATATATACGTATGACATTAAATACCTATTTAACCCAAATATCAAAATAATACAATTTGCAGACGACTTCTGCTTTTATACTTCAGAAAAAAATTTAATGCAAACTCGATCTGAACTTAATACAGCCATGCGACAGTTCAACCATTGGGCCATAATAAACGGTTTCAGTATATCCCAAGAGAAGTCAGTTTTATCGGTGTACACCAGACGTCGACACTCAATTCCACAAAATATGACTTTAGCAGGTAAATCCTTCAAAATCTGCCCAACCGTTAAATTTTTGGGAATGCTTATAGATTGCAAATTAACCTGGCTTCCTCATATTAACTATACCATCAAAAAATGCGAAATTAGGATGAATATTTTACGCACAGTGGCACACATCTCTTGGGGTGCAGATCAAAAAACTATGCTAATGCTGTATAACAATCTCATACTATCAATAATAGACTACGGTAGTCATTTGTATGGTAGTGCTCCAACGTATATTACTAAAAACCTAGACACAGTGCAAAATAAAGCCGCTAGGCTAGCTATCGGTGCCATGCATTCCACCCCAGTCAATGCCCTATTGGCCGAAACTCATGTCATGCCTCTTAACCACCGCAGGAAATTACTGTCCTTCAAATTTATGTTACCCAGAATGTTACTAGGGACTAAAATAAATATTGCCTCCTTGGCAACAGAGGTTATGACAGCAAAATATTGGAATCTAAAAAAGAACCCCCCACTAGTGGACAGTTTTCTAGAACTTGCCAATATTTTAACACCCTTAAATATCCAAAAGGTCATGCCTTGCTTTACCTACACGTATGGTTTATCGCTACCTAACAACTATTTCATTAACGACCAAATTCTACCGACAGAAAACGATCTTTTTATGGATAAAATAGAAAAACTTTGGCCCAATGGACGCTATCTTTTTACGGACGCCTCGAAATCCGCCGAAGGGGTAGGTTGTGCATTCATCGATTCGTCAACTAACTACCTAGAAAAGTATAAACTGAGAAACAACACATCAATATACTATGCGGAAATGACAGCCATTAAAAGATGTTTGCTCTATATTTGGCAAAACCTACCTAGAGGGCAAAAATATATTATTTTTTCGGGCTCCAAAAGTATCATCCAAAAATTAAAATACCCAAACTTTCACCATAAAAACTCTTCTTCTTTGTACGAAATCCTCGAACTCGCAAATAATATAAATCAGTACGGTACAGTACTAAAGGTCGTTTGGATTGAAGGCCATGCTAACATAAGGTTAAATGAACAAGCAGATAGTCTAGCCAAAGAAGTCATCACCACGGGGACAATCCTAGATAAGTCTCTAGAAGTCCCGGATATATATACGAAATATAATAACACAATAATATGCGCATGGGAACAAGAGTATAAGCTATCAATTCAAACCAAAGGTTCTTACTATGGCACTATCCAAACGAAACTTCCACACAAACCTTGGTTTAATTCAGACACCAGCAGAAAGTACATATCCACCATATGCCGCATGCGCTTTGGACACACATACTGCAGACACCATCTCCATAAAATAAACATGAGCCCCACACCCAACTGTACTTGTGATAACACCAGAATTGAAGATGTGAACCATATTGTATTCGCATGCCAAAAATATGAAAACAACAGGAACCAGCTATACAAAAAACTGACATCCCTCAACATCTCACTACCCACAAACATACATCATTTGCTATACCTAAATAAAGAAACAGTATTACTAACCATTTTTTACTTTATAGTACAAAATAGAATTAAGCTGTAACTATTATGTAAGATACAATGTACTGGTTAATAGCCAGAGTAGCTAAAACCAATAAACATATATAAAAAAAAAAATATTATTATTATGTAACTTTCAACATGTAACATTTATGGTAACCGGCGAGTTTATCGAAAATCAGTTTATCGAAAGCAAATTTATCGAAAATCAGTTTATCGAATTCAAATTTATCGAAAGCAAATTTATCGAAATCAAGTTTATCGAAAGCTAGTTTATTGAAAGCTAGTTTATAGAATGTTCAATTTATTGAATGGCACGTTTATCGAAAATTTATTGTTGAAATATTTCGGTAGTAATTAATAATGAAAGAAATTTTAGTTTACGTTGTAATTTATTATTGGGGAGGTAAATAAAGTGACATAGTGTTGGAATATAAATAGAGTAAGTTATGTAATAAGAAAACTTATATAATTAAACGAATACATTTTTAATTTTTAAGGTTTAATAAGACAGGTTATGGGCAATTGCACGCAAATAATTTTTATAAATTCATGCACAATGATGTGCATTTTAATTGGGCTAATATGGGGGAAAATAAAGTACTATGCACCTGAAAACAAGGTAATTAGGTTAGGTTTAGTTAGTAAAAGTCTAAAACCGAGCTTAGCTAGTTACCCATCTTCTAGTTTAATGACAAAACACTATTTTAGGTTAGGTTAGTAAGGGTTTGGTTAGAAGAAGCCGAGCGAAGCGAGCTACCCATCTTCTAGTTTAATGACAAAACAAACTCACACTAACATAACAATGCCACCTGTGTAGAATCACCGTACATTGAACAAATCATGTGTGGTATGACGCGGTGTGACACATGCGCAGTTGCGTAGGTACCTATTCGCTAGTTATACAGAAAATCTATATAAATAAGAAAATTTGTTTTTATGTAATAACATAATATTAACAAGCATTTTCGATAAACGTGCCATTCGATAAATTGAGCATTCGATAAATTGACTTTCGATAAATTTGCTTTCGATGAACTTGAGAAACAATTGATATTAAAAAATTGGGGCGACACACACCAAATTTAAATATTTCGGAAAGTGCAAAAAGCAAAAATTATAATTATAAGAGGCAATTCAACAGAGTCTTATATGATAAAACGTCGTGGTTAAACACCTAAACCTATCCTTGTATTATAATTTGCAGCTCTGAGTCCCAAAAAGTCACGAGCCGCCACTGGGTCTAATCCAACACTACAACGACGAAATTGGTACATAAATTTCGATCAAATGAATCAACATTTATGTACCAATTTCGTCGTTGTAGTGTTGGGTTAGACCCGTTTACAACGCTTACAAACAATAAATAAATTTAAAAAAAGTATAAAAAAATAGATTTATTTGAAATTTTTTTTTAGTAAATAAATTGCGAAATTATTTCCTGGTTCAATTTGCAAGGAAACTAAAGTTCCACATAAATAGCAGAGAAGCCTGTTACAGATTTTGGAAATTCCAATATTGGATATTGTTTCCTGATGATTTTAAAAGCTTTCAAAGTGAATAAGAATATTTATTATATTCATTGCTGAAAAGAATAATAATGTCTTTTCTTTGATTTGAGTGGATTAATGTGTTTAGTATGTTTTGATATAAAGTAAAATGTAGAAAATAGGTTGAATAGTTCAGATAAACAGATAGAAGAAGTTCAGTTCAAAGAGTCTGCTTAGTCATTTCTGAATGCGATATTTGAAATTATTTCAAAATTAAATCTAAAATTTCCATATTTGATCCCTCAAAATTATATAAGTGTGGGTGTATATCTTTAAGTGTGTGTATGTATTGACATTTTTGTGTCAATCACAGTAATGCATTGCGGGTTGTATTGCACCCCAGCGTAAAAAGCATTATCTAAAGGAAACAGCGTCTGCTTTCCGTTTAGAGGTTAAGATTACTCATACTGACTTTATCGCTTACGTTTTGTCACGGTTCCTTCCATAAATAAAATTTTCCCCTAAATATGAACAGAAAAATCGGTATTGAGCTCAAACGGGGGAGGTATATTTTTTATATTCATTAGTTATATAATGTCTCCGCAACCTTAGAATAATTGGGAGTTGCAAAGAAATAGATACGAGGGTTACATTTTATATTTTTACAAACAACCACTAGATGGCAATTTTGAAATGTGTCTTTACTATATTCGTAAAACTTGACATTTGTTATTGTGAAATCAGTGGCAACTTATAAATTGACCGAGTAGTTTGTTGACATTGAGCGTTTGAAAAAAACAAGTTTGTGAAAAAATTGATATTACTCGTGAAGGTTTTCGTTGGATAATTTTTTACGATTTTAGTAAAGGCCCAACTCAACAACAATGCATAGATTCGCTTCGTTCAACTTTTAGCAATGAAGCACCATCAGAAAAGACTGTTGGTTGACAATTGGTTTGTATAATTTCGTCGTGGTCGTGCGTCCGTCAGTGATGAATCTTGTGAAGGTCGACCAAAATCGGTTGTGATTCAAAAATTCATCGATGCTGTGCGCAAAATGATTGAACAAGATCGACATGTGAATTACTGTGAAATAGAGGCATCCTTTGGCATATCGCATACTTCAATACATTCGATTTTGCATGAACATTTAGCTGTGAAAAAGATTTGTTCCCGATGGATTCCGCATAATTTGACCAAAGCGCAAAAAAGGCTCGTGTTGATTGGTGTAAGGGAATGCTAAAAAATTCAACCTAGGCACTGCAAAATTTGTATACAACATCGTTACAGGTGACGCAACTTGGATTTATTCGTATGGACCGGAAATGAAGCAACAATTCACTGTATGAATCTTCCAAGATGAACCGAAACCGAAAAAAGTTGTTCGTTCACGAAGCACTTCCAAGAAAATAATGCCAGAAGTAATCGACAAAATTAAGAAAAACAACCAATAACGCCGCTTCATTCTTCATTATGACAATGCAAGCTCCCACACAGCACGTAAAACAATTGATTATTTGAAGGAGAAAAACATCGAATTAATGTCTCATTAACCGTATTCACCTGATTTATCCCATAACTTTTTTTTTGTTCCCCAATGTCAAACAAAAATGCGTGGACAGCAATTTTCATCACCTCAACTGTTGAAGCCTTCGAAAACCATGTTTTCGAGATACCAACTTCAGAGAAAATGTTTCGGGAATTGGTTTGAACGTACGCAAAAGTATATAAATCTTAAATGTGAATATTTTAAAAAGCAATAAAACAGTTTCATCCAAAAAAGTGTTTTCTTTCTTAGTTTTTGAAAAAACTTAAAAGTTAGCCCTCGTAATAGAAATAAATTATATATATATATAGGATGTTTGTTTGAAACGCCGCACCTCGAATAACTATTTAAGTTTAAGAGATACAAAAAATTCTTCAGAAGAAAAGTTAAACTAGACAAAAGGGCCAACATAATAAGAATTCTGCATCACTTCGGCTTTCAACGGAAATTGTTTCAACTTTTTATCTAGCATAGGGAATCGGTACTTTAATTTATTTTTCTTGAAAGTACATTAAATCAGCTTTACAAGAATATCAAAATATCATAATTTAATTTAAACCAGCGGTTTCCAAACTTTGTTCAGTAACGACCCCCTTAGAAAAAATCTCATCTCTGCCCCCCCCCCCCCCCCTTAGGAAATTTATAAACAATTTGTAAATAATTTCTTTATTGAAATAATAATCACAAAAGTAGCAAAAATATGTAATACAAATAATTTCTCTAATTCCTAAATATTTATTTTCATCACATAAATCACGAAAATCATATAAAAATAAATATTATTAAATATTAATATTAAATATGTAATAAAAATTAAAACTGTAATAAAAATCAATTTTAATGTGAAGTATGGGCTTGTTTCTTCGCTTGTTAAATCGCGGTTTATATGAAGAAAGAGCCACTTTTATTTCGTCTTCCACTATTAACCGTGCGCGATATTTTGTTTTAATAACAGCTAATGTAGAAAATCCTGAGACCCGCGACCCCCTGGTGAATCTTGTACGACCCACCAGGGGGTCGCGCCTCCCACTTTGGAAGCCGCTGATATAAACTATTTCAAAATGACCATTTATTTACAAAATAAGAAATAACATAAATTGTACATAGTTAAACATAGCAAGCTTTGAAAATGATATTGTTACATAAAAAAACCAAATAAAACCTGCAAATTTTCTTGCCTGTTAATACGAGTTTGATATTAAAGGTGATAACATCAAATCGTTTGTTATTATGGCTTTCGTACGTTACTCAAATGAAGAAATAACAGATATGGTTCTGACATTCGGGGAATGTCAAATAAATTCTGTTAGGGCCCAGCAACTCTACCAAGAAAGGTATCCTGAAGGTAAAGGTTAGAAGACTTAAAACATAGGGTAAGAACAGCCATTAGGGAAATTCAAGAGTATATCTTTCTAAATGTAATGGAAGAGTTTTTATTACGAATGAGAAAATGTGTGGATAACAACGGCGGTTATATTGAACATTTGTAAATTTTCCTTAGTTTATTACTAACTTTAGTCATATTTTGTTTTATTGTTTTTCCTAGTTACATTATGTTATATCTTTTGATAATTTAGTTTCTACGATTTTTATGTTATTTATTATTTTGTGAATAAATGGTCACCATTTTTAAATGATAAAAATTAAAGTGTGATATTTTGACATCCTTGTAAAGCTGATTTAATGTACTTTCAAGAAAAAGAAATTAGAGTACCGATTCCCTATGCTAGATAAAAAGTTAAAACAATTTTCGCTGAAACCGGAAGTGATGCAGAATTCCTATTATAGTCCTGAAGTGGGCCCTTTTGTATAGTTTAACTTTTTTTCTGAAGAATTTTTTGTATCTCTTAAAAGAAAGGAGTTATTCGAGGTGCGCCGTTTCAAACAAACACCCTGTAGAAATATATATGTATGTATGTATGTATATATATATATATGCATATATAAGCCCTGTGTTCGTATTTTAATAATGTTCGAGTATGGAGTGGGAGTGCAGACATGCGTCGGTCAGACATGCTTAGTTACAGAAGAACAACACGCTTGCTGGGCGCTCTCTTTCCTATAAGATTCAGTACAAGCACGCATATAATATGTGTTGAACGATCGGAGAATATTAAATCGACACCTTCTTTGTTACGGTCTAAATTGCAGAAGGATTAAGTAGGCGAAGATTTTACATTGTTTAAATGTGTTGACGGGTCATCGGTCACTTGGTAATAAAAAATATACAAGTAACAAAAAAAAAAAAACGTTTGTTGGTCATTCGTGAAAAAATTTGGAAAGCAGAACATAGCACTAAAACTCTCTTCGACTCCAAATATATTTAGAGACATAGAATATTTATATATTTGGTAACCTTACAGTGGAATTTGTTTCAAAGAGATTAGCTGTGTAGGGCTGTAGGCCCGTACGATTGATTCGGATCTTTTTTTCTGCTTTTTAAAGAAAGTTATATACCACACTTAAGAGCCGTATAGGGGAAGTATTTTAAGATCGCAGCGCTATTTCGGCAAACTTGGAACCTTCAAAATAGACATTCGTTACATATAAACAACGTAAATTTTACTTATGGAAAATGTTTACTGGTGGTTTTTGTAATTTTGCTACAATATTAATACTTGTTTTTATGCAATTATATTTTTATGCAAACATTTTTTATAAAAAAAAGCGCGACACAATGTCTATTTCTGTAGTTCCTTCAATCCCACCAGATGTCATATCGCTTAGCAATTTTTCCCTATTCCATCTAAGGTAACGTTTTATTTTACTTTTTTTGCACTTATCTTGTATATTTTGCGTTATGGTATATGTATATGATGTCCCGAACACAAATTTGAACATGTATTTCGACTTTTAGGGTCTACTTCTACTTCTTACTTCTTAGTATCCAATTTTGTATCCTGTCTCAGTCCAAAAATCTGCCAGATTATATTTCGGCGTAGAGGAACGTAAATTGCGACATTGGTTGGGTCACACGAAATTTGGAAACAGATAAGAAATTTAGTAGTTATTAATTAGATAAGAAATTTAGTACATTGTTTTATTGGGATTTTATATACATTGTCAAAACTCTTTATATTTAAAATTATTCGAGGTTACGGGTCTGGAATTCCATTTTCGTACCTTTCTCTAGTTAATTTAAACATGTTTACTTCTCTTGATATCTTCCACGAGTCCTGTACAGTTATAAATATAACTTCACATTTAACATTGTAATTAAGGTTGTATTTTTTGTTTAAGATACTTAATAGTAATTCTTAGGTCACTATTTTGAAAATATAAATTAGTTTTGTCCGGACAGTGGATACATTAGGATCTATTGGTCGGTCCTAAGTACAAGTATTTATAGACCAATTGGCGCCCATAAATTTATTTTATTTGTATCGGAGATTTGTACCACACGACCATCCCGGCTGTGTAAGCTGGCCGCTGTACAAAATATAGTTAAATTATATGTAACATCTTTGCATAACTTTTAGAATCTTCCTCACTTCCAGGATTTAACATTTTATTACGTAATAAGTATTATATTTTAATAGTGCAATTATATTCGTACTATAAGTTATACGAATACGAATATTTTATTTAAAATAAATAAATAAATGAATATTTGCTCCAAATCAATATAAAATTTGCGTGTTGAATTCTAATATTTATTTGAGAAGGCGGGTCTCCCTTGCCTTCTCTTGAAAATCCCCAATGATTTTTATTAATTTAATTTTACGTGCCAGAAATGAACATGTGGGATCAAGTCAAAGGAACAGGAAAACATAAGAGTTAGAATCACTAAACATGCAGCACAAGGCAGGTTACTGAAGGCGCGTACCTACAGGGGCGCAAATTTTCTTAGGTGACTTAGAAGCCAATTTTTTTCCTGGGGCGGGCTCACGTTTAATTTGTAGACAAATGTGTCACTTAAAAACGAGTTTTTTTACAAAGCCCGTGACCTTGTACGGTATTTGCAAATTTAAAAAATACGCACCGGAAAATTTTGTTTAAACCTTTATGTTAGGTGTGTCTAAACGGTGTTAATTTAGGAATACCGTTTGTTTACTTTTTACGGGCAGTAACATGGGATTTTTACTATACGAGTTTAAACGTACATTTATGGCTGTCGTTGATGGCAAAACAAAATGGGAGGATATGTCGGGTTGACCAGCCTGGTCAACCGAAAATGGATGACCCTTTTTCCCCCCATTTTGACCGACAGATTACAATACTTCAATAGGTAGTTTTTGTTTTTAAGGGGGATACTTCACTATTCAAATTTACTATTCTGATTCACGTCATTTTACCCTCTAAACTAGGGTGATATTTCCCCCAAGAATTTCAAAAGGCAAGAAGGCTCAAGTGATATATTTTAAAGCCTGTTAAATTATTTTTAAAGTGGTATTTTACGTTTTTAATTTAAGTCATTAGTTTTCGAAAAATTGCGTTTCAGTGATTAGCAGAGACCGGCATTTATATGCAACGGTACTTTTGCCATAGGCATGCTATTCTTAACTTGATTTTGAACGAATAATTCAGTAATAATTTTTAACTTCTTTTTTACTTATAAAGCGCCCTCTCTGATATTAGACATAGTAGATTGGTAAAAAAGGGTAATGCCAGTACTCATATGTTCTGTCTGATAATGTTGTTTACATATGTGAGGAAAATTGGAAATAAACAGAAAGGGCCCTCCTTCTAACATCTATTATACGAATATAATAAATATTACATACACTTGTTCATTACCCTATATTCTTTATAAATATTACAATATCAGACAGATACTCGTACATGACACGATTTTTAAATGAATCAGACAAGTATATATAAACTAATATAAAAATTCTGTGTAAATGTACAAAAATATAAATCTAGTTAAAAGTATAGACCAGTACCTGTATCTTAACAGTTCCAACAGTAGAATAAAATGTCTACTGAACAAAATACAAACAGTGAAATTTATCATGTGTTGTTAAAAGACTTTGACTGCTATGAATTACAAGAAAACTGTATTTTTTTTTTTATCGGGTATGCAATAAATACGGACAAAACCATGAAAGAAATTTTCCCAAACTTATTACACGTCATTTTCGTGGTTCATGCCATAAACAGAATTTGCGAATTCATTAGAGATACTTTTTTTGATATAAATTTGTTAATTAGTTCCTTAAAAAAAAATTGACGAAATCTCCATTAAGAGTATCCTTATATAAAGAATTATGTCCAAATTTACCCTTACCACCAAATCCTATTGTGACACGTTGGGAAACTTGGCTTGAAGCGGCGTTATTTTATTTTAACAATTTTGAAGTTAAAAAAATATATATATATATATATTTTCAATCTAACTCCGGATGCTCAAAGCATTATAATTAAAAAATATATTATACAAAAACCAAATATTTATGAATAGTTAAAGTTCATAAAGACTAATTTTGAATTTCTTCGTTCAACCGTAGTACATTTAGAAAAACAAAATCGGCCGTTGTCAGAATCTTTAAATATTATTTATTGGAAAGCAAACGAACTGAAATCTGTTCCCGGCTAGTTTGGTTTGCACTTGTCTGCAAAAATTGATAGTATATTTAATAAAAATCCTGACCTACAAGTATTACTACAATTTTCTATCAATTTATTATGAAATCAAGATATATTTAATAAATATAAAGAAATATATACATTTTATAATTATGCACCAATAACAAGTTGTGATGCAGAGAGGTCTTTTTTAAGGAAGTATATACATCGAGAAGAACTAATTTTTTGATGAAAATTTAGAAAAATACTTAATGATTTCTTTAAATAATTAAAAACTTTATTATTTTCATAAATATTATTATTATTATTGAGAAAAGATAAATAAAAAAACTCACTACACCACACACCAAGTCGTAAAATATTTTACTATTATTATTATTGATATTCAAATTGCATTTATTTTGCTTGTGTATACTATTTATTATTAATAAATAATATCGTTTATAAACTTTTTTATTTTTCAATTTTTTACTAGGTATTTGGAAATAAAGACCAACAAAAAACCAAAGAAAAAAATACTTGTACCGCAATGAATTCTTATCTTAATAACGACACCTCATTATTTCGGGATTATATCCGAGATGATCCCAGCTACTCCTTGGTCTTTTTTTTTTTTTTAGTAAAAATTCTTTATTGTCTGTTTATAAAATACTTACATATTATGGCACAACAAAATCAAATATTCTATATACATTTTGATTACTATATCAGGTTGCTGATTTTTTTTTCTTTATGGTGTGTTGACATAAGCTGGCGTTTTGTGTTGATGACTGCGATATAGTCCTGTACACTAGTAGGTTGATTGGCTGGTTCCATAAAGTACTCTAGTGTATTTCCCATTAGCCAGATGACGCTGTTTTGGGTGCTAGTTGGGGTGAGTTTGAAGTCAGGTCTGTGCAGTTAGAACGGCATGAAGCGATGACCAGTTGTTTCTGCTAGGAAGATTTCTGTAGCTTGCCAAATATGGGCTGATGTTATACAATCCCATATTCTGTGAACTATTGTGTCTATTTTGTTGGTACAATGATCGCAAAACGGGTTGTTGTGTCTATTGGTTCTATATAGTTTCTCATTTGTAGGGAAGATATTATGTACTATTTCAAGCCAAAGACTTTTTTGTGTGTGAGGCAGAATTTTACTGTTTATGTTTTTCCATATTTGTGGCCAATTGAATTGTGGATGTTGATTTTGAACTTTAGATGGTGGGTAGTGCTGGATTAGGTGGTTGTATATAGTTTTGGTTACGGTGGATTTTGCAATTTCTGGGGGTAGGTAACTAATATCCGTTAATAAACTTATCACGTGAGGGACTTGAGTGGGAGCTATATTTATGTATGGGGGATTTTGCGTGTTGTTTGGGTTGATAAATTGTACCAGAAAATCTTGGGTGTAAGTTTGACGCTCTCCGTACAGATGAATTTTATTTCTTTTTATGAGGAGCGCGTTGACTTTCTGTAGCGTGTTTATGATGTTAAGTCCACCTTTTTCTCTCGGAAGGTTTGTTCATTGTTGCGCTATTCTACATGTTTTGTGGTATCCTAAGAACCATCCTATTGCTGATGTACCTTTTTGGTGGTATTTTTGAGGTTGTGGCAGGGTTTGAGCGGTATATCAAATCTTTGAAAGGGCATATGAATTTATGAATATTGTTCGCTACAATATATTTAAATTTGTTTGTTTGTTCCCCAGCAACGTTGATCTTACAGAGTTGGTTATTTTGGACCATGTTTCGTTTATTGTTTTCTTGACTGTGGGGTGGTATTCGATGCCTAGTATTTTAAGGCACTCAGCTCTATTCATCCAGTTATGCGTTGTTTCAGATAGGAAGTTAAAATCTAGAAACTCTGTTTTGGTGACATTTAGAAGAGACCCAGAGCACTAGTTGTACTGGTCTATAATATCTTTTATTTTATCAGTAATACTAGGGGTTGTGAAAATTGCTACATTATCTGCAAAGACGAATATATTCCCTTGATTTGGCTGTAATAATTTCTTTATTTTTGCCAATAGTGGTTCAATGGCGATGATGAAAAGCATCATTGAGAGGGGGCAGCCCTGTCGAACTGAGTTGTTTATTTTTATTCTCGTGACAGCACGGCCATTTAATACTACGGTTGACGATGCATTGTTTAGAATTTGTTTGACGCATTCAGTAAGGTCATTCCTGAAGCCCATTTTCTTCATTACCTGTATCAGGTATATGGGTGCTATCCTGTCGAAAGCGTGGTCGTAGTCCAAAGAAATGAGTTGTGTTTTTGTATCTTCGATATTAATGCGTGCAATTGTATCTCTTATTCCACATGCGGTGTTTATGATGCATCGGCCTGGAACTGCACAGTTTTGATAATTTCCAATTACTGCTTAAAGGAGTGGTGCTAGTCTATTTTTGAGGGCCTTGGTGAATATTTTAGAGTCTGAATTTAGGAGAGATATGGATCTTACGTCATTTAGAGAATATATTTTCTTGTTATTTTTGGGGATCGTAATGATGTAGCCTTCCAGTATGTCTTAATCTTCCAGTATGTCTTGTTGTCGCAGGACTACATTTAGAACCTCTACTAAGTCTTCTTTAATGACTTCCCAGAGTTTTAGGTAGAGTTCACGGGGAAGACCGTCTGGACCTGGTGATTTATTCTGTTGACTGTCTTTTAGTATAGTATGCACCTCTTCCGCAGTGAATTCTCTCATTATGTCATTTTGCATTCCTGACCTTAGTTTCGGATCGTCTGTACACAATTCGTCTATGTTTTCTATTGAGGGGCTTTGCTGATTGTAAAGTTGTTCGAAGTATCTGGCTACCTCTGTTTTAATCCTATTCTGGTCGCTAATTACTTCATCGTTTGTCGTTCGGAGTTCATAGATAGATTTTTGTTGTTTCCTTTTTTTCCAATTTGATTAAGTGATATAGCGATATGTCTTCTTTCGGGACGTTGTCTGATCCTGTGTAATGTTTTATTGGAGAAAACTGTTTCCTGTGTAGACTTATTAATTTTGCTTTGATCATGTTAATTTCAGACCGGAATTCAGGAGCCAAGGAGCTTCTTTTATACAAGTTTTGTAGCCTGCAGAGAAGGAAGTTTTTTGTGTTATTAAATTCCCTAAACATTTCGGATGTTTTGCATTCAAGAAACTTTGTCATTTGTGGTTTGAGATACATAATCCACCATTGGCCAGGCGGGAGTAGTCTAAGGAGACAGACGTGCTTATTGTTGCTCCGAAACACTCCACACTCCTGTACGGAGCTTCGATATGGAGTACCATCCTCCAGTATAAGAAGTATAGCAGGATACTGGAGAAGTCCCAACGCAAGGCCCTGATAGGGGTGGCATCGGCCTACCGAACCGTTTCTACCGTGGCCCTGCAGGCAATCAGCGGTGTACTCCCGTTAGGACTCCAGGCGATGGGGAAACGGAGGTATACGAGGAAGGCGGCGGGAAGGAAGCTCAAGTTGCGGCCAGAGCTCGTTCGATCCAGAGATGGCAAGACGAGTGGCAACGCAACACCGAGAAGGGGCAGTGGACCAAAAGGATAATTCCTAACATCCAGGAATGGCTGGCCTGTAAGCATAGGGTCATCGACCACTATGTTACGCAGGCACTTACAGCACATGGATTTTTTAGAGTGTTCACCAAACGGATCGGGAAGGAGCAAGAGGTCACTTGCGTATACTGCGGAGCCGTAGACACTCCAGAACATATGCTTTTCGCAAGCGGAAGATGGGACGGAGAAAGGACAAGAGCGACAGTCGCCGTTGACGAGTTCCTGACACCAGACAATCTTCTGCAAGTGATGTCCAAGTCCAGAGAGAACTGGGAGTCAGTGAGGCGGATGATGACTGACATCTTGAAGGTGAAGGATGCAGACGAAAGAGAGAGACAGGGTCGAGTCGAAGCGACCTAGCTGGGCAGGGCAAGCCCGTGGCCTACTCTCCAGAGGGACCGCCTGATTGGACATTGTGGTAACTTAAAGGTCGGGTCATAAACACTCGCATCCGGAGAGTTAGGGCGAACCTCCAGTCACCTGGCGAGACCTCAGCGGCCCGTGATTAAAACCATGGGAGCTACTGACGGGGACGTCCTGTATTCGGACCGGTTCACCTCATAAACAAGTCGAGGTCCGAAACGCGAGACAGACGCCCTAAGCCCGATGCTTTCTCGGGCGTTTTCGAGGAGAGATGGCAGCGGAATCTGGCCCTTCAGACCTGGGAGTCCAAACTCAAGATGAAAGAACATGATCCTGGTCAGACAGAAACAGGAGCTGAGACACAGGTCGGAGTTTCAAGCCGCCGTTTCACCCGCCGGGCTGTCTGCGGAGGGCCACGGCAGCTCAAAGGTCGGTTTATAGACACCTGCATCCGGAGAGTGTGGGTACACCAATCACCAGTCACCTAGCGAAGTCTCGGGGATCCGTGGGTAAAACCACTCGAGTCCTCGACGGGTACGCTTTGTATTCGGACCGGATAATCTAGTAAACAGATCAAAGTCCGAAAACACGAGACGGACGCCTACAGCTGGACACCTGAAGTTGGCGGGCCCTAAGGGAGTTTTGGCGGGGGGGGGGACTCGACAGACCTTGTGCTCAGTTGAGAACGTACCGGAAGAAAAACACAGGAAGTACAGGAAGACCCAAGAGAGAAGGCAAGAAGATCTAGCCAACCTGCCATGAAGAATAGTCAACTACGACAGTTCCGTGGCAGGGTTGAGGCAAGCAGGGTTTTTAGTCGGTATGCCACATTGTGGAGAGTCCAACACTACCTCAATAAAGTCCCTATAAAAGATTTCCCCTGGATAAAAAAAAAAAAAAAAAACGTAATCCACCATTGTAGAATATTGAGATACGAGCATTTTTGTCTTCTCCAGTATTCCAGTTTTAATCTTAACACCTGCATATCGAGATGTTCCGACTGTAGGATGTTTTCGTGGAGTCTCCATATTTTTGTTCCGTTCGGGAGGTTCCGGTTTCCGATTTTTATCTGACACAAGACTGCTAAATGGTCTGATATTTCGCTGGGTTTTCTTTTAATATCCATTACTTGGTCTGTTAAATTATTAGATATATAAAATCTGTCTAATCGGGTAGCGGAATTTAGGCGGTAGAAGGTGAAACCAGGCTCATTTCCTTTTATTGAATTCCAGACATCTTTCAGGCGTAGACCGATTACTAGCTCCTGTAGAGCTGGGTAAAATTTGAAGGACTTTAAACTGTCTTTTTGATGAAGTACTTAGTTGGTTAGCTGAGTGGTCAAAGACGGGGGTTATAGTAGCAGAAAAGAAGTCGTTGCGTCCTTTTCTCGTTTGTAATCCAGAGGGAGCGTAGACATTTATTATTTTTGTGTAACTCTGCTGTCTGGAGTCATAATTGGATGTTCCGTATTTATGTGATCTTTCACCGCAATAGCGGTGCATAGGTTGAATTGTTAAAAATTTTGAAGCCTGGAAGGGTTAGATTTGGGTTTACCACTTCTTGCAGTAGTGCTATGTCTACGTCCCATATAAGTAACTGCCTATGTAGTATGGTTTCTTTAAGTTGTGTTCTGATGGAGTTTATATTGATCGCTATGATATTAGTTAAGGTTTGTTCCATTATTATTTTTGTTTTTGTTTGTATTTTTTTCGCGTCGTGTTGTGGGTTTGCATCGTAGTGAGATGGTAGTTAATTTGTCAGTAGAAGCAGTTGATTCATACGTCTGACAGATCACTGCCTCCGCTGGCCAGTTCAGTTTCTTCGAGAAGAAGGCGGTTATTTTTTTCTTGTCTTCATTGTCTGATTCATCCTTCTGTTTTTGGTCTCGGTCACGTGTGTCTTGTTGATTTGTATCTTTGTTTGGTTCATCTTTCTTCTGCTTTTTCGAGGGATATGGTGTGGCGTCTGTCGGCATATTGTTGTCTGCAGTATATGCTGCGTTGGCTATTGGTCTGATTATATTAATGTGATCTTTGGGAGGGATATTGTGTAGAGGCATTATTTTTTCCACTTCTTCTACCCACGATGGTTTATTATTAGGTATATTATCTTGTCTTGGTATGTTTCTTACTGTTTCTGCAAAGGTTTGGGAGCTGCTGGATCGTTTAGGTTTATCCGCACAGGTTTGCTTTTGATATGATCGTTTTAGTTACAGAATCTACATAGCTGGGGTTGGTTGGGATACATTACTAATGTTTTGTAATCTTTGATTGTTAAGTACGACGGAATGTTTTTCTTTAGTTTTATATGGACTATTCTTACCCCACTGAAGACTTGAAATTTTACATTGTTGCTCCATTTCTCTCGTATGATGGTTGTTACTTCTCCGTATTCTTCCAACGCTTTTCGAATCATTTCATTTTACATCTCTGGTGGTAGGTCGTAGATTCTTACGTCTATGGCTCCATCCGCCATTCTAATATTGACTAAATATCTCTGGCCGTCTTCCACGTAGTACAGCTCAGTGTTTTTATTCACGATGTCTTGGGCCGCTTGCAGGTTGTCCATTTTTATAAAGACTTGTTTGTAGATATGGTCAATTTGAACTGGGTTGAGTCATGTATCCATTGATGAATTTGTGGCGGAGATGGCTTTTTAGGCACACTTCGAAAGTTGATAACTGCATTATTTATTCTTTGAACGGGTATTTTGACACGCTAGTAAATGACTTGACTTGATCCAATTAAGCTAATTTTTTTCTTTAATGACACCAGTACCAGAACAATGTGTTACACGATATTGCTCGGACGAAAGTAGATAGCATACGCCATTGGTCAGTTTTGTTACCGCGAGATTGCACGCGTACCGTTGGTCGCACCACGCGCTTTATCACTTGAACAGTATCGCATGAATCGTGCCGACACTCGGAAACCGCGAGTTACTTTAATCCGCGCATTTATAGCGTTTTATATGAAAAAATTCTATAAATGGGAGGATATAATTTTCTGATTGGCTTAAACTGTTCCCTTTCCACAAACCCGGCTCTATTACGCAGTTGCAGCGTATAAATACAGGCAGCAAACAGGCTTAATTCACCAGAGTCTGAGTCTGTTCGCCGTTGAGTAAGCATCGGTGCTACAGTATTATTGACAGGTGCTGTACTTTACTGACTACTCGTGCTTTTTTGGGTGAGTATAGAGTGATTACGTGCTGTCTGGATCGCGATTAACGGTTATCTTCGCGTAAGAGAAGCCGCAACAATCGGTTTCAGACTGTTAGCAGTTGAAACTGCAACGATTGGATAGGGCTCCCGTTCAGCGCTCTCTGCTAGCGAACCGGGAATGGCCCCCGGTGGTCGCGGTGGCGACACCGGGAAGCCTACCGAGGAACCCCCGTCCTTAGGTACAGGCGCTCGACAGTGGTCGAGCCGTACCGCCGGTTCGGGGACCACGGATAGGAGAATCGTCATTTCTCCTGATGTCATGCGTAATGCCATCAGGTCTCCTCGTACTCCTGAAGTTCCTGCGGGAGCTTCGGAGAAGGCGAAAGCTGGTGCTGTTAGCACCATTGTTAAGGCCGCGGCCTCCCTGACAGCCACCGAGCACTCACCATCACCGAGTGGCTCCGGCTCCAGGTCCAGTGCCGCTCAGAGTTCTGATGGTAACATTACCAATGCCATCAGATCTCCTAAAAAATCCAGGGCTTCACATAAAGCCATGGAGAAGTCACACGGTGCTCGTGCTTGCACCACCGTGGAGGTCTCGGCTAGTCCTGCGACCCCAGACACCCAACCTTCGTCGGGTGCCTCCGGCTCCAGGTCTAGCCCTCGTAAAGCATCACGTACTGATGTTAACTCAGTACGTGATGTCATCAAGTCTCCTTCAGTTAAGAAGGGGGCCAACGGACGTACCGGCACCGCATCAACATCTTCTGCGGGTACCTCAGCCTCTGGACGACCTTCTTCAGGACGTTCCACGGGCCCCAGGTCCACCAGGTCGAGCGCTTCCTCAACTTCAGGAAGCCGCTCCCCCACCGACCGATTTAACCGTCCTCAGGGAGGTCGGATGTCCTCTGCCTCCGACGTCTTCTACAGTGAAGCGTCAGAAGTCACTTCCTCCTGCGCGGAGGAGAGTGACATGGAGATCCAGGTGGATACTCCCAGCAAGCGCCAACGCTCTGACTCGTCAACGGTCTCGGGCGGTTCCGTGTCGTCCTTGAAACGACCTAAACGGGCCTCCAAGACCCTGACGCCTCAGAGCACATCACCAACTCCGGTCCAGGTATCCAATGTCGCCAAACCGGACGACATGGAGGCCTCACCGGTGGCTAAGTCGCCCTTGCCGACTTTGTCTGCTGCCAATCTAGCAAAGTGTCCACCAGTGACACTTACTAGTAAGCAGCACTATATGCTATTTAGGAGCCGGTGTGCCCAAGCTGGCATCACCATCCTAAGTGCGCGTAATCTACCATCCGGCATTGTTCTGCAACCAGCGTGTGTTGCAGACTACCGCAAGGCCACCAAGTTGCTTGGTGACATGCGGGCCGACAAGTCACTACATGACGTTGAATACAACGTCATTCCACTCAGGTCCGAACAACCTTTGCGGGTTGTTATTCGCGGATTGCCTGTAGAGATTGCTCTACAGGACATCAAATACGAGCTCAGTCAGCTTGGCTTTGAATCAGCCAAACTGACAAGGCTCTACAAGGGACCGATTGGAGCACGCCGAATCCTGCCGTTGGTCATGGTTGAGTTAGCGAGGGGGAAAACCGCTATCTACAACCTGAAGTCTCTTCTTCACTTTAAGATCAGAGTGGAGAAGAAAAATCGCACTGACGAGATTAGACAGTGCTACAACTGCCAGGGTTTATATCACACGGCTAGTGGCTGCCATGCCAAGCCGCGTTGCAACTGGTGCAGTGGTGATCATTCATCACAAAAATGCACCAACAGGGACGAGCCGCCTTGTTGTGTCAATTGCAAGGCACGTGATTTGCCTGCAACACACACGGCTGGATCTCGCTCCTGTCCATCCAGAGTTTCAGCCAGACGACCTGTCTCGGCTAACAGGCCAGTGGCACGTACGGTGTACGTGCCGGCACCTCCTCCAGCGACCTCGGCCTGGAACAAAAGACTGCCATACGTGGCAGCTCAGCCTGTTCCAGTTGCCGCCAAACCACTGCCTGCTCGTGTCAAGCAGTCTTCGCCTGCTGTGGCACCTGCCACACATGCAACACCGACCCCTGTTGTTTCGGCATCCGTGCCTGTTATTCCTGCCACAGGAACAGACGCGGATGGCTTCCAAAAACAGAGGAGGCGTAGAGGGAGGCGTCAGAGTAGCGCAGCTACTGCCTCTACCTCAGCTGTTCCTCCTGTTTCATTGTCCACAGTGACAGCCACCAAACAACAGGTAACTCAGGCTTCGCGACAGCCAGCCAAGACCTCACCACCTTCGGTGAGACCAGCAGCTCGCCCTCGCAAACCCACACCGTCGGCGGCGCCTGTGCCGCCTTCTTCGCCTTCTTCTTGTGCTGCGCCAGCAGACGCGCTCAAGATGTTGCAGGAGTTGCTCACGCAAGCAGCCGCTTTGCTGAGCAACGCCGCGTTGATTATAAATCAACTTTCCCTTCAGCCTGCCTTCTGGTCTCCCATTATTGTACCCCACAATGGCAGACACCAGAACTAGAGCGCGCCCTGCTTGCCTAACCATCTGTGCTTGGAACGCGGATGGTATTCGCTCTAAACGGGACGAGTTAGAGCTATTCGCTAGTGATCACAACGTTGATGTGATACTAGTTTGCGAGTCGTTCCTGAAGCCTGCAATGAATGTGAATCTTCGCAGTTATTGCTGCTATAGGAACGACCGACTAACGGCCCGGTGTGGAGGTACTGTCATCTATGTCAGATGCAGTATTGACCATCATCAGGCCTATGATCCCCCTCTAAGCCAGATGGAGGCTACAACGATCGAGCTTACTACAAGCTTCGGACCTGTGTTTCTGACGGCGGCTTATAAACCGCCACAGAACCGACTTCTTGCCGAGGACTTGGAGAAGTTGCTCGATCGCCGAGGTCCGGTCATTATCGGCGGCGATCTCAACTCCAAACACCCTCAGTGGAACAGCCGTGTTCATAACACGAACGGACTTACGTTGCGGCGCTTTGCAGACCGCACGGGTGTGATTGTTACGGCTCCTAAGGATCCTACTCACTACCCGCGTGTGCCAACTCACAAGCCGGACGTGATTGATGTTTTTATTCTTAAAAACATCTATCACCCCTGTGATGTTTACACACTTTCCGAACTGAGTTCAAACCACAATCCTGTGATCTTGGACTTGAATGGACCGTCAAATCACATTGCAGAGATAACTCTCTCCAAAGTGCACTGGCCTACTTTCTCCAGACTGGTGGAAGAACGATCTGATTTGAACATTAAGATCGCTACTCCTGAACAGCTGGACTCGGCAGTTGAACGGTTTACCGTCATGCTGAGCGAAGCAGCGAAGGAAGCCACCGTCAAGAAGACCATTCGTCCTCAGGCCAAGCGTCTACCTGGACGTATCCTTTCGCTCATTCTGGATCGGAACCGCGTTCGCCGCAGCTGGCAGCGTAATCGCGATCCGGTGGACAAATCCAGAATGAACCGGCTGGACCGTTTAGTTCGCTTGGCTATGGCTGAACACCGCAACGATGAATGGTCTCGTGTTCTCGAGCAGCTGTCACCCGACGACCGCTCCCTCTGGAAAATGACCAGGGCTTTGGGTAGGAAGCGTGGTAGGATTCCTCCCATTATCACACCGACAGGGGTGGTGTACGATCGCCAGAGCAAGGCTGAGGCATTTGCCGACAGCTTGCAGGCACAGTGCAGCCCCAACGAGGATATTGTTGAACCTGATTTTGTTCGAGAAGTGGGTGAGAAACTTCAATCGCTAGCCGATGAAGATTTCAATCCCGATAATCACGACTTCTGCACTCCTGGAGAAGTCGCAGCGATTATCAAACGTCTGAAAATCAGGAAAGCTCCCGGTCCGGATGGTATTTCTCACAAGATGATTAAGAACCTGGGTAGGAAGGCACTGCTCTATCTTACACTGCTTTTTAACTCATCTCTGAAATTCAGCCACTTCCCAAGTCCTTGGAAAAAAGCGGACGTAATTCTGTTTCCTAAAGCACAGAGCGATCGCTCTCTCGCTAAGAATTATCGTCCAATTTCTTTGTTGTCTGGTCTTGGCAAGATACTCGAGAAGCTTATTCTAAGCAGGCTTCAGTTCCATGCTGACTCAAACAGTTTGATACCTGACGAGCAACATGGCTTCCGACAAGGACATTCTACTGTCCATCAACTCATGCGCGTCACTGAGTTTGTCACTGACGGTTTCAACAGAAACTTTTCTACCGGTGCAGTCTTTGTAGATATTTCTAAGGCCTTTGATCGCGTTTGGCACGCAGGTCTTGTCTACAAACTGCACTGCTTAGATTTTCCACCTGCTCTCATCAGGATGATCGCCTCGTATCTGACCAACAGGGTACTGAGAATCAAGATAGATGAAATTCGCTCATCGTGGAGACCGGTTGAAGCCGGTGTGCCACAAGGCTCTCTGTTGTCGCCATTGTTGTACGCTCTGTACACCAATGACATGCCGACATCGGAAGGAACAATTAAGTGCCAGTACGCTGATGACACAGCGTACTTAACTCGCTCGTGGGACCCAGCTCTAATCTCTCAACGACTCCAGCACACCTGCTCGAGTCTTGAGAATTGGTGCAAACGCTGGCGTGTCGCGGTGAATGGGGCCAAATCTAAGGCAATGCTTTTCACTAAAAAGTCTAGACTTCCGTCGGGTGCGGTTAGACTGTTCGGTGAAGACATTCCCTGGTGTAAAAAGGTCAAATATCTTGGGCTCATTTATGATCCCAAATTGGTCTGGAAGGAGCATATTAATGACTCTATTACCAGAGCGCGGAAGTCACTAGGCATGCTCTTTTCTCTCACCAACAGAAAAAGCAGTCTAAGCATTTCTAATAAGACCACGATCTACACTTCTGTGATCCGACCTATACTGACGTACGCTTCTTGTGTTTGGGCTTACTCCAGTACCGCTAACATCAAGCGGTTACAGATGTTCCAAAACAAGTACTTACGTCGGGCCTCCGGCGCTGCCTGGTTTGTGCGCAACGTCGACATCAGGAACGATTTGGGCGTGCCGAGTGTGGAAGACTTTATTCGCGCTAGCGCGGAGAAGTTCTTCCAGATCGCTCAAGTGCACCCCAATCCTACTATAGCATCGTCCGTCGACTACGTTCCGGCCGATGTATGGAAACATCGCAGACCGCAATGTTTCCTGACAGACTGTTGATAAACGTCTTTCATCTTGGACTCGCTCTGCTGTGATTATATCATTCTTATGATAGGTCACAGTTGAACAGTATCTTGACCTACAGGAAAGGTCTATCTTTATTCCAACTTGTTAAGTT